>JACGCM010001311.1:0-600000 GCA_014058105.1 Kingdonia uniflora | reverse complement strand
CCCAATTTGATATCTATTTTGAGGGTTTTGATTAATTGATTGGTAGTTTGAGTTGTTAATCAATCTGAAACCCTTGATTATGGTTGTATTAGTTTGGAGTTTATCACATTTTCATAATTAATCATTTTTATTCCATTCTTTTTGATGGGGTTTTTTTGTTGCTTAATTGGGTTCATATATTTCTCTAGAAGACCCTCTTTAAAAACACCATAGATTAACTATGCTTTCTCTTGTTCTTTACAAACAAAATGATATAAGGAGATTACATGTAATCTTTTTATTAGAGAAGCAATTTACCCAAAATCCCTAATTTTCTAAGAACATATACCTCAAGCCGGAGTCCCTCAATTTCATAAATTGGTACTTTCAAAGTTGGGTGAGTATTTAGAGTTAAATGGGGAGATTTAGGTGATTATAAATGCAATTTTTCGAATTTTAATTTTGGGGAAATTTGAGTACTTATGAGTTTGAAAGCTTGGCAAGCAAGATAATCGTAGGGGCAATGGCTAAGGGGAAACGGAGGTATCGATTCGCCAATCTACTTCTGACTCAGATGGTGTATGGAACTTAGGAAAAGATAGTGACATGGATCCAAGAGAATCGTCTAATAATACCCATGGTAATTTGTTGTTGTTGTTGTTGTTGTAGACTTGTAGTTGTACAAATCTATGATTAATTCATGTATAGGGTTCTTCAGATGTGATTTTAGAAGTAATGGTTGAGCTACTATAGATTACGTGGCTTTGATTGTATTAGGGTGTTGGTAGTTTGGGTGAAATGGTTGGGTTGCGTATAATTTGGGTGCCAGGAAGAGTTGGTGGTATTAAAATCAGTTGGGTTGTGTTTGATTTGAAGATATAATATTAAGATTAGCATAGTTGGATTTTTTTTCCAATTGACAATTCTTTGTGTTTTCAAAACTTGGGTTTCCATGGGATTCCTTTTTCGTGTTTCTTCGGTTTGATGTCTTGATATTGTTTTGCACTTATCTTGATTTGAAATATTCATTTGAAGTGGAGAGACAAAACTGCAGAGATTATAGAAAGCTTATAGAGAATGTTGGATGGGCATTCCACATTGTTGTTGGCTAGGCACATATATATCAAGGAGTGAGGTGCCAGAGCAATTTAAGACTTGTAACTACCCATTGCCATACATCAATGAGTACCCAAATATTAGATATTCCATGTAGTTTTCCTCGGAAAGAATCCCCTTGATGACCCAGTCTATAAAACCCGTCGTCAATCTCTCTATAAAGAAGCCAATAGAAGCAAAGAGTAGTTGCTCAGTTTGGCCAAAGAATCGCCTTTTTTCCTTCTATTAGTGCTGCACAATCTGTGTTGTGGGTATGGAAGGGGACATATTGAGTATTAGGAGGAAGATAAGAAGAACTTGAAGAGATTTGATGATCTGAGTTAATTCGATGAGTCCTTGACTAACAGACCCAAGAGAAGAAGGGGTAACATTAGTAGTACTGATAGCACACCATGCTGGGATTTGTTAATGAGGGAAAAGTTGAGCGCTAATGACTTAACCTGCAGATGCCCCCGAAATATACCCATCAGCGCCGTCCTTCTCTAAAAGGTCCATGCCGCTGAGCTGTAAACCTTCCCAATCTGGGATATAGTGAGAATTGATAGAGAGGGGAAGGTAAGGCAACAGAATATTTGCTGACCAATTCTAACCAAAATAGGCTTGTGATAGCTACCAGGCCTAGCGTTTTTCCAAAGAAAAATCAACAATACTAACAATGAAGGGATGAATCAGGCTCCTGTTAATGGTAACGGAATGAATCAGGATCCTATTGTTGTTAACGGTGTTTTTAAAAGTAAAGGAATGTTCGAGCATTCTTTGAAGCGTTTGAAATCTGTAGTAGATAGGGTTAGTTGCACTAATCCTTATTTGGGTTTAAGAAATGAGAGATTGGATTTTAAAAACCCATATCTGCTATGCTCATACTATGAATTGATAATATTGGTTATAATGCAGCTATTATTAAAGTATGCTTATAGTCAGGAGTTCAAGTATGCTAAGTTTACAATAGGGTATGTCATGAAAGTACCGCCAGGTTCAGGTGATGTCTCCTATACTATTGGTTCAGCTATTAGTTTAAATGACTCTAGCGGGAAAGATCATCCTAACATTACTATTTATGAGCAAATTTGAAATTTCTTGAAAGTTAAGGCAGAGAATTATGAAGGCTTATTTCTCTTAGGCATATACATTAGAGTGTACTCTATAGATATGGTTGTAAAAGAGTTGGATCTTACCTCAGATGTAATCGATTCCCAAATTTGGGATCTATTAAAAATAGGTGTAGCTGGCGGAATACCTCAAGAGGTTCAAACTATAGCTGGGGGAAGGAGGCGTAGTTACATAAATTATATAACAGCTATAAAGCTTTCGATAAAAGAGAAAAAGTTTTTCATTGTAGACGATATAAAGACTATTCTTATCAATTCTATTCACAAGCCTTACGCAGCTGGTTTTGTAATGGTATAACAGGGGATTGATATTGATTCCTTACAAGATTCTAAATTTAAGACCTTTTTTAGCGAGAACTGCAACCATTTTATGCCAGCCTTTGAAGATAGAAGTAATAGAACTATGTTTGGCTTTCTAGAGAGTTTAGAAAACGTAGACAATATTACAGGTATTAGAATAGTATACTTCCATAATTTTTCATAATTTGATGGTATTCTAATATTGAAGTGCTATACTTCCAATGGGGGTATCTGCACCATCAAACCTCTCATGAGGAATCTGAGGATTTATAAGCTAGTGGTATTTAGGGACAATAAAAAGATTTTGATCTTTTGGGATTTTCTTACCCTTCTTCCACGAAGTCTAGCTGAACTGGTTAAAAGCCTATGTCCTCACTTAGGTTTCAAAGGATCGATCCAACATGATAAACTGAGGGTATCGATGCTTCAGAATTAGAGAGATCAATAACTTGACTATATGAGACAGGATATACGTCTTTTAGCAGGGGTTGTGATGAAGGGTCAAGAGATATATTGGACTGAATACAACATAGACATTACTTTGTGCTTAACCCTGTCTTCGCTAGCTATGAAGATCTTAAATCTAGGTATTACAATGACAAGGAATTCCCGATCCATATTCCAAACAGGAACAAAGATGAGTTCTTTCAAAGTGGTTACTATGGCGGGCATGCAGACATGTATAGACCTTACGAAAAAAATCTTTACTACTATGATGTGAACTCAATGTATCCATTCGTCATGAAAACCTATCCTATGCCTTGTGGTACACCAGTCTGGAGCGGGAATATGCGGGGTATTGATCTATCTGAAATCTTTGGCTTCGTTTAAGCTTATATCATTACCCCTAAGAACATTGACAAGCTTTTCTTGCCCATAAGAGACAAGAATGGTACTTTACTCTTTCCAAAAGGGAAGTTCGTTGGCGTGTATTTAAGCGAAGAGTTGATATATGCATAGAAGCATATTCCTACTAAAGGGCTATATTTTTGTGAAGAAACCGAGTCTTTTCAAGAACTTTATTTATGAAGTCTATGAGAGCCGACTCAAAGCTAAGAAAAGCGGTGATGATGCTATGTCGTATGGATATAAGATTCTAATGAACTCTCTTTAAGGGAGATTCGGTATCAATCCTGAAAGCACTATCACAGAAATTTGCAAGAGGAAAAGATACGACGAATTGACACAGAGGGTGAAAATCATAATGGGGGATAAACTGAGCGATGATTACTGCATCGTCAGTTATATAGGAATGCAGGATATGTTAAAGATTCTGACTGGAAACCTCCAAAGAACTTTGTTGTTCAAATTGCCGCTGCCATCACTGCTTATGCCCGCATTTATATGTACCAATTTACGTCAAGAGACAACTGTTATTACACCGATATAGATTCAGCTATTCTAGGCAAACCCCTTCTTGAAGAACTAGTATCATCCACTGTATTAGGTTTGTTAAAGCTAGAGTGTTTTGTAAAGGCAGGTATATTCTTAGCACCAAAGTGTTATAAATTGGTAATAGAAGATGATAAAAAAGTTATAAAGCATAAGGGTCCTACAAAGAACTATGTTAATGCCGATTGGTTTCAGTCGCAATATGAAAAACCATCTACCACTCAAAACATCAGTATTGAATCTAACTTCAGAATAGATTGGCATACCCTAAACATAGCAAAGAAGGTAACTCAACTCAGCCTGAGACTCCAAATGGGTAATAAAAGAGATCCAGTGTATGATGAGAATGACTTATGGATAGACACGGTACCTAAGGAAGTCCTAGATTTAGCGGGTGAAGATACGAGTGTTCTTAAAATAGATTTGCAGATGATTGAGGATGAGCTAGATAATAAAAATAAAGAACTAGCTATCAAATGTAGTTATTTCCTTATCCTTCCCCTTCATATTCCTCTTTAGCATGCTTTGATATAACGTTATAGGAGGAAGAGATTCTCGTATCAGGAATAGGTCATTTCAATGAAGTATGGAAGGTGGTAGCTAACAAGCTTGCCCCCCCCCCCAAGTTTGTCCTAGCATCAATCGCGTAGGTGACCTTGGATTCTTGGTTCTTAGATTCCCTGGTTCCCAGGTACCCAGGTACCCAGGTTCCCAAATTTTTAGCTCAACCATGCTTCTAAACTAGTTAAAGTTGTTATGCAACTCCTTTTTTATCTGCTAGCATAGCAACCATCAGGCTTGAAAGGCTTTATAACTCTTGCTATACCTTCAACTCCTCACTCGCATATTGGCCTTGCTCCGATAGCTTTAGCAACCCTTTCGGCTTCAACTCCTTCTTTACACCTCTCTTTAAAGGTGCCCTACCACACACTAGGATCCTCGCCTCCTTTTTAAAACCCTTTGGCAACCTAGCTTTTTAATACCCCATATCTTTCTTGTGGTAGCCTAGGATTCATGTTTTGTGGTATCCATTTAATAAATGCTTATGATATTTTGCAGTTTTTAATACAATACTTAGACGCATGGCTCATTACAATCCTTTTGATAACTTGCAATCACCTGGTGATGACTCAAATACTGTAGATACATGTTAGATTTATTATTTCTTATCATTTTAAAATCAATTCATATTTCATTAATAATATTACTCAATGTTGAAATTTATTTTATTTTCTAGGAAATAATTCTTCATCTAATGCATCTTCCAAAAAGAAAAGAGGATTAGCACGAGATTCAAAGCCCCTACCAAATGGAAAGAAGAAAAAGATTGACGTAAATTCATGGGGTCAACCGAATCAAGCAAATTCAGAAACGAATACCTATACTTCAGATATAGGATTCCAAGTTCGCATGCACCTTCCTATTATTTATGAAAGCTTTAAGCATGTCCCTAATGATCGTATTGCATTAGTAGTAAAGGGGCTGGAGGTAAACTTTTATAAGTTCAATGTTATAATTTTCTAAATGGTTACCAAGATCTTCACTTTTTAGTTAATTTGATTGTTTGTTTTTCTTGTATCTGTAGGAATGTTACGATATCTCTCACGTTGCCTGGTTTGATTAAAAAGAAAAAATTAAAGATGCTTGGAGAAGGTATAAGTATCGTTTAAATACCACATTGATCGTAGGAAATAATCCAGGAGATGTGAAAGCATCTTCGGCCCCTGAATTTGTTCCAAGGGATGATTGGGTGAAGTTTGTTGATTACTGTAATTCGGAGAAGTTTCTGGTATATGTTTATGTTATACGTATTTATCCTTGTATAAGAGTTTTTTTTTTCATTTGAGCGATTATCGTGATATTTATACTTCAGTTATATTTGACTAATTTCAGGCTAAAAGTAAAAAGAACAAAGAAAATCGGGCAAAACTAATAGCGCCGTGCACTCTTGGTAGAACTAGTATGTCAATTACTCTTCATAAATTGGTAAGATACATCTTTATGTATCTACGTTTTCTACTTTTTTTTAAAGTAATAATTAAATACGTTTTAAATGGATAGGCTGAGGAAAGAGGTGCTACAGATGAGGAGATTGGTAGGGTTTAAGTGTACATACCAGCCCATACCAAAAAAGATAAGACCATTAAATGCCCTGATATTATTGTAAGTATATCTCTTTTAACTCATAAATACTCTTAAAATATAGCTTAGAAATGCATGTATTGTTAACTTTGTTATTATTTAACGAACGAAAACATTTGTAAGCGAAACTGCAAAATACTATGCGGAAAGACCCTAAAAGTATTTGAACGGGACCCAATGATGCTATTGCTCAGGTTTTTAATGTGATTGAATTAATTTTATAAATATACTACTATTTGTCAATTTATAGTTATATTCATATCTATGCAGAAATTTGGCAAAGAGAGGAATGGTGGAACTCGGGGTATGGGTGCGGGCATGAGCATATCCTTGGTGGAAAAAGTTGGTCACATTGTCAACGAGAATGAAGAGTTGCGATCTAACAACAACGAATTGAAGTTTGCCACTGAGAGGTTAAGAAAATATTTTGATGCACTGACCAAATATGTCGGAAACATTCCGGTAAGGCATTTAATTGGGTTTTATGTTGCAAATGTAGTTTATTCTTTATATTATTGTTACATGCTAATAAGTGAGTAAAAGTTATATGTGAGCAAAGAAAATGGCAAAACATTACTTTCTAATTTCCATTATCTCTTGCCACACACCACCATACTTAGATGAGACTGCCTATCTTATTATACCAATTTGTAATAATTAGAGAATCAGTTTCAGCCTCCAATGGATACCATCCATTTTGTTTGCAGCGCTTTAGACAAATTAGAAGATTATACAACTCTCCAATGTTGTTAGTGCCTGGACCAAGACTAACTGAAAGGCCGTATATGAGCCTGCCTTGGTGGTCTCTAATCACTCCTCCACACCAATACAAACTTGTAGAGCCTCTAGAAAAGCCATCAATATTCATTTTAAAGTAGTGTACATGTGGCTTAATCCATCTAACCACTTTAATTGGTTTGTATCTAACTACCTTTTTTGCAATTCTGAGAATCTGGAGAGACGTGGTTATGAGGAGATTGTTTGAGGGAATTGTGGTTAGAGACGTGGTTTCGTGGAATACGTTGGTGTCTAGGTATTCGTTGTGTGGGGATGTTGATGCGGCGAGATGGGTGTTTGATCAAATGGAGGAAAAGAATTTGGAAGGCCTACTTTTTGGGTCCTCTATTGTTGACGGAAGGCCTACTTTTTGGAAAAATGAGGTTACGACTGGAGTTCACATATGAGAGGTACGTCTTATTTGAGCAATTAAAAAAAAATCTAGAGAGATAATCTATCTGAGATGTCACATTGCTTAAAACATTTGAGTTTAGGCATAAGAGATTGAAGAGAACCAACAACTCTGTGAATAATATTCTCAACAACCATTTGGCAGTTATCGAACCTAGCTGCACAACAAGCTTTCCATATTTCCCAGCTAATGATAAAAGGAAGCATACCGGTAATGATTCCCATTTGTGATCTATGTGAGGCCTTAGAGAACCACTTACCCTGCCTTACAAATAAATTTTGATTAGAGACACATCTAACTCCACAAGCTTTGCCAAAGTACTCCCAAACATGTGTGGCTATATCACTATGAACCAACATGTGATATAAATCCTCGATGCATCCCCTTGAACAACAGCTGCACTTTGAAACAAAACAGATAGGTCTGAATCAAACTATCCATTGTGACCACTCCTTTCCATACTTTCTAATTAAATACTTGTACTTTCTTTGGCAATGCCTTGAACCATAACCACTTCATTATGTCAATCTTAGCATTAGAGATTCTCTAGAAGTTCTATGCTATTTTTATAGAAAAATTTCCATCATCAGAGAGAGCCCATGTAGCTTGATCATCTGCAGTCCTCAATTTATATGTATTTTAGAATGTTTTTCCAAGTCTCAGGTATTTCCTCATGTAGTTTATCTCAATACCAGTCCCCATCATTATTAATGACTTCTTTCACTTGTATTTGTTGGTGCACCTCAACATTAAGAATGTCAGCTAATGTGCCCGCCCCAGACCAGTCAGTGTTCCAAAAATTAATTTCACCTTTGCAAATTGCCCAATTGGTATTAGCAGATACTGTATTAATGAGATCAAACATATTTCTCCAGAGCTTTGATATTCCAGTACCTTCACAAGATAATACCTTTACAAGACAGTGCCCCATTTTTGGTATATTTACTATGCATGAACTTACTCCAAAGATTCTTCTTGTGAAATAGGTTCAACACTTCTTCAGGAGGAAGCTATATCTCAAGTCATTAAGATCACTTAATAGTATGCTACTTAATACTAACTTTCTAATATTTTTGTACTCAGGTTATATCACTGACGGATAACTTTCCTTCTCAGCAAGCAACTTCATCATCGCAACGTGAATAGGTATTAAATAAGTTTTAGTTGATATAGAGTATTAGTAATTTGGGACTTAAAAGCTCATCAATAAAACTTTTAAACTGCAGGAAAAACACCAACATATTGACAAATAATGTATGTTGGTGGGTTGCCCTTGGAGGATAGTTGCGCATGGTGTCATCGTTGGTGTTGATTCAACTGACATGTGTCATTCAGTTGCCTTGGGCGACGACTTTTATAAAGTCGCAATCTATGATATTGTTGATGGTAATACTTTTTTGTTCAGGCCCAACAGTAATATTAAGCGACTCTTAGATGTGGGCATCGGATGCTTTGTTGCATGGCCCAAAAACATGATTACCTTTTAGAATATGAACTTTTTTAGTTAATTAGATCTTGCTAGTTTTCCTTTTTGAAAACATGGGACAGTGTTAGTTACTTTTGCATAGACATAACTAGCTTTTGATAGTTATAATCATGTTTCTTAGTTTCTTTTCTATTGAAAGATATGAATGCCAAGTATTAACATGTATAAAATTACTTATTTTGCGCAAGTAGGTAAACCTTTTTTAACTCCGCCTATGCAAAGTTGTTATAGCTTTGCATAGCCGGTTCCAAGCCCGGGTAAAGGAGGAGGGAAAGAAGTGAGCTTATATACTTGTGACTGGCCCATATGTAAATTGCTTATTCATATTAATTGTTATGTGTTTTAATATATGTGCTCACTTTCAGATGGTCATTATAATTATTTAGGTTGGAAATAAAGCAAACATCAGAGGGAAAGGAAGCCCCTGGTCTGGTCGAAGCTTAAGTTTATAGCAGAGATCAAGTATGAGAGCAACTCATAAAAAGACAAAAAAGGGAAGTTGGATCAACCAATGCTTATGAGCTCAGTAGTCGTAATGACGATTGACGAGGCAAGCAACAAAATGGCAAATCGATAGAGATATTTGGTGGCAGGTCAGTTGAGTTGATTTGATGTATGATCTGCTATAATTTAGGAATTAATACTTTATCTGCACTTAATAGCGCTTGGTCCTATATGTCTATAATCATCTGCATATAATAAAGTCAATCTGATATCGAGAAAACATTTACAAGCAATATCGCAAGGGCCATAGTTTCTAAGGACTTCTATCCTCGAGATTTTGGCAGGTATAAAGATGATCAAGATGTTAGGTCTGCATCAGATATGGTTTTCCGGAGTGAAGGACTATTACATCTTTCTAAGGTTAAATGTTGTGTAAGTGCAACAATATCTTTAATTTGATTTGTAGAAATTATAGGATTATGGCCAATGAAGCTACCTGAGCAATTATTTCATTTGTAGATTCATAGTTCATTAGTATGTCGATATCCTTAAGGTCCTATCTTTTCACCATGTGAATGCAGGTTATAGGAGCTTACTTTGAAAAAACTGGATCAAAAGCTTTTACAGCTTATTCAATTGTTGTGACAAATGCAGAAAACAAAACTTGGTTCGTGAAAAGAAGGTATTTTTTATCCATCCGTTTTTCTTAAAGTTAACTACAAGCAAAAATTACTTCCTCAAAGAATTTTCATTGTCCTTGCCTTGCATCTCATGGCGGTTATTGTGCTTATATGACTTACAAAAGCAACATGCTCTGAGAATGCCTATATAAGCATCTTTAACTGTTTTGTGAAAGTGTTTAGTTGCATATTTAACTGCTTTAAGAGTGCCTGGAGAGCTTGATTCAAAAAAGAAGGTCATTGTATTTAAGGTAGCTATCCCAACCATTTTCTGAACAAACTTGTGTTGGTAGGCAGCTATTTTGTTGCTTCCTTTTGCTCAATTTTTGTTGAGATTATGAACATGCTTTTGTAATGTTCTTGTAGCTTGAAGCTTTGCCAGCTATAAGAGGCATGAATCAGTTGGGCAGCAACTTCAGAGTTTTTATTATCCATTTTCTGAACAAAGATAAGCGCTTGAGATAACTACTTCTGCATTCTTTTCCGTCCATTTTCTAGATAGCTCGAATCTGCTGGTGTAAGTCTGTTGCTTTCTTCTTTCCCATTTTTTATGAGGTTCTCAAAATCTTTCATGTGCATCTTTATGTGAGTTTTTGTTGTAACTGTAAGCATCTTTATGTGGATGTCTCCAGATGATTGTAGCTCTATCTACAGTTTACAGTTATTCACTAATCATTTGTACTTACAAATTACAGATACAGAAATTTTGAGAGATTGCACCGACATCTTAAAGATATACCTAACTATACACTACATTTGCCACCCAAAAGATTTCTCTCATCGAGTATTAATGTTAGTTTTGTTCATCAACGTTGCATTCAACTTGATCGATACTTACAAGTATGATTTTTCAGTTTAACCTTTCCTTAGTCAAGTGTGTATTTTGTTGATCTATCATTTTCTCGTTTGTTTTTTGTCAAGATCTTTTGTAAATAGCTAACATTGCTAAACAACATGAAGTATGGGATTTTCTTAGTGTTTCATCAAAGGTGTGCATCCTTAGTTATACAACTCTTCTTTATTAATGATGAATTACAATGGACATGGTTTATGAAACTTTTTTCTTGTAAAGAGCTATTCTTTTGGAAAATTGGCCTTAGTAATGAAGACCTTGGCTGGTAAGTGGAATCTTTTTTTGTGATTACAAAATTCTAGTTAGTTGTTTGTTTGTAGGTTGATGTGCGTGCTAATGGAAGGCATCCGACATCTATCACATCTAATCTTATCATGCATATTTTTTCCTTATTTATCTTTATATCATTGATTTGGTATTGTTCTTTATAGCACACTCATATTCTATTTTTCTTGCAGTGGACGCCACCCAAAGTTAGTGTGCCTCTGTTAAATTTAGTGGATAAGATATTTTAGCTAAACAGACGAGGTTGGCTAAGGTGAGAAAGTTAATACATTATGTTCTTAATGTATATTTTTTTCATGATATGTTACCAATTTATCATTTGAATCAACGACATGTAGTCATCCTGTTAGTAACATGCGCAATATTTTATGACTTATTGGTAGAGTTGAGATATCATCTTGTAGCTTCTAAGGAGCTTCATCCCGCATTGTTATCTCCTTGAGTATAAGTACAAGGTGTGAGTGGTAAATTCTTTTACTTTTTGCCATCTGATTTAATATATGTATCAGTGCTTATAGCTCTTCTTGGTTGTTCAGGTTCTTCAACGGCTAATGGGTGGAGTATTGTTGTAGTACTAAGACCGCGAGAAGCTTAATGGCCCCTGGTTAGATCCATTGGAAGAGACCTTTTAACTTGTTTGGAGAACTCATCGGCGTTTGTTATATGGATTTATCGTATATTTTTTTATCGGAGAAACATGTTTATAATTTATCTTATTTTCTGTATATTTTTTAAATAAAATATATATTTTTATATTTATTTATGTTTTAGCCACGGATTATGTTGTAGTAAAAGTAGGCTTTTGCTACGAATTTTGCAATAGCGAAAAATTGATTATTTGCCACGGATTATGTTGTGATGAAAGTATGTTTTTGCCACGGCTTTTGCAATAGAAAAAAATTGATCATTTTCCATGAATTATGCTATGGTTAAAATAGGTTTTTGCCACGGATATTGCAATAGCAAAAAAATGATCATTTGTCACGGATTATATTGTGGTAATAATAGTCTTTTGCCACAGATTCTTACATATACCACAATAAAATACCGTGGCAAGTAAGAGCTTTTGCCACAATAGTAGCCACCGTAAAAGTTGTGGCAATTGAGAAACTTTTTACCACGGTAATAACTGTGCCAAAGCTTTTTCCACCCCATCTACGGGCACGACGCCTGCTACGATAAAAACCGTGGCAAAAACCTTTTTGCCACAGAATTTTCCGTGGCAAATACCCTTTATTCTTGTAGTGTTAGAAGCGCATGATACTCATTCTTCCAATGACCTGTCTTTTTATAAAATGCGCTTTGGTATTTACCTGAATTATATGATTTACACATCGACCTCTCAACTTCGATCGAGAGTTATTACCACTAGATTCCTTCTTGTCTGAAGACCTCCTTCTTGCCATCAACATCTCGTACATCGACTTCTCGGACTCATGTTTATCATTCCTTCGGTACTCATGGTTTACCACCACCGCAATCACATTCGATTATTGTAATGAACTCTTCCTATGCGTTATCGTCGTAACGAAGTGTTTGTAATCTTTGGAAATTGATTCAAGAACAATAATGATTTTTCCTCATTGCCAATAATCTCTTCTAGATTCACCAAGTCAGCTAGTAACTTATTGAAATCGTTCAAGTGCTCCAACATAGAATTCCCTTGTCTTATCGTGAAGCGGTAAAACATCATCTTCCAAAGGAGTCGATATTAGATATTTTTCACCAAATACTTCTCCTCAAGAATCCTCCAAAAAAATTTAATCGAGGTTTCATTCATCACAAGGTACTTAATGTCTTGAGAAATGCATGGAAAAATTTGACCACAAACCATTTGTTCATCTTCTTTCAAATACTCTCCTCTACCTTCTCCAAACTTCCAAATCCTCATCTAAATCTTGTTGACTAAGAGCATAAATAACTTTGCATCGCCATGTGTCAAAGTTATTTATGCCATTGAATTTCTTAACTTTAATTTGGGCATTGTTTAACATCACTATTTTGTTATTCCATTTAGGCGCCGTTGAGGAACTAGATTCATCTCCTTCTACCATTGTTCTTCCAATTTTCACATACTAATTGAAATTGAAAATCAAATAAAATCAAGATAAGTCGACGTTACCTCAAATTTTAAGAACCACCAAGGATACAATCTCTCTCTAATACTAATTGTTGAGCCGCACCGCAAAAGCCGACCACCGATTCAATCTTATCGGTGATAAACAAACTAAAAAAATAAACACAATCACAAGAGAACATACATTTACCGTGGTTCAGAAAATTTCCTACGTCCACACAAAATAGAGTAATTTTTTTATTCAAGGATCCAAGGTTGCAGTCACAAACTAATTTGAGGTCTTTTAAGTTTTCCTTTCAAAAGGATTCTTCACAAATAGATCTCACCAAGGGTGGTTAAGAAATAACCTTTAGTCTCCCTTATATAGTGGGTTGACTTATTACATCAATACAAATCTCGATGCAAAATCAATGGTCCAAACAACATCTAAGAAGTAAATCTCTGTATCGTCGTTCGACTGACTATGAGTCTCATTCGAACAGATTCAAGCAAACCAGAAAAAATTTGTAACTGAGTTAGTTTTTAGGAAAAAAATTGAGTCCCGTTCAAATGGTTATGAAGCCCGTTCGAGCGACCATGAGCCTCCAAGAGATTATTCTAAATGTGTAAGTTTTTGGACACAAAATTGAGTCTCGTTCGAATGACTATGAGCCACCAATAGATGATTGTAACTGGGTCAGCTTTTAGCTAAAAAAGCGAGTCTCGTTTGTATGGTTATGAGGCCCATTCGAATGACTATGACAACCAACCCCACATAGTCCTTGAAGCAATGTTCTTGCACATAGAGACAATGTTCTTGAAGCAATAGTTTAAGGAGATTTTTACATTTACAAAAGCTAAAAATGTAATATAGAGCAAGTTAGGGTTGGACTAGAACCAAACTACCATAATCATCCCAACTTTAGTTTTGCTTTACAGCATACAAGCTACAACGATGGGCAGTCTTAAACCCTAGTAGGAAGGGTCATGGGTGCATGGATAAGGAAGAAAGAACATGAAATATTTTGATCAATCTTTCAATCAAATAATTTCGTGGGCCAAATGGGTCGGGTATGGTCAACCCGATAATTTGCGGGTCGGGTTCAGGGTAGATTTTATGACCCATTTACTAAACGAGTCAGGTTCAGGTTGGCTGTTTGTTGACACAAACCCGAGTCAACATGACCCACAAATGACCCAACATGACCCATTAACAACCTTAGTAGTGAGGCAAGATATCAGTGTATGTTCACCACTTGAAGCTTTGACTCGAATGAAGTAGTTTTAGATTTAAAGCTCTAAATAAAGCCGTTACGTTAGGCGTTGGGTTTAGTCCAAGGTAGGAACCCAACTGGGTTGGGTTGTCCTATTGGATTTCTAACAAGTCCATATGCCATTAGGGTTTATAGGGAGAGTTTGAGTAAAAGTATATAACTCTATTAAGAGTTAAGTATTTGTAACCATAGAGAAACAAAACAACTATCAATAATATCTCTCTACTCTTCTCTCATAACTATGAGTGTGTCATGATTGTCTAGTAGAATAAAATATTATCCAACATGTTATCAGCACTACGAAGAGCTATTGGATCAAAAAGGCTCTCTAAAAAGAGTTTTTAGATTTTTTTTTGCGCTACAAAGGGGTATAATTTTTCAAAATTTATTGTTTATGTATTAATTGCACGATCAATCATATAGGATATGTAGATCTGAGTTTGTAAAATAATATGTATTTTTTTCAAAATTATTAGACCTATTTTGGTGATTTTTTTACCCTTATGAAATGGATATTTTAAAACTGAAATAAGTATCGTTCTAGTTATTGGATTGATGCACTTATTATTTTGTTGCGTAGCCAACTCTATAAAGATCACGTCCATATATCACACTCCTTCGGGAGATGTCCCTATTTTCGGAAAAATGACGTGGAAACTAGGCAGTTCACGACCAAAAATCCATTATTTGATGGCATATTAGGTCATGACGACGTCAACTAAGGTTTTGATTTTATTTTTATTTAAAATTAATTAAAACATCATAATGATGTCACCTGATCCTGATCAATAATCAGACCTAATCTACATAATCAGACTAGATCTGGTTGTTGACGTGATAGAGACTAGGCCCACAATAATACGTGTTATGGACATATGGCATGTGGGACCCACACGTGTTGATATAACAGACGCATGGCATGTGGGACCCACATGTTTTGATGTGGCATGTAAGACTCACATATGCCAATATGGCAATTACGTGGTAAATGTGACCCAGACGAGTTGACGTGGCAAACAGTTGGCATATGGGACCCATACATATACTGTAGCAATGATACTTGTTAAACTCTAGTAGTGACACGTGTCCTACTGTGGCAGCGATACCTGTCAAACCAGTTGATTGAGTCAAACTGGTCAACCCAGTCCAGGCCTTGAGCCAGACCAAGTTAGACCAGTCCATATCGGTTCAGACACTAAAATGGCTTTAAACGCTATCAAGCCAGTTGATTGAGTCAACCCAGTCCAAGCCTTGAATCAGACCAGTCCATACAATTAAATGGCTTTAAACACTCAATTTTTGGCCAAATTTAGTCATTTTAAAAAAAAATTATTATTAACCGGATCTACCCCTGGGGGGACTCATTTTTATTTTTTTTATAAATTTTTTTAGGAATAGGTGTCTTGTATAGGAAAACTGACTAACTTATATATGATACAAGAAAATAGATTAATATGATATAAGAAAATAAATTAATACTTATTTAAGTATCTAACGATAGCTTATATATGATATTAATGGTATGCCCCTAGGACATTAATTATCTTGACCAGGAATCAGAGATAATACGAAAACTAAGACTAATTTTGAATACTGCTGAGAGTCATATCTTAATCACGGTTAAATGTCAAGGACAATAATTAGAGATCAATTGAGAATTGACTTAGTTTTATTTTCTAAAAACTTGGTGTCTGATGAACCAATTTTACGTATCTATATGCAATTAGATGCTACTTGATAATATTTAAAGGTATATATGCACTAATAACAACCTATAATACACAAGAATACTAGTTCTAAGTAGGGCTATTTTCGTATCAAAAATTAAGCTCTTTGAAAATTTTCTAATTTTTATTAGATATCAATATTGCATTCCGATCCGATCCAATCATTTTCAAAAATCCGAAAATTATTCCAAATTCGAAAAAATCAGAATTTTCGGATTAAAATTTTGGAAAATTCAGAAATTTCAAATAATATTTGTAAAAATAGTGAATCTTCATTTTTTTTATATGTAAAATTAAACGTAATGTTCCCAAATCAAAATATACAACCCTTACTCATACAATGGTAACATCACCGCATCTCCATCTAAGAAAAAAAAATCATTAAACTACAAAGAATACATTAAATATCGAATTAGAATATTTGGAAAAATTGGATCGAATATTATTCAAAAAAATCGAATCGAATCTTATTCAAAAAAATTGGATCATAACTTTTGGAAAATCAGAATAGCATAAGGCTATCCGATTTCAATCCGATATTTTTCAAAAAAAATTGGAAATCATATTTTTGAAAATCAAAAACGTAAAATAGGGTTTCAAAATTAAAAAAATTGAATAGGATTTTGAAAATAATCGGAAGTTCAAACAAAACTTGGAGCCCTAGCTCAAAGACAGGAGTAATCTACCTATTTTTTAAACTCTTTAGACTTCGATTGGGACCACTTGTCAGTTAAAAATCTAATACCCCTCATATTCATAGCAAATAGGGTAATTTGGCTGGAATATACAAGCCTTATAGAACTTTAGGGATTATAACACCTTAGTTGTTGGAATAATGATCGCAACATCTAGTGGTTTTGAATAACTATCTTGACTAAGACCCTATTAAAATGCATTTTAAGGTTAAAATCATTATTTTACAGGGTAAAGTTGGGATTTGAAGCTTAATAAGAACTCGTGAGTATAAAGCTATGAACAATGTTCACTTACAAATAATGATTGAGAATTATGTACTTCATTGCGTTATATACTATAAACAACAAGTAATGCTTTGAAATCATGTACTTAAATAGGATTTTATGATTAAAATGATATGAACAAGGTTCACCTACAAGTAATGATTAAGAATCACTGACTTGAATACTATGAATTGTCTTTATGCAAGGAATGTTTATCAAGTACCTCCCATACTACAACCAGGGCCGACGTTGGGGTAAGGTCACTAAAGCAATTGCTTTAGGCCCCCACATCTAGAAGGGCCTCAAAATAAAATTTATTTAGCATATATTATCCATATTTTAAAATCTCTCCCTAACTCTCTCTCACAAAATTGGTAAATTGTACTAAGAGGAAGGGGCACAAAATTAATATAGAAAGTGTGACTCCTCTTTTCTCTTTCAAACTTTATCCCCTCTCTCTCTCTACTCTCGGTTTTCCAAAAATCTGAAAACCTGATAATTTGGTTTGGCTCTCAATTTTTAAAGTCTCTATAATCAAATTCTATAAAGGTTTTGATTGATGGTGAGTTGTTATTTGCTAATTTCATTAGTTTGATTAGTTTCTACAATCTCTCGATTAGTTTAGTTTGATTAGTTTCTCAAATTCTATAAGTGTTAGTGTGTTACATTACTTTGATTAGTTTCTCAATCTCTTGATTCTCTTCACTAATTTGCAATATCAAAATTCATAGAAACCCTAACTTTACTTGATTATTTCTCTAATGGGTAATTAAATATTTAATTAATGCTTATTTTAGTTTCTGCAGTGGATTGTGGTACAGACACTCGAGTAACGAGCCTTACTGTTTGTCATTGTTACGTTGCTTTGCTTCTCATTGGATTTTTTTTATCATTAAATATCGGCATTCGGTACGCTGTTAATTTAAAAACTTTACTACTGTTAATTTAAATGTTGTGTTCTTCAATTCTATTTGGATTTACTCGTCTATAGTTTATTAGTTTTTAATTATTCTTGTGTTACTATGTATTATGTGCAATGTTGCTTTGGGATTTTTGTTAATAAATTTAGCAGTTTAGTTGTCACAAGTTATAGCTAAATGTTTAAAGTCTGAGGCTTGAAAGTATTTTTTTTAGACAATGCTGAAGCGTAAACAAGATTGTGGACATGAGAAAAGACTCAAGAAGAAAATGAAAGACAAATTGAGCAATTCTCAAGTAGGATCTCTTAATAAATATTTTGGGAAAATTTAACAACTAGGGACTTCAAATGAAGGTTTGGTGACTGAAAATATTTATGAGGGTCATGAGGATGTAAATATGGGTATTACTGGAGATCTTGGGAAAGAAGATGTTATTGAGGAAACCGAAAATGTTATTGAAGAAGTTGGGAATGAGAATAATATTGAAGAAGTTGAAAATGATAATGTTAATGAAGAAAATGCGAATGCGAATAATATTGAAGAAGTTGACGAGGAAAATGTTAATGAAGAAGATGATAATGATAATACTCAAGTTTTGCCCGTTATCAATTATGATCCTGGAACTTGGGAGAGGGTTGATAAGTCATTAAGGGACTCATTAGTCAAAAAAGGTCCCATTAGAGTCCTGAAAGATAAAGAATCATTTCCAAAAGATGTTCGAAAAAGATACTTTGCTTCTACATATTATACACGTTATTTACCTAATGGGGACAAATAAGATAGGAAATGGTTTGTGTATTCAGATTGCTCGAATAAGGTATTTTGTTTTTGTTGCAAGTTGTTTAAACACGAAAAATGACTACTTACTTGGCGGAAGAAGGAGGTGATGATTGGCGTAATCTTATTTCCAAGCTTAAATCCCATGAGACTAGTAATGGACATCTTATTAACATGAGCGCATGGATTGAGTTGGAAATATGCTTGAAGAAGAATATAACGATCGACAAAATTGAACAAGATCGAATTCAACAAGAAAAAGAACGTTGGAAGCAAGTATTGGTAAGAATAATCATGGTGGTGAAAACACTTGCTTATAATAATTTGGCTTTCCGTGGGAAGAAGGAGAAAATCGATGAACGCAATAATGGACTTTTCTGTAAGTTCATTAAAATGATTGCGGCGTTTGATTCGATAATGAAAGAGCATGCTCGACAAGTTAATATAGAAAAACTTCATACTCATTATTTGAGTCACGAAACCCAGAATGTGTTGATACTCACATTAGCCGATGAGATCCAAGTTTCAATTATCAATAAAATTCAAGAAGAGAGATATTTTTTGGTTATCCTGGATTGTACTCCAGATATGATTCATGTGGAACAAATGTCACTTGTTATACGATGTGTAGATGTTTCGGAGAGTCCAATAAAGGTGGAAGAGTTCTTTATTAAATTTCTGAAAGTGGACGATACATCGGGTCTTGGACTTTTTAACAAATTGCAAGAAGTATTAAGAACTCTTCAACTCGACATTGATGATGTTAGGGGACAAGGATATGATAATGGGTCAAATATGAAAGGGGAGCACGTAGGTGTTCATAGAAGATTACTTGATATAAATCTGAGGGCCTTTTATATGCCTTGTGGTTGTCATAGTCTCAATCTTTTAATATGTGACATGGCTAATTGTTGCACTAAAGCGTCACATTTTTTGGGAGTTATACAACGGTTATATAATTTGTTCTCTTCTTCTACACTGCGGTGGCAAGTTCTTAAAGACCATGTAAGTAGATTGTCATTGAAGCCTTTGTTTGCAACACGTTGGGAAAGTCATATTGAAAGTGTTAGGGCAGTAAGATTTCAAACTTCGAAACTAAGAGATATGCTAGTTCATTTATCAAATACTACTAAAGATTCTAATGCAAATAGGGAAGCAAGTAACTTGGTTACTATTGAAATCGAGAGTTTTGAGTTTTTGGTTGGGTTATGCATTTGGTTTAATTTATTAAACGTTCTTAATACTATAAGCAAATTTTTGCAGAGCAAAGACATAGATATTAATGTTGCTATAACACGTTTAGAAGAACTCACAATTTTCTTTAAAAATTATAGAGAAAATGGTTTCCAAGCTTGCATGGCTGAAGCGAAAGAGATTGTAATTGAATTGAATGTTAAACCGATGTTTCATGAAAAGCTGAAAATTCGTAGAAATGTGCAATTTGATGAATTTAGAAATGATGAGGGTCATGTGGTACTATCAGCTGAAGATGATTTTAGAGTAAATTACTTCTTGTATATTTTAGATAAAGGTGGTAACTAGTTTAAGACTTGGTTCGAGCAATTTAAAAAGTATGGAGAAAAGTTTGGTTTCTTGTTTGATTTGAAGAAGTTCAGATCTACAAATGATAAAAAGTTGAAGGATTATTGTTTAAAGCTTAAAGGTTATTTGAAATATGGCATGTGGTCAGATATTAATGGGAATCAGTTATTTTCAGAACTAGATGTGTTGAAATTTGTTTTACCGGAGAATATAACAAAAAAAATTGATGTGCTTAATTATATAAACTCCAGTCATAGAGAATTAAAATTTTCAAATGCTTGGATTATGTACAGAGTGGTGTTAACGATTCCGGTTACGGTTGCATATGCTGAAAGAACATTTTCAAAGTTGAAGTTGATTAAATCCTACCTCCGGTCAACAATGTCACAAGATAGATTGAAATGATTAGCTTTGTTATCAATTAAATATGATATGGTCGCTAAACTTGAATATGGAAGCATCATTGAAAATTTTGCTGCTCAAAAACCAAGGAAAAAGATTCAAGCACGCCGACGTATTTAGTTTTTTGTGTTTTTTTTTGTGAAGTGGATCAAGTTATCTATAAAGCACCATTACCATTCCCCCCCCCCCTTTAGAATCTAACTTTTGATTCGGTTATCTATTAATGAAATGAATTGCCATATTTTGCTAAAAAAAAAAATTAAGTAATTTTTTATTTTAAATATACACAATGGGCATCATTTTATTGGTTCACTTTAGGTAACCAAGAACCTAGCACTGGCCCTGACTACAACTCTATTTCGGTACTAACAAACTTGACCTGTAAGGAAACTGAAATCCATCTATTGTTACAAAATCTAGAAAAGACTATTATTGAGAACAATGAGTCTCTAAATAATAAAGTAGGAGCTTTGTTTGCACCGTCGCTTTTATATTCAGGAATACCTTAATAGATTACCCTATACTATTCTATTATTATATGTCTGCAGCAGAATTTTATTCGGCGGCGTAACTCTATTATAATATTACGTGGAAAAATAGTTGAGGTAAATAGAAATATTGGGAATATTCTATTACATTTTCTATGCTTTAAATATTGTGTTTTCGAGACAATATTCAATAGATCATGCAGACATGATTTAAGTTTTTCTTATTTTTAAGCAAAATAATGAGCTACTGCTTAAGAACCTCAAGCTTATACCTACTAATAGTAAGCATGTGCTATGGTGCATGGTACAATGTTAGGTCTAGTAATAGGAGAAGTTATAGATAGGGTCGCAACCGTAGATAAATGAGAGGTAGTAACAACAGTAGGAATAAATTCTGGCAATCAGTAAGCTAAGGCAAAGGGAACAATAAGTTCACTAATAGACCAAGATAGAATAAGAAAAATTCATAAATGAATATGAGATAGTCGGGCACGGGATTGCAAGGCACCCCAGACGATATGAAAAGATCAACCCCAAATTTATCGTATGATCACAGCTAGCGCAGACCTCGCCACGGCGGAGTTTGTGACCATAGATTTCTCCCATGATACCAATGCAGCCTTGGAGATAATTTTAAGAATGAACAATAATAAATTTTTAGTAGATGAATGATGTCACCTAAAGAGCATTGTCAAGTTGTAACTTTACTTGTTGCATAATAGTAGTTTTACTTTATTAATACTATCATTGACTGAGTTGGGAACTCTTTACTAGTTAGTTTAACAAAATGTTTATGACATGCACTGGTTTGGTATCGCATTGATGCGAGAAAAACTTGGTCTTTAAATACCCCGCTAAAAAATGCGGGCGTCGTAATATAATAAGGGTAAGCTGGGGTCGAATCCACGGGGAGTAAACGTATTAAAAATCTAATTTCTTAATTAACTTAACTAATTTTGATAAAAAGGTTTTGGACTAAAACATAAATATAATTACGACTTTCGGTACGATTATAAGGAAAACACCTAGGCTTTGGATCTACTCCGACATAGTTTACTAAAGTAATATTTATAAAATAAAATTTATTCGCTCGTAATAGCCGTTGTTAGGTCTATTTGGGTTTAGAATCTAGGGTTTATGGCTAAAACCCAACATAAGGACTTAATTGTTCTTGGACAATCGGATCTAGGTCTTGTATACTCTCTCTATGTCTAGGCGAAGTGTTTAAGTTTCTAGTGATCTAGTAATCTAGTAATTTTTTTGAACGAAAAAACCACCAAATATGTCTAATTTGGCATCTTCTTCATCTTCATAATAGATTGAGGTTATCATGGCTAAATCAACCCTTCTCTACTACAAACCAGAGTATTGTAGAGCAATACTAGATCTATTTTATGATATAACTACTATATTTAGCTACCAATCTTCGAGAGGTCGATCCTTAGCCTAAGCTAAGGAGACCAGCTCTCCATTAATGGTTATCGATAATAGCTTAATTCTAAGAGTATAAAGTAAATAAAGGAGAGAGAGAGAGAGAGAGAGAGAGAGAGAGAGAGAGAGAGAGAGAGAGAGAGAGATGAACTACAGAAAAATAAGCTTTCTTTACTCCACAATTAAGATAAAAAATACATTAAATTGCTCTAATATTTATAGGTGATAGGAGAGACTTGTTTATATTTCTGAAACTCTATCTCTAAGTAAAGATAAACCCTATCTTAGATAAATCCTACCTTATTTATACTTTATCTTCTATCTAGATAATTCTTCTCAAGCTAATCTTTGTAGAGTTCTTGATCATCTTCATTCCTTGAAGTAAATCTACAAGTACATTGAATATAGACATCTTCATTGTACCTGAGAGACTACTGGAGATGCTTCAACTCTTTGTACCTTCTATCAGCTGTGTTTTTCTATTTATTAGCTCCAAAAGTGATAAATGTCTGAAAATAAGAAAATGCTACTAATATTCAAAAATAATAAATCGGGATTAACGAAATGATACTCTTAGGCGTATTAATCTTACGTATTTCTACGTCTGTCACCCATCTATGTGAGATTGTTCTTTGATTTTTTTGTAAATTTATTACTTGAGAAGTAGTTAAATTCCATGTATGATAATGACCTACTATATACAACCCGCTTATAGATCTATATGCTCATTAAGCATTACCGATAATCGGATGAGTAATGATACATGTCTAAGGGATAACTACCACGCACTCGATCCTTTTGAGATATGAACATATTTATTGTCTCTAACCTTGTGCATCGAGGATGTCACAAATATCATTGGCGCAGCCAATAAGATATAACGCACTAAGTGCATCACGCTATTATACCATAACGGTACGATACATGGTATCTAGTCCGCTTTATATACTAGCAAATTTAGCCGGATTTTATTGAGTTTTAGGGAGATACATGATAATGATTATCACACAAAGATTATCAAAGAAAATAACAAACAAGGTTCTGTGCATTCCCTTTATGTCTAAAGGTTAGAACACGCTATTAGAATGGTTTCTAATACACTTCTCCAGGCTAGGATGAGGAGGATTATTAAGAATACATCTTTCGATCACAGACTCAGTTCTTACTTAGATCATTCAATCGCAGGCTCAGTTCCTGGATTAACTGATCAAGCTGATTGATGAGACTTGACAGGGGCTTGCAAGTTCGACTCACCCAGATGATTATTTTACCGCTAAATGTAATATATGACTGAGTATTGTGAGTACTCCATACCATACCCAACTCGGGATTGGCAGAGAACTTAATTAAGCAATTTAGGATAATCGTTAGGCTACTATTATTACGATCACAGCTTCCAGCTAGTGTGAGAGCTATGCACTTTTGCTCCCGCAATACTGATTAGGATTCGTTTCATAGAAATCATCAAATATTTCCCAAAACAACTAATAACTTGGTCAGAATCCGGTGTCGCCCATCGATAAACATCTGGATGTTCCGTTCAGGTGCTAAGCGCGCCACCACAATGTACAAAGATGAGACCCTCAATATTGGCCTAATATTATGTGGGTAATGATTCACATCTATCACTAGATATTTAAAACCCATTGGCGACGTATATACTGCATGGCCGATTATCACTTAGATGAGATGATATTCTCAGCATTAGGGGGAGATATGACAGTCAATGCTGAAGATTTTCCAAAATTAGTTAGAAAATACTATCATTATCTCATTTACATCCCTCTACATAAGTTAAGTGACAATAAGGTTCTACGGATTACAAACCTGCAATAGGTTGCAAATAAATTGCCAAACACATTCATAGGCGCTGCTAAAGTATTGTAGGTTTATGTACCTGTAAGTAATGCATCTATACAGCTGAACGTTATGGAGAAATTTATACCGTAAATGAATATGAGGCTTGCACTTAGTGCAGAGCACCGTTGGAAGAAAGTATTCTTAGTTGGGGAGCTGCGAAATAAGGGACAAATATGACTAATGGTATAGTTGGTTTATCGGGGATGGAACCACCAATCGACAAGCTAATAGTAGCTATGTGACCAGTTGATGCATTGTGAGACAAGCCCGGGGTAGCACATACGTATGATAATAAGAAGATATCGATATACTAAAAGTTTATAATGGCACAACGTAAGATCGTTTAGTAGAGATTTATTGACAAGGTATTCATATTCGCTGTTGTACTCGCCATCAAAGATGATGATTTTAAACCACTTATTCAAATAATTTTGTGTTATTGTATATTTGCCAAAATGGGTGTTTGGAATCCAAATAGAGCTTAACTTGCTAGCATAATACGAAGTGATGCCATAGAGCTTATCGGTTATTAATAAAAATGGTACGAAAACATGATTAACTTGGAGAGATTAGGTCAAGGCAAGACTAGTTGTCCATAAATTTTCTAAGAGATCTGGCGTCGATTACAAATAGACCTACCATTCGGTTATGGACGTTATAATATTTCGGTACTGTAGTGGTTTATTTCACATCTCGAACTCAAGCTTCATCTTCGAGCAAAATAAGCTTTTTGTCTCACCAATAGAGTACGGGGCACAATCAGAAGCAAACCAACAAAATTAGGAAACATAGACAACACAAATGTCTCAACTGACACTGTAGGGACTTATCCCTCGACCTCACTCATAATCAAGTTCACACAGCTCGATTTATATCCATCTCAGGCTCACGTAATTTTTGCACTTAACACTCTAGTCAAACATTTCAACCACCCCCACGAACTACTCAAGAACGTGGGTCGAGTTAAACCTGAAAAACGTTATTTAGTCAAAGATACATATCTCCCACGAACTCGTCAATTATCCAGTCAGCCGCTATTAACCACATTATTCGGAAGACGTGCTCCAGCACGACGAAGAGCTGTGGGAGAAGCCTATATAAAGGAAAAGTACCAGAAGAGACAGGGCCAGAAAAATTACTCAAACCTTATTTACGAGATCAAAAGCATTTCTATATTCTAGAAATGACTTGTAATAAAGATATCCACTCCAAGCAATAAATATACTATTACAAAAATCCTCCATACAAGGTCGTCATTTTTTACCTGTTCAGAGGTTTTCCACGCTAAAAACACCTGTCTCCAATTCTTGTTTTATATTGGCGTATTGTTTTAGGATCATTGGTGTAATAGCTAATTCCTAATCTTATCGAGCTATAGAATTTTGCTATTACATTTGGCATCGTCTGTGAGAAGGACTGCATTTCCACGATATCCGAAGGCAGTCTTTCATTATAATTTTCAACTATGGTTTCTTCCAGCCGACAGGCTGCAAGAACTCAGCTCGAAATTTCGGTAGATCCGGGACAACTCACCGAGTTACGAGCGAATCTCCACCTAGAGGCAAAGAAATGCGCCTAGCTCGAACTTCATTTGACAAAAGATCGCGAGCTCCGAGAAAAAGAGCTCGATGAAGAATGATAAGCTCGCTTGACATCGCTCAAACGGCATGAAGATCAGATGATGATGATGCAGACTGCACTCAAGGCTCTGCAAAATACTCAGCAGGCTCCTCTAGCCAGGGGCCACGATCAACTTCCAGAAACCTCCCGCATTTCGGCAAGGGAAAGGTTGGGACTTTGGGGAGTCACCAGTAATGCAATCTCCAGAAATCTACCACATGGACAGCAACCCTCCATCCATTTGGGGGGAGAAGTCCAATCAGAAGTCATTCGGGCTCACCAAATTCTCGTCCTTCAGGAGGAAGACCAGCGACCTCTCCGTCAGATTCTAGCACGGGATTGCTTGAGTGAAGGTATGAGAACTCATCATCCCCTGCCAACACGTCTAACATATTAACCAACACGTCATTACGTCACAAAAGAACATATGGATCAATGAATTAAGGAGTTGATCGAGGCACAAGTTCTGGGCACTACCGGTGACACCACGACGTTACAAGGAAGTCCGATTGCCAAAGAACTATTCGATATGGAAATACCGAAAGGTTTCTATACTCCACAAATTCATAAGTACAAAGGTACAAACCCGAAGGAGCATATCCATCAATACTGTAATTCATTGGGGTTGTACTCCAATCTCAACCACATTCTCTGCCATCTATTCGCCACAAGTTTACAGGAAGAGCCACTCTGATGGTTCCACTCTCTTCCTGAGAAATCTATCTACACATTTGATCAGCTGTAGAAGTTGTTCGTCAAAACATATGCCCATAACAGAGACAAAGAGGAGAACTTGTATTCTCTTATCGGTCTTAAGCAGACACATGGAGAAAAGCGTAAAGACTTTTCAAAGAAATTCCTAGAGCTCGTAAGAAAGATGGATAACCTCGACCAAAAGACAATTGTGACCACTTTTACCAATGTTCTCCCGCTCGATTGCAAAGCCAAGGAATACCTCTTTCTTAACAAACCTACGACGCTAGAGGAGATGATCACCAAAGTCAACGGTTACGTCGACTTAAAAAGGATGATGTCGAGGCGACAAAAGTCTACTAAGTCTATCCTCTCCACTAAATCCCCACCCGTAGAGCAGACCAGTGAGCCTAAGGAGGAATAAAGAGATCATAAATGCACCAAGGGAAATACTAAGTACCCTCAGAGAAGCGGTCTGCAAAACAAACCCGTCCTCTCAAAGCTGAACGTCCGAATCTCCACGCTTTTTCCACTACTGTTATAAGACCCGCTCTACCGCGCCTCTCGACCACTGGAGCCCATCGAGAGTCAACCATTTTGCCTACACCATAAGGTAAATCATCATTCTACTGATAATTCTTATGTTATACTGCGGATGCTAGAGCTCATTTTTATGGAAGGACGGATGCTCGAATACATTGTTAACCTGAAGTCATACCAAGATGGCAACCATAAGAAACAACTCGAAGTGGTTCAGGCCAACGACAGAGCTGGGGAGAAGCATCTCTACTACATACACCTTAGTAACATGATCAAAATCAGCCAAATTAACAATTTCAGTCGATCAAAGCGCCGATGGCTTTCCAAATGCTGTGATCTTACACCTCAAGAATAAAAAGCCAAACTTCTTCTCGAGTCAAGCAATTGCCACCTTGGAATCTCTTTGAGGATTGCGATACTAGCCATGTTAAATTTGTACATCACAATGCGTTAGTCATAATGCTCAAGATGAAGCAGTTTGTCATGCACACAATGATGATCGATACTGGAAGTGGTATTGAAATTCTTTTTTAGAGTACGATCGACCAGATGGGTTTAGCTGGCAAAGTCATTCAGAGCGACACCGATATCAGCGGGTTTAACGGCTCTAGAGAGGAACGAGTGGGCAAGATTATCTTACCTATTACTGCAGGACCTGCCACTATCGATGTCATTTTCTACATCATCAATGCCAAGTCTCGTTATCTTAGGATCATGGGCCATTGCTGGATACACAATATGGAAGCAATCGCTTCCGCCTATCATCAAGCACTTCGGTTTAAGCATGACAACGGCATTTACGAGATCATAGGTAGTCAGAAACTTTCTCTAGCTTGTAAAAATACTGTCTCTGCCATCCTAGATACTTTAGACAGATTGGTTGGATAGCAATTACAAAAAATTGATCACCTCAACGATCAATCACCTACTGAGGAGCCAGCGGAATATGTCGACATTGATGGACCTAGCAGAGGCACATTCATCGGAACTAAGCTGGTTCAGAATGAGAAAGACGCTCTTATCCAGTTCCTGCAACTCAATCGAGACGTTTTTGCATGGTCTTTCGAAGAAATGCCCGGAGTCGATCCAGCTATGGCTTGCCATAAGTTAGCCATCAACGTCAACGCCCCAGCGGTCGAACAGAAATAGCGACATCTTTCACCTCATCTTCGAGATGAAGTTAACACCGAGATTGAGAAATTGATCAAAGTGGGATTCATTTGAGAAGCCAAGTATCCGAACAGTTTCCCTCTAAAGAAAACGGAAAAGTCCGCGCTTACGTAGATTTCACGGATATGAACAAACATACTCCAAAGGATAGTTTCCCTCTTCTCAACATTCATCAGATCCTCAGTTCTACTGTAGGTCATGATCTTCTATCTATGATGGACGTTGCTTCAGGATATAATCAAATCCCACTTCTAGAAGAAGATTAAGAGAAGACAACATTTATCACCGAAAGTGGCCTTTACTGTTACAAAGTTATGCCCTTCGGGCTCAAGAACACAGGGGACACATTTCAATGATTAATGACTTCTATATTCAAATCATACCTGGGAAAAATCGTTGAAGTTTACATTGATGATCTCTTGTGCAAAAGGGTACAGTCAGTTAATCACATCTCAGATCTCAACACAATATTTAACATCCTTCGACCTTGTAGAATGCGTCTCAACCCTGATAAGTGTCAATTTGGCATACATTTTGGCTTCTTTCTAGGCCACCCCATCAGCAAAAAAGGGATTGAGACTGATCCAGATCAAATTTGAACTCTCCTCGACATGCCTTCTCCAAAGACAACGAAAGACATTCCAAAACTCGCCGGCAAGATTGCCGCTATCAATCGTTTCGTCTCTAAATCTTCAGACCGTTGCCGATAGCTATTCCTATTACTCCATAGATAATCCAAACGAGGAATGGTTCAGCCCACCGCAGAAGTCACATGGACATCAGAATACGAAACATCTTTTCAGGATCTCAAAATCTATTTGGGGAGGTCTCCCATAATGAGTACCCCAGTGGGTAATGAGGAACTGATAATCTACCTAGCTATCATAGATACTTTTCTCAGTTCGGCTCTCATTTGTCTAGAAGGGAAAATAGAGAAACCGATCTTCTTCATCAGCACTCACACCAGCAGAAATAAGGTACTCTAAAATTAAGAAACTTCTTCTCACCCTTGTTTGTACATCACAGACTCTCAAGCACTACTTCCAAGCGCATTCCGTCAAAGTGATGATGAACTACCCACTTCGGGAAGTTTTGTCTGAAAAAGAGAAATCACGAAGAGTGCAACAATGCTCAATCAGTTTGGGCGAACATGAATCAAGTTCGAATAACGTCATTCCGAAAAAGGTCAGGCCGTTGCCGATTTTATCGCAGATTTTCTAGTGGAGGATCCCGAGTGGGAGGAGCACAACCCAGACCTTACCGAAAACATGCCAGAGAATCCGACCCCCACACTATTTGATGAACGAGCTTTCTGGATTACTATGTCAGGGTGGAAGCTTCTCACAGATGGATCAGCAGGACCCACTGGGTCAGGAATCGGGATTATTTTGATTACCCCTTCAAATGACAGAATTGAGAAATCAATTCGTTTGGATTTTGAGGTCTCCAACAACGTCACCGAGTATGAGGCTCTCATTCACCGACTCAACCTTGCTCTTGAGCTCGACGTCCCCGAACTCTCACTTTACACAAATTCATTACTCATCGTTCATTATTATTCCGAGCAGTACAAGAAGAATGGGAAGATGATCGAATACGCAGCCCTCGTTGCGGATAGAATGAGTAAGTTCACGAAAACAACTCTTGAATATCTTCCTCGAGGGGAGAATAAACACGCCGATTCCTAGGCATATCTAGTTGGGGTCTTGGGTACAGAAGCTCGATATCTCCAGATCAAAATCATTTCAACCCCCAGCATTGATCCCATATCTGTATGCGCGATCAACACTGGGGGCGATAAAGGGGGAAAAGACGATTGGCGAAATCCTTTATTAGATTACCTCGGTATTGATAACAAGTGTAACGGACCACTTCCAACATATCCAAAAGAATACAGACAGCTGATCAGTAACCCGAAGCATTACATTACTCAAAATGGTATGCTTTACCGCCTATCTATTACAGGGCCTTACCTCAAGTGCCTCTCGAAGTCGAAAGCAGACGAACTGCTCCACGAATTACACGAAGGAACTTGTGGTTCCCATGCCGCAGGTAAATCATTAGCGACCCGATTAATAACTCAAGGAGTATTCTGGCCCAGCATGCGTAAGCAATCAGAAGAGTATTCCCGCAGATGCGACATCTGCCAGAGACATGGAAATATTATACCCGCCCTTGCGCTCGAGCTCCATGCAAGCAAGGTCTTCTGGCCATTTGAAAGATGGGCACTAGACCTCGTTGGCGAATTCCCTAACTCTTTAGGTTATCACCGCCACCAACTCGTAGCTACCAATTACTTTACAAAATGGGTAGAAGCAATTCTACTATGTCAAACCAGAGAAGAAGAGGTCATTTCTTTTATCTGGAACTACATAATCACCCAATTCAGGTATCCCCACCTAATTTGTATCGATAACGGGCCCCAATTTGTGGGAGATAAGGTCGTAACCTTCCTAAATCACCACAATATCATTCATTCACCATCCAATCCATACTATCCTCAAGGCAATGGCCAAGCCGAAATCACCAAAAAAACCATCGTGGATGAACTTAAGAAAAGGCTTCACTTACAGAAAAAAGGAAAATGGGTTCACAAACTATCTCACATCCTGTGGGGGTATCAAACGACTCCCCGACAGTCCACTGGGTCTACCCCATTCCTTATTGCTTATGGTAATGAGGCAGTCATTCCTTCTGAATATCACCATCCAGTTCTTGATCACGAGCTAACTGACGAGGAAAATGAGTTTGAATTGGCTTGCAGCCTCAATATGATAGATGAGACCTGGGAATGCGCCATCGCTAACCTAGATCGATATCATCATATGCTTGCCAGGTCATACAATAACCGAGTCAGGAGCCGTACTTTCCAAATCAGAGATCTCGTCCTCCGAGAAATTCCTCAACATCGCAAAAAGCCTCACGCTGGAAAATTAGCTGACAATTGGGAGGGTCCATTCATCATCACATGTCTCTTAGGCCTGGGTTTATACTATCTCATGGCAGAAGAGGGAATCCCCATTTCAAATCCTTTGAATACTAGACGACTGAAGCGGTACTATCATTAGGCGTCTTAATACTCCATTATCATGTTTCCCTGTTTGTTTTATAATCCCAAAAGTGGGATTCTTATCTCAATCCAATATAAATTCTGAAACTTATCAATGAAAGTTTCTTTTACAACGTCGTTCTCTTCACGAAACAGTTATCCACATTCTACAGAATCAAGCATAGATAATACTAGCTTACAATCAATATTTTCTAAGTTCGGTCAAGGATATCACTTGATTGGTTTCTGTTACTACATCTCTGTAAAGGTGGCAAGTGTAAAAACTTGTTCCACATCAAAGACTCAGACAAACAAGAGATAATACAAAGGTAATACTAGTCTTCATCTTTTATAACTGTTTTGGTTCACTTCAGTAGACTGGATCGAGGATAATACTTGGTTCAGTTGAATCATTATATCTCTACGAAGGTGGCAAGTGTAAAAACTTGTTCCACATCAAAGGCTCAGCCAAACAAGAGATAAAACAAAGGTAATACTAGTCTTTATCTTTTACAACTTGTTTGGTTCACTTCAGTAGGCTAGATCGAGGATAACACTTGGTTTAGCTGAATCTTTACATCTCTGCGAAGGTGGCAAGTGTAAAAATGTGTTCCACATCAAAGACTCAGCCAAACAAGAGATAAGACCAAAGTAATACTAGTCTCTATCTTTTACAACTTGTTTGGTTTACTTCAGTAGGCTGGATCGAGGATAACACTTGGTTCAGTCGAATCTTTACATCTCTGCGAAGGTGGCAAGTATAAAAACTTGTTCCACATCAAAGACTCAGCCATGCATAAGATAAGGCAAAGGTCATACTAGCTTTCATCTCTTTCAATATGCCTGTGACATTTCTATAGTTCAAATCAAGTTTCAACTTGGTTTAACTCAACCCGCTTCTGCGATTAAACCGAATGTGAAAACTTTGTTTTATATCAAAGACCCCGCCAGACACAAGATAAGGCAATGGTCATACTAGCTTTCATCTATAACAATGTGTCTGCGACAATTCTATTTATTTTCAGGACAAAATCATACTACAAAAAATTCTTTTCTGCTGATGGAGTATCAACAATGCTTTCCCCCACATCATCAAGATGTCTATCTTTAAGTTCGCGAGCTACAGCAACCCTACCTTATTCTTCTAATTCGGCAGTTCGAGGGCCCAGTTGGGAATCTATGGTACCTAGACAGTTCCCTCGATTTATCGTAGCCCCACAAGTGTATCCCTTATCTGACAGAGTTTTGAGCAAGGTATCTCGTTCTGACTCAAGTCTTTTAATTTCCTCTACAAAATATATAACGATCACCCTTAACAGGTCAAATTGAGACACACCATGTACTATCGTTGTTGTTAATCTCGCCTTTAACCTCACGAGGCGTACCTTTAGCCTAGCAAAATTATCCTTCCATGCAATTATTTCCGCATCAACCCTATCATGATAAATGGCATCTTTTTCCAATTTGGCAATATACTGCGCCGACTCAGCTAGGTTTATTGCTTCTAAGTCTACAACCCGAGCATTAAGTCTAACAATTTCTACGTTCAACTCTTCCCTAGCCAGTAGATCTTTCAACAATTCTTCCTTACTCTCCACCAACAAGTCCTTTGCTTTGGTCTCCCCCTCCATAACTTTCTCCCTAATAAGAACAGCATCCAGCTTATGCTGGCATTCTCTCAAATTCGCATTTCCTTTCTGAACATGCCCCTGAATTCGAGATGCGTAACTTTCTAGCTCTCTAATGCGACTTGAGAGACTAGCTACATCCCCTCGAACTAAAGGAGCCTTAACCTCAGTTCTACTTCCCCCAGAGCGCTCTTTAGCCTCGGCTTTCTTGGCACGAGTAATGGCTTGATCCTTTTAGGCTTTAAGTCGAGAAACTCTCTCGTTTAAGTCATCACACCTGCACTGTATTTCTCAGAATTCCATATCCTTGGCAGGGAGAGTTGTTTGCAAATGTTTAGCTACGGCCTCCAAAGCCGATAGATTTTCTCGAGCTGACCACAGCACGTCATCCTTTCCGATAAATTTTTGTCTCATTCGCTCCAGGTCATTCCTACATGTTTGGAGATCAAATCGACATTGTTCCTTAGATCGTTCCAGTGCCAGAATACGGTATTGAGCCGTATCGGCCTGCTAACCCTTCACAGCCAACGCGTCGACCTGACGTTGGAGTTTCCCGGTACGTACTGTGGCCTCAGATAAATTTTTTAATCCCTTCTTAATTTCAGAATCTTTCTCCTCGATCTGGAGAGTCAGGTGGGAAACGACCTGATTCAACTTCTCGAGTCTAAAATACGCTTTTACGTATTGATCTTCTCTGTTCTCGTTCGAATACTTCATCCTATCGAACTGCTCCACAAATTCCCGATTACACATGAGTGTGTGATCCTCACGTACGCGAGATGCATCCAATTCGACCTGAGACATATAACAAGATTTAGTGCGGTTCGATTCAGAAAGTATAATTCCTGCATATACATACTACATTTCTACGAGACTACGTGGTTTCTAAACATCAGTTTCCAAGTACTTTTAGATTAAAAGCTTGGAGTCCATTCTCAAATGAACATTTCATGAATCTTCTTTCGGTGTACAAGGTACACACTTCCGATATCTTACTCTGTATTGATAGCGTTGGATTTTTACTATGCATTCCTATCCTATTTACTTGATAACTTAATGCTGGTGTAACATGAAAGTCGAATAACCTATACCGATCTAGCCTACAGCTCAGCTTACGCAGACAACAAGGCTTTAGAGGTCTCTCTTTCCCTAGCAAGTCCAGACACTAACTCATTTATCCTGAGACTCATTTCTCTAACTACCTACAAAATATTTACAAGCAGAGTCAACATACAGAAGTCTTCTTCCTCACGCAGAAGTCATGCAACTTACAAATATTTATACAATGCAACTACCCTACCTTCAGGAAGCACGACATCATCCCCTTGGTTGCCAAGTACTGTCTGGCGGAAGACACCATCCAGACCATCCACGACTCCTACCACTTCCGCTTCCTCATCTTCCACCTCAACATAGGTGTCAGCCTTAATGGCATCCACCTCCTCTTGGGAATAGCCCTTCAGAATCAATTGATAACCCAGTCTGTCATGCTTCTCAACAATCTCATCTAGGTTATCCTTGGCCTCGACCTGTAGCTGGCCGATCGCCACGCCGTGAGTGGCCTTCAGCTGCCTGACTTCCTTCATGGCTTCAGTCTTGGCTCGAGCTAGGTCTTTCTCCAGCTCGTTCTTTGCCTTCTTCAACTCGGATTTTTCTACTTCAATACTGAGCCAAATCCCTTTGACAAGACAAACAACCTGCAAAAATTATATTGATCTCAGTTATTAGCTCGAAGTATATTAAACATTTCCTTCTGAAAACATAGTACTTACCATTTTGCTCGTGTGTTCCTCCCCGTGGAGAGCCGCCAACATGGCCCTTTCCTCGACCTCCCTAAGGTCATCCACCACAGCGGGTCGTACCTCAGCGACCTTCTTCCCAGAGGATTCGACCCTCCTCCTTTACTCTTTAGTGACCTTACCACTTTTTGTGGCGCCCGAGGCCGGCATAGTTTTTAGCATCCATTTCTTCGGAAAGAGTTTAACTACTTTGCTCGGCTTAATGGGTTTTGGCTGAGCCAAACTACCAGTTCCAGAAGTCTTGAAAGGATTCGGTTGAGCATCCTCACCACTTGTTTGACTTTTTCCTTCATCGACCCCCGCCATCGACTTAGCAGACTGAGCCTTTCAAACCTTTTTCGACCTACTATCAACTTTTTCTTTCTACCCAGGCCGAGTTCCCCCAAGACGAGTTCGAGTTCAGTCTCCTCCTCTGCAACTTCGTCCAACAGGGATTCTTTGCTTTCCACTGTGGACTTTACACCTGCAATAACACGTTTTACTATCAACTATTGTTGTCAACAAAACATAACAATAATTCTATTTACACATGTCTATACTTACTTTGCTTTACAAATCTAAATCGAAGGTCCAAAGGTTCTTCATCATCTCATTGAAGGCAATTACCCTTTACCCATATGATGTTGTCATTCCAGGTTTGACCTGCTGAATTCAGATCAAAAAAATGATGCCGAGTTACACTCGCACAGAAATGCGACCCCCCACTGGCCTTAGAATTCTTTACCCCATAAAACTGCAGAACATCCGCAGAGGTTATCCTCCTCAATTTTACCTCCTTTTCCCACCTTTCATTCAGATGGTCACACACAGTTATTGCTTCCTACATGTTCCCATTCATTTGAATAGGACATGCCCCAATTGCATTCATAATCCCCTTCGCCAAATTAGTAAGGGAAAGGCTCAACCTATACTATAATTGAGATAGGTAACACAGAAAACCCTCAGAGAGGTCACTCCGGGCATTCCCATCAAAATGCTCAAACGAGATTGATTCATCTACACCCCTATCTCATTTTTCTACCTCCAAATCTGCCAACAGATAAAAATACTCTTCCCCCTCCGTTACCGTACAACCCCTAAACTGCCTATCAACAAACTCTACATATTTACCCCACTTCCCTCCTACAACCACCTTTGCTTTACAAAATTCCCTAAAGGTATCAGAATCCGGTGGATACGACACCAATTGACCAGGAAACCTGGGAATTAATCCAATCCTCATTCCCCTTCGTTATCAGACTCATTTCTCCGACCAGAGGTTGAAACCTCATTAACAGACGAACTACCCATCTTTTAAACAAATTCTGCAGGCACATTTTTGACCTACAAAGATGTCTCTCACGCTCGACCTACATACAGGTTAAGGTATTTATCATTCTTTCATCTATGTATACGTATATATGTATTCAACATATATATCTCTGATCAATCATTCACGTACCACATATCTTTAAACTATGAAAATTAACATATATCGCAAGTATCTCTACTAACCTTCCGTATCCGAATGAGAATCGGCAGTAGAGTCAAGCTTTCCCCTCATAACGCTGTTGTATTACCACCTACGAGATTCATAATCCGCTGCCCTCTTAAATTGTTTATCGCCTTCGGATAACTCTTTATCTGATCCCCTGATTTTTTATCTTTCTCTCTGAGTATTCTCCAAGTTTTGTATGATAAAATATTTGTTTGGAGACGAAGAAAAGCTATTTATCCTTTCTCTCTCATACGGCTAGCATTTATTACTCCTCGCACGAACCATCCTCGATTCCAGAACTGAGGCGTCCTTTCCACTCTACATGTCGGACGTTTTGTACATTTTCGATAAAACCACCTTTCCATCATTACAATCCCCCTCATTTTTTAACATATTTCATTCCCTTATTTCCATATCTTTCCCTGGCCTTCCAATAGTCATGATGACTCACACTGTTTGATATCAGAGCTCTATTTCATTTTGCATACAAAATAAAACTAGAAGTTTCTGCATTTTCATATTTTTGTTTCACAATTCTTGTTTATCATACTTATAGTGATTGACGTCATTTTCAAAATTGTACAAATATTCAAATTTATTCAAAATGTTTGCTAAACAGACTCAAAATAGATTTGCCCCTATAGAGGATTCGATTGACTTATATTATTTTTGTTACTTTCACGACATTTATGTTATTCATAAGACACACTATACACAACATCCATCACAGCTTTGTTATACTTAAGCAACCAACATCTAATCACATCATTCGCCGGTCCTCATGTCTTCAAATTTGATCTCTACTTCAGCGATCAGACCCACCAATCTTTATCGTTCTACTGAATCCCTCATGAATACACGAAAGAATGACTCATAAAAGTAACGGGCATACTCAAGTTATCTGCTCCTTATATCTAATCCTTCGAGCTGGCATTCCCTCATTGGTAACTCAGCGTCATAACCAAGCGAACCAAAGATCCTCTCCCACACTTTAGCAGCTTTTATAGCCAATCGACCTTCTGTGAAATAACGAATCCTCTGAGATCGAGTCCGCACCATTCTAGCCTTCTCCCAAATTTTTGCAGGTCATGCAGTATTTATAAGTTTCTCAATCACTTCCTCCGTTCACACAACTTTTTACCTAGTATCACGAAACAGAAACCCTAAACCTTGGACTCACATATTATAACTTATCCCCACAACTAGTGCATACATTGGTTACAATATCGACCTTCACTACCACGAGTAGTATCTCTATCGACCTGAAATAGCTCGAATTTACATCTTTCCTATGATTTCTATCCCAAATCATTTATATCAGTATGAAGTTCTCAGCCCGTATTCACCTAACTTCGAGTAGCATTACAACATTGTCTCATCACTTATCAGCAGTTATTTGACCAACACATAACACATTTCAGTTCGATTCAAAGAAATTTTTCTGAACACAGTTTACTAAAAATCACCTTTATTCATATCAATCATAGTACATACGATTTACAGATAATAAGTTTTCATACAAAGATATAACAAAATGATATCTGTCTAGCACCGAACTCCAGGTACATTACAGGTAACAAATTTTCCCTATTTGTTAAAAGCTACAGGTTATTCAGGCACACAAAGGAATCATGTATTCTAGTTCTTCTTGCTTCAGTGATTCTTCACCCTGATGTAAAGAAGACATTGGACATGGCTCGGTTGAAGCCCAGTCGAACTCCATACAAGAACCATGCAAGTAGTGGACTCAGTATTGGCACCCGCAAAACAAGATGAAAGGTTCTCTTAGTGTAAAAACACGATGGAAATCCGTCAGCAGGATCCCCCTTCCTATCCTCCTTCTCCACTGCTATCACCGCCTCTTCTATAACCACTACCACCGAAGATTTTTTAGAGATGAAGAGGGCCCGACATTAAAATCGATGGCAGCACAAGAAATCAGCATATTTTCCCCGCAGATATACCTTTCCCTGTATATGAGCCCCTAACCCTGTCTTCCGCAAGGGTGCGAAGACAGGCCCAACGTTTCTCGCCTGTCAAGACGAAGACATGAAATCTCCACTTATAGTAGAAATCTTCCTCAGCTTCAACTGTTTCCTCTCCCGATAAGCCTTGGTACGTCAGAGGAACAGGGGCTGGGATCGCCATTTCCAAGGAGCGATCACGAAAGTACTTCAATTTCAACTTTTGTGCTTCAGACGTAATCCTTTCTTTAAGAGCCATACTCCGAGTTTTTACCATCTCAGAGAATGTTACACATGCAAGAATTATTCCAAAGAATCGATCAAGGTACTCTTTATATAACCCTAACTTTATTGTGCAGGTTCGTTTTCCCAAGCGTCATCATTTATTATGGACGCGACTATTTAAACGTAACCGTCACATACATCCGCATCATCATTTAATACCCATCACTTCCTAATATCACGTAACTTTCACCCAGTTAAACGCCATCATTGCTCTGTTTCGAATTTACAACTTTTAACCAATTCTTTCTCAACCAAAGCCACTCGTGTCTTTGGTTGCCAGGGGGCGATTGCATGGACTTATCCCTCAACCTCACTCATAATCGAGTTCACGCAGTTCGATTTACATCCATCTCAGGCTCATACAATTTTAACACTTAACACTCCAGTCAAACATTCCAACCACCCCCACGAACTACTCAAGAACGTGGGTCGAGCTAAACCTGGAAAACGTTATTTAGTCAAAGACACATGTCTCTCACGTACTCGTCAGTTATCCAGTCAACCACCATTAACCACATTATTCAAAAGATGTACTCCAGCACGACGAAGAGCTGTGGGAGAAGCCTATATAAAATAAAAGTACCAGAAGAGACAGGGCCAGAAAAAGTACTCAAACTTCTTATTTACGAGATCAAAAGAATTTTTATATTCTAGAGATCACTTGTAATAAAGATATCCACTCCAAGCAATAAAGGTACTATTACAAAAATCTTCCATACGAGGTCGTGGTTTTTTACCTGTTCAGGGGTTTTCCACGTTAAAAACATATGTCTCTAATTCTTGCTTTATATTAGCGTATTATTACAGGATCATTAGTGTGATAGTTAATTCCTAATCGTATTGAGCTATGAAATTTAGCCATTATAAACACCACTCGTCCAGAGTAATCCTCATGCTCTTGGTTGAGAGTTATCTTGTAATAGTTTATTACGTATCTCAGACTCAAGCATCATCCTCGATCTCATCAGCATACAAGAAGTACTTCTAAAAATATGATCAAACTTTTCTCAGTCCAAAACATTGTTTTCGACCTCTACACTAATAGCTCAATCTACACAAAGTGTACAGTCATCAATAGAGTTGTTGCACAACAACAGAAATCAAAACATTACACAACCTGGTCAAAAAATATCTTGCTTATACTTTGTAACGTCCATCATTAAGGGACTTAATGATTGTCAAACGATCATATTATAAGACCTATAAATAGGTCAACGGAACTACAGGGAAAAGGATAGATTTTTTATATCAAGAAAGTCTCTAAAAAAACTCCTTGTAATAGCTAGCATTCCCAATAACATCTCTTTTTTTCTAAAATCCTTATGAAAGGTCATGGTTTTTAACCTATTCAAAGATTTTCTACGCTAAACTTTTGTGTTAGTTATTATTAGTGTTCTTATTATATTTTATGTAAAGGTTGAGTCCAAATCCTAGAATTAGGTTATTACATTTGGCTCCGTCTGTGGGAATTGAAGTTCTCAAACCATCGTCTCAAAATACCATTGATCATCTTCTTTTAGAATGTCACCTCTAGGTCAGAGCACGTCGATCGTTTAGGTGGATGAGAATGCCGTACTGGAAGATCTGCGCTCCACTTTGAATTCTGAAACCGAAAGACGTGCAACTCTAGGGCAACAGTTAACGAGTGTACAGGACATGTTAAGGATTTTACAAGGTCAGCAGGTCACCGCCCATAAGAATTAAGCCGTGCAACCTGAAGGCTCGCGAATCTCCGTTTATGACAAAATATGACCTCCTTAGACGGGCAATCATGCTGGCGGTGCACTTCGATCAAACCATCAACGGCAAGAAATAGAGCCCATTCCGATCCAGGACATCCAACAAGAAGTAGATGGTAGCCTGGTGGGAGTCAGACATAATGATAATCTACCTCGAAGAGCTCGAGTCCTGGCAAAAGAGTGTTTAAGTGAAGGTAGTAGCAACCACAATCCTGGAGAATGGCACTTTACGTGCCCAGTCACTACTGCTCGACAATATGTGACTCAGGAACATGTCAACAGATGAATCAAAGAGCTACTCGAAGCTTAGACTCCGACGAAAGAAATCCACAACAGATTATAGATGAGCCCGATCGCGCAGGAGCTATTGGATGGCGAGGTCCCCACTGGGTTTCTTACACCAAGATCTAAAAGTACAAATAACTGATTCAGTGGAGCACATCTAAGAGTTCTAGGATACTTTAGGTCTACATTCCACGTCCAACCACATTCCATGCCGGCTCTTTCCTACCAGCTTATCTGGCGAACCCTTATGGTAGTTTCATACACTGCCCGAAGGATCGATCACAACTTTCGAATAGTTGCACGAAATCTTCATCTAGAATTACTCACACAATAGAGACAAAGAAGAAAATCTATACTCTCTTTTAGCCTTAAACAGATGTCAGGAGTGAAGCTCAAAATGTTTACTAAAAAGTTCTTAGAGTTAGCTCAAAAAGTAGATCGTCTCGACCAGAAGATTACTATTTCTGCTTTCACCAACGCTTTGCTCGTCGACGGCAGGGCAATGGAATACCTCTTCTTAAACAAGCTGACAACATTGGAAGACATGATTAAAAAAGTCGACGGATATATCGACCTGGAGCGAATGGTATCTGACAGTCAGTCTCCTCAAAAATCTTTGAAATCAACATTGATAGCTCGAGACCAGTCAACCAATCCAGATTATAACCGTGTTATGGATCAAGGAGGAGACAGGAAATGATTAAAATCCAATGACGAGTGACCTCGAAAGGGGAGTAACTTGTCAAAACCTTGTCTTCCAAAGATGAACGTGACCATAACCATCATTTATCTTATACTACAGAAAGACAGATTCTTCCATAATGCATAGTATCTTCAACCCATTGAGAACAAACCATACTGCATTCGTCACAAGGTCCGACATCATGAGACAGAATACTATTTTTGCCTTACAACGATTGTTAGAATACATCCTCGCAGATAGGCGAATGCACGAGTACATCATGGAGATTGAGAGTTATAAGAATGGGGCTTACAAAAGCCCTACAGAAGCTGTATAAATAGAAGAACCAGTGGCCGAGAAGCATTTATGCCATATCTCACTCTACCATTTTGATGAGACTCAGATTGTCAAAGAGACAAATAGGAGCAAAAGGAGACATGTCGGCCAATGTCACGATTTATCCATGCATGATAAAAAAGCTCTTTTACTTCCAGTATCCAGCTCTCAGCACACATGAATTTCTTTTGATGACTGCGATGTTTGACATGTCAACTTTCCTTACCATGATGCCTTAGTGATCATGTTGAAAATATGAAACATAGTACTTCACACGATGATGATAGACACTGGTAGCACAATCAAATTATTATTTTAAAGTACGATCGATCAAATGGGGTTGGCCGACAAAGGTCAGCCTAACGACATTGATATATGTGGATTCAACGGATTTAAAGAAGACGAGTTGGCAAGATTATACTTCCCATCATGGCAGGACCAGTAACTCTTGATGTGGTCTTTTATTTTGTCAATGCCAAGTCTCATTATTTAGGGATAGTGGGATGTTGTTGGTTACATAATATGCACGTTATCCTATTAACTTATCATTTGGCGTTGCATTTTGAATGGAACGATGGCCTCTATGAAATCAAAGGCAGCCAAAATTTAGCTCGAGCATGCGAAAATTATGTTACCATTCTACTAGAACCAAAAAAATCATAGCTGGCATAGCAATTACAGAATACGAAAGGGAACATTTTAGAAAACTATACCGTAAAATCTACATAATACCATTTGCCCACCGCAAAACCTACAGAGTACGTCGAGATTAACGACGACAAGCATGAGACATTCATCGGCACTCTTCTTCCCACAGCAGGGTACGAAGTAATCATCCAATTCCTTAAAGACAACAATGATGTATTTGCTTGGACAGTCTACGAAATGTCATGCATTGGTCCAAATCTGGCCTACCATAAGCTTAATCTGAAAGAAAAAGTCAAAGTCGTCAAGCAAAAATAGAGAACTTTAGCACCAGGACTCTAAGACGAAGTCAATAAAGAAATTGACAAACTCATCGAAGTCGGCTTCATCCGAAAGGTTAATTACCCGGAATGGATATCTAACATTATCGCGGCCCCAAAGAAGAATGACAAGATCAGAGTCTGCGTGGACTTCACGGACCTTAACAAATATACTCCAAAGGATAGCTTTCCACTACCTATCATAAACCACCTACTTGATTCTACTTTGGGACACGAGCTTTTGTCTATGATGGATACCGTATCCGACTACAATCAAATACCCATGCTACTTGAAGATAAAGAGAAAGTAGTTTTTATTACAAAACACAGCCTATACTGCTATAAGGTCATGCCATTCGGTCTCAAGAATGCCTGGAGCCACTTACCAGCGCTTGATGACACAGATGTTCATAGATCACCTTAAAAAGATAATAGAGGTCTACGTTGATGATATGTTATGTAAAAGTGTTAAGGAGGATAACCATATTGCAGATCTACGCACAACTTTCAAAATTCTCCGTTTCTACAAGATGAAACTCAACCTCGATAAATGTAAGTTCGGAGTCTAGTCAGAGAAATTCTTGGGTCACTTAATTAGTAAACACGGTATCAAAGCTGATCTAGATCATATTCACGTATTACTATCTATGCCTTCTCCAAAAACAAAAAAAGGCGTCCAAAAGTTAGCATGCAAGATTGCCATAATAAACCTTTTCGTTTAAAAGTCTTCGGATCGCTGTTCAACTTATTGTGTGAAGGGACAACAAAATAAAAGCTTAAGAAAGATCCTGAGATCGAGTGAATAGCAGAGTATGAAGCAGCATTTCAAGAACTCAAACTTTACTTGGGTTCACCACCAGTGATGAGTACACCTAGCGAAGGGGAAGAACTCACCATTTATCTTACAGTTAGTGAAGAATCATGATGTTTTGTTCTCATTTGACTTGATGAGAAAATGGAGAAGCCTATCTGCTTCATCAGCAAAACTTCTACTCCAGTAGAATCCTGATATACCAAGATCGAGAAACTACTCTTAGCTCTCGTCTATACATCACAAAAATTGAGATAGTAATTAGACACCACTCAACTTGAGTGGTGATTAATTATCCTTTACGAGAAATCTTATCCAAACAAGAAAATTCTTGACTAGTACAATAATAGTCAGTCACTCTTAGCGAACACGACATCCATTTTGAACCAAGACATTCTGAAAAGGGCTAGGCAGTAGCAGATTTTCTTGCAAACTTCTCTGTCGAAGATCTTAATTGGGAAGAAGACAGTACGGATATTCATGAAGTATAATTCGAAGAAAGGTCAGACTGGGTAACTCTTAAGGGATGGCGCCTTTTAACAGGCGAATCTTTCGGGCATATAGGGTCGGGTATCAGAATCGTACTTATCATACCTTCCAATAACAAGATTGAGAAGCTGTCAGGCTCAATTTTGAAGCAACCGACAATGAGGTCGATTATGAAGCAATGATTCATAGTCTAGATATGGCTCTAGAAATTGGAGTTTCTGAACTATCTGTCTATACAGACTCATTACTCATTGTGAACCATTACATAGAAAAGTTCTTGAAGAACGAAAAAATGGTCAACTACATGGCAGCAGTACCCGACAGGATGAGCTAATTCAAAAGACTTACTATCGATCATTTACCCCGTAGGGAGAATTGACATTCGAACTCTCTCATGTATCTGGTAGGAATACTTGGTACGGAAGCCCGTTATCTAAAGATTGAAGTATCAACCACCCCCAGTATTAACATCTTAAGCTCAAATTCTATCAATAATGGGGGTGTTAAAGAGGATGAGGATGATTGGAGACGACCTTACCTCAAGTATATTGAGACTAAAAATACATTTTGACGGCGAACTCCCTACAAATTCCACAGAAAAGAGACGCATACTTGATAATGCTAAGCGAACATCATGAACAATGGCCTCCTTTCCAAAATCTCGATCACAGGACCGTACCTCGAATGTTTGTCGAACAAAGAAGCATAGAAGTTCCTATACGAATTCCATGAAGGGACTTGTGGTTCTCATATGACAGAACGATCTCTCGTAAATCGAGCTCTTACCCAAGGAGTCTTCTGGCCCAAAATGAAAGCTCAAGCCATCGAAATTGCTAGCAAGTACGATGCCTGCAAATGTCATGGTCCTCAAATTCAAGCTCCCATCCTGAAACTTCATTCCAGCAACGTCGTATGACGATTTAAAAGATGGGCCCTCGACCTTGTAGGGGAATTTCACACAAAAACAAAAACATCTATTAGTAGCAACGGATTACTTCACTAAGTGGGTAGAAGCAGTTCCTCTGTATCGCACACGAGAGGATAAAGTCATCAAATTCATCTGGGAAACTATCATTATCCGCTTCGGTTGCCCGTATCTTATCAGAATCGACAATGGACCTCAATTTGTTAGATCCAAAATCGTCAAATTCCTCAATCAGTATAATATCATGCACTCTCCTTCCAACCCATATTTCCCATAAGGAAATGGTCAGGCCAAAATTACTAACCGAACTATCGTGGATGGAATAAAAAAGCGTTTAACAGAGAAGAAAAGTAATTGGTTCCTAGAAATACCACATGTGTTATGGGCTTACCGAACAATACCTCAAGTATCAATGGGCTGCACACTGTTCCTCCTGGCTTGCGGTACAGAAGCCATCATCCCCACCCAGTATCATCATCCCATTCACGACCATACCATGACGGATGAAAAGATTGAGTATACCAATTGGCATATAACATTAATTAGATTGAAGAAACTAGGGACAAAGCAATCATGAATTAGGGAAGATACCACCAAGCTCTAGCCTGATCATACAACAAGCGCGTTCTTCATATAGAATTTGAGATCGAGGACCTCGTCCTACAAAAAATTCCCAAACACAGAAAAAAAAGTAAGCACTGGGAAACTGTTCAAAAATTGGGAAGGTCCTTTTGTTATTATTAGAAAAAGTGGCCAAGGTTCTTACATTCTCGCCACTGAACATGGAGAACGAATACCTAACCCTTAGAATACAAGGAGACTGAAGTTGTATCGAAGATAATAATCCATCACAGTGTACTTTTCCATAAATCAATCCATCATCTTGTATGATGATCTGACATCAACACAGTACAAAAGCGACCAATTGCCTTACTTTTGTACTCTACCAAGATCGTACAACATTCCTAAAATAGCTCAATTTTCAAAATTCAATGATATCTACACAGTTGTTAAAATCTTGCAGCTGTTCTCCACAATATCCGTACGCACGGAATATAACAGAATACTTTATTCAATCATATTAAAACATCAAATTACTTTATTCTCTTCGAATCCCCCTTACATTTATTCAACCACAGAATACCCAAAAGTAAATTACATATTTTGCGGTCCCACGCTTCGAGCTTACCAAGCCCCCAGTCACATCTGAAGTAGCCTTGATGGTGCGCCTCCCTACACATAATTATCTCTCTATTTGCTGCCTGTACATCCTCTTCAACAATCTTGTCACATGCGAGCTGATGAACAGCCAACTCCCACACCGTAGCACTTAGCAATTACCTAAGAAATACGTCGTACTAGAAGAAGCGGTTATACTCTACACGCTTACTTTCATTGTCTAGTCCGGTCAGATTCAGTGGCCATTCAGAGAGTACAGCATCTTGCGACAATCGACAAAAATACCGCTCCTGAAGTTTTACAACCTTGATCTGGAACCGACCATCCGCTGCCTGATGCACATGCTGAGCACGAGTCCTCACCATGGTTATTCACCCTACCTACAGAGTAAAATTCTCACCACAGAAGTTACAAATAATAAACGGCTAAGATTCATGATTTTATAGCCACCAAGAAGATCTTCGAAATATCACCCCACTGATTTGGCATAAAGATATATTATTCGAGAACACTTTGCAAAATGACAGAAGATCCGCATCAATTCTAGAAATATCTCAATAGATCATTGTTTCCATATCATAGAGTATCCCCTCATAATTTATAAGAGTAAATATCCAAATAACAACTTACAAGACAAAGCCAATCCTGCAGTTGCACATACAAATACATATATACCCTTCCTCACAGTTCGCAAAACACCGACATCCAACTCGAATAACCAGATACCATAAAACATTATATCGTTATTCCTGCCAAATCATCTTACTTACCTTCCTTATCATCACATCCTCAAACACTTCTAAATTTTCAAACCTCGACCCTCACTACTATTTACTGTCGTACCCATGATACATAAACACCTATGTTACAGCTGCCTATTATACAAACAAAAAATTACACAAGCAAGCTCGAGCCAAAAGATCATGCTCAGGGAACAAAAATATAATTCAGATCGAAATTATCTGTTACATAATACATTGCAGATTACACAATGTTTTAATAAAATTCCTTTAATTTACTATTTACATACAAACCCTATACAAATTACTTTCACAGCTACATCAGAAGGCAAACTGAACTATCCCTCAGCAGCTAACACATAAGCAACTTTCAAACCCGGGTCCCCTGCTGTAAAGTCCCAAAAACATTTATAAATGAAAATTCACAAATGAAAGATCTTCTTCATGGCCAAAATCTATAGTCCATAGAAGAAAATGATCCTCTGCATCCTCCTCGCATGCTAGAGACAGTCAAAAGGCCTCATTTCTTCAATAAGACCCACTCATTGCAGGATACCGGTGAAACTCCATCGGCCGAATGCCTGCCGCTTCATCTTCAGTTATAACAGCCTCCTCCGTTAGCAACTGTAGACCATTATGGCGCTCTGCCTCAGATGTCAACAGATAATGGAAATATAAAATTTGAAAATAGTCATCCCCTATCTCCATCACTTCTTCATATGACATAAGATAATAAGTGGGAGACACCAGAATTGGAATAGGTATATGCAGCGGTTGGTATCCAAAATGCCTGATGTGCAGTTCTTCCATCTTCCTCCGAATCCTAGATTATCGGGCCTGAGTCCTCGTCGTCACCATCTTTCCTACCGTGAACCAAATTCAAAATTAAAGAAATAATAAGAGAAAACAAAGCTCAAAAATAAAGACTTGGCTCCTTCCACTCACGTTAGAGTACATTTTATACTAAAATCAACATTTAAAGCTGCCTCTCCTTATTCCAAATGTAATATTGATTCCCCATGCAACAACATTTGACTAGACCCATTAGTTTTAGAAAACCAAATAGCCACAATCAGATAGCTCTAAATGCACATTGGAAAAGGCTATCAGATATTAACTGTAGTATTGAATGACGCTTCTCAACCAACACCACTCACCCGCACCTACTTCTCGTACTGTTGGCTAAGAGGGGGAGGTTGTAGTGGCTTATTCTGCATCATGAACTCAAGCTTCATTGTAATGAACCGTATTTAATTATTCCTAATATTCACTCTTAATCCTATTCTTAATCTCATTGGCATATTAGATTCCTTTCCTTCACGTTAAGTTCCGCATTCATTTTTTGCATGTACTCTTTCATCCATTCTACTCATCCTTTATGCATCCATTAATTCCTTTCAGTGGTTTAGTATTAGATTTTTTAGTAGTTTAGGGCGGTTCGGAAGTGTTTTGGAGTTAGAGGTGGTTTTGTGGCCTTGGGAGCCTATAGAAAGTTTGGTAGTGGTATTTATGTACTGTGTGTGCAATTTAGGGTAGTTCCGGTGAACCGTTGGAGTGGCCAATGGATTTCTGAGGTCGCCCGAGGAAAAGATTCTTTTTTGAGGGCTTAGGCATTTTGGTTGCCGAGGGACGGAAGAGGTGGTGTGTTCACCTCCGGGAACCTTGGTTCGTAGAAGTGTTTGTGTAGTGGTGGAGGTGGTCCGTGGAGTTTCGGGGTGCCCGGGATGGTCCGTGGTGTCTCCTGGTAATTCCTTATCTTTTCTGGTAAGTCAAGTTTTTGAACAGACCAGTTCAGTTCGAATAGGACTTTGTCTGTTCGAACAGGATCTTCCAAGGACTGCTTTCTTTTATTCCTGTAATATTCTGTTCGAACAAGCCTTGTCCTGCTAGAACAGGATCTTCCTTGTTCGAACAGAGGCGCTATTTCAGTTGCGTCTGGGTTTATATACTTCATTTCTTCACTCCTCTCTTCACTCCTTCACTCTCTCCCCTCCCTAACCTTTTCCTCTCTCCTCCTCACTCCTAATCCAACCTTCCTCTTCGCTCATGGATTCCCCTCAGCTTTGCCGTGATCTCTTCTCCTATCCTCGGTAAGTAATTCCCTTATTCCTTTCCGTCAATTCCGCTTGATTTAACTTAGGGTTTGATTTTTAGGGTTTGGATTTTATTCTCGTTTCCTTAAATTGTTGGTTGTTTGTTGTTCCTAGTGTATGTTATATTACCAGGCGTTCTATTTGCTTTTCTGCGGATCGTAGTTGGGTTTCCAGGTTGGTTTTCAGCAGGACTCGGGATTTCTTTCAGGCGAGTTTTCCCTTCATTTCTAAATTCCTCAACTAGTTAATAGATGTTGATTTGAGTAGTACTCTGAGCATAAAAGTGTTGTGATCAGTTAGGTTTTATTTTCATATTACTTCTCCGTAACTGTTAACTCTTTAGTTACTATAGTTACATTGGCTTTAGGTTTTGCTAGAAGTTGTTAGTGTAATTACTAGTAGTTGCATTCTTGTTGTTGGGTTCAGTCTTCTAGAGACTAAGGTTGTTTAGTTGTGATGACGGTTAGGTTGCTGTTTCATCGGTTTAGATGGTGCAACTGAGTCATTGGGCATTTTGTTTAGGATTGTTACCACGCTCATCTGTAGGTGGTTATCCTATGTTTATCTACCGGGTTCACGGCTGTTACATTGTGATCCTTGGGATCTGTTGCATCTTTTCAAATCATGCAAACTCTTTGAACTTATCGAGATCGAATACATAACAAAGCTCTACATTGTTTGACCTCCGATAGGATCGCAGGAGTCCTACATCAGGTTGAAATAGTAGGTAGGTTCAGGATGGATACTATCATACCTTATAAACCCATCCGAGAGTGTGAGAAGGTATGAGAAAGTATTTACAATCTGGTACAGAGCTTATCCTTGAGGCTGAAATTCTTTGGAATGAAATGCAGTTCGGATGTTGGCTTCGTGGGTTGAAAAGCCCAGAAAACTTTGATCAGGTGAGTATCCACTAGCTTGGTCGAGTTTGACAAAAATCGTACCCATTGTATCCCTTTAACAAATCTCTTTAAGTCAAACATGCTGCGGTTGATCAACCATTAATTATTATAATAGGATTGCATCACATTTTCAACATCAACTCATTTAACATTTAGAACTTAGCACATATCACATCATTGGTATATCATTGCATTTTTCCCTCATTGTCACATTCCCTTCTTTTCTTATATTCCTTATTCTTACTCTGGTTACTCTTATATTTCCTTTTTGTTCTTACTACTCAGTTACTTGGATCATGAATCTATTAGTTACTATTATTCTACTTTAACTTACTCTATCTGTTTTACTTCACTCTCATTATCTGTATCTGTTTACTAGTATGTTATTTAGATACCGAGGATCGCAAGTCCAAGGACTTGAGGGACCAATAGAGGCAAGACCAAAGACCCGATAAGGGTAAGGCAGTCCAGACGCAGTACACTAGCTTGGGTTCGAAGAGGCCGAGGTTTGAAAGTACCTCAGCTAGAGTTGTGGGCAGACAATATTTTGAGAGAGTACAGTTTGCTTTACGTCAGTGTTGGAACTGCGGGGAGTCAGGGCACATCAAGCAGCACTATCCTAAACTAGTCAGAGGACCGCAGCCACAAGGGCAGTTTCAGAGTCCAATTGGTTTTTAGCCGTGACCACAGCAGATTTAGCAGTTTGCGTAGCGACAGTTCCAGGGTCCTCAGGGCAGACAGATAGTTCCAGGACCTCAGGGTGTTCAGAGACCACATCATCCAGTGCAGCAAGGGAAGGGCCACGAACAGAGCGGGATGTACGCAGTGGGGAGGCGAGGTGCTCGCACCGCTTTACCTCTGGTGTAAGGTACGATCCATATTTCTTCATCTCCCGCTCATGTCCTTTTTGATTCTGGTGCATCATATTCATTCATCGTATCTGCATTCCTCTGCATTTTTGGCTTTGAGTCTTCTTTATTAATAGATGAGGTTTTCGTGGGTACTCCTTTAGATTCTTCGGTGTCCATCTCACGTATATGTAGAGATTGCCCGATAGTTGTTTGTGGTTGTATCCTCTGAGCAGACCTATTAGTTTTGCCGATGCATGAGTTTGACATCATCCCAGGCATGGATTGGTTGTCGATACACCGGGTCACTTTAGACTGCGTTGAGAAGACAGCTACCTTTCGTATTCCCGGCGAGAGGCACTTTGTGTTCTCTAGTTCGAAACCTGTGCGATAGGGGACGGCTTACTAGCATTCTTAGAGTTAGAGTCCTCAGACGTGGACGTCAGCTCTATTCCTATAGTTTGCAATTATTCTGACGTGCTCCAGTAGATTCTCGGGTTACCACCGACGAGAGCGATTAACTTTAGCATAAATCTTGTTTCGGGTACAGCACCAATTTCGAAGGCACCATACCGTATGACGCCTGCTGAGCTGAAAGAGCTGAAGGGTCAGATTTCCAAGTTGATGAATCAGGGTTTCATTTGACCGAGTACTTCACCGTGGGGAACTCTGGATTTGTTCGTAAAGAAGGAGGACGGCTCGATGCGTTTGTGTATAGATTACCGCGAGTTGAACAAAGTCACGATCAAGAACAAATATCCGTTGCCGAGGATCGAGGACTTGTTTGACCAGCTTCGAGGAGTGCAGTTCTTTTCGATGATTGATCTTAGATCGGGATACCACCAGCTAAGGATCAAGGCAACTGATGTGTTGAAGACAACTTTTCGGACTCGTTACGGACACTATGAGTTTTGGGTAATGCCGTTCGGTTTGACGAACGTGCCCGCAGCCGTTATGGACTTGATGAACCGTGTTTTCAGCCCATTTCTTGATCGGTTCGTCATTGCATTCGCCGATGACATTTTGATCTATTCAAAGACCGATATAGAGCACGAGGAACATTTGAGGATTGCTTTACAGACCTTGCGGGAGAACGCACTATTTGATATGTTTGAAAAGTGTGAGTTTTGGCAGCAGGAGGTAAAATTCCTAGAACACGTAGTGTCTAAGTATGAAATTGTAATAGATCCTTCCAAGGTGCTAGCAGTCGCAGATTGGGCACAACCGACGAGTGTTACCGAGATTCACAGTTTTCTGGGTTTAGCGGGTTACTATCATAGATTTATCGAGGGGTTTTCACGGATTGCAACTCCTTTGACTCGTTCGACACAGAAGGACATTCGGTTCGTTTGGGATGATCGATGTACTTCAGCTTTCGCCGAGTTGAAGAGCAGATTGATGATAGCACCAGTTCTGATCGTTCCATCCAGTGGGTAGAGATATAGAGTATACAGTGATGCATCGCTTAGTGGGATTGGTTGCATTTTGATGCAGGAGGGCAAGGTGGTGGCTTACGCTTCGAGACAACTTAAGGTATACGAGAGGAATTATCCTACTCATGACCTCGAGTTGGCAGCAGTGGTTTATGCGCTGAAGATCTGGAGACACTACTTGTACGGGGAAAGGTTCGAGCTCTTTTCTGATCACAGGAGTTTGCGGTATCTTTTCTCTCAAAAGGAGATGAACATGAGACAACGTAGGTGGATGGAATTTCTGAAGGACTACGATGTAGATTGGCAGTATCATCCGGGGAAGGCAAACGTGGTGGCCGGCGCTTTGAGTTGTTTACCTAGGGGATTACTTGCACGTCTGATGATTCATGAGTGGACGATGCTTGGTGATATCGCAGAGTTTGGGTTGACTATGAGTTCACAGACAATGGGTAACCATATTGCAAATTTGAGAGTTCAGCCTCCTTGGATTTCTTGGATTATAAAGGTGCAGGAGCAGAACGACAGATTACAGTCTTGGGCTTTAGACGACACCCGACCTGATTAGACAGCTAATTCAGATGACAGCATCAGATACAGGGGAAGATTATGCATGCCAGATTCCGAGGTTCTAAAACGTGAGGTTCTAAGTGAGGCTCATGGTTCGAGATACATTATCCATCCAGGTAGTACGAAGATGTACCAGGACCTAAAAAGACATTTTTGGTGGAATAATATGAAGCGCGAGATAGCTGATTTTGTTTCCAAATGTCTTACATGCCAGCAGGTGAAGGCCGAGCATCAGAAACTGGCAGGACAGCTTAAACCCTTAACTATTCCGGAGTAGAAATTAGAGCATGTGACGATGGACTTCATATCGGGTTTACCGCGGACGAAGAAGCTACATGATTCTATTTGGGTGATTGTGGACCGACTAACCAAATCGGCGCATTTTATTTCAGTTCGCATGACATTTACAATGGATAAGTTGAGAATGATATATGTGAGGATTCCAGTATCGATAGTGTCAGATAGAGATGCAAGGTTTACCGGCAAATTTTGGTAGAGTTTTCAGCGAGCTATGGATACTAAACTGGATTTCAGTACAGCATTTCACCCTCAGACCGACGGTCAGACAGAGCGAGTTAACCAGATCCTTGAGGATATGCTTCGAGCTTGTGTTTTGGACTTTAAGGGAAGCTGAGACGAGTACTTACCTTGGGCAGAGTTCGCGTACAACAACAGCTTTCATTCGAGCATCGGGATGGCATTATACGAGGCTTTATATGGTAGACCATGCAGATTACCTTTGAGTTGGGTAGAGGTTGGCGAACAGAGTTTACTGGGGCCATACTTAGTTCGGGAGACCACAGAGGCAGTTACTATTATCAGAGATCGACTACGTACAGCTCTGAGTTGATAGAAGAGTTACGTCGACATCCACAGGAGACCGTTAGAGTTTTGGATCGGAGATCATGTTTTACTGAAGGTTTCACCGATGAAGGGCGTGATGCGTTTTAGTAAGAAGGGGAAGCTAGCTCTGAGATATATTGGGCCGTTTGAGATTCTGGATAGAGTTGGAAAGTTAGCGTACCGGTTAGCATTACCGCCGCAGCTGAGCAGAGTTTACAGCATCTTCCACGTTTCTATGTTGAGGAAGTACGAGCGGGGTCCTACTCACGTGATTGATTGGGGACCGATAGAGGTTCAGGGCGATGCCTCGTATATTGAACATCCGGAGTGCATTTTGGATCGGGAGGAGAAAGTTCTTCGTAGCAAGGTTATTCCTTTTGTGAGAGTCCAGTGGAGTCACCATGGACCAGAGGAGGCTACCTGGGAGTTGAAGGCCGATGTGAGGAGATACTATCAACATTTATTCTCAGGCTGAGATATGTCTTTAATTTCGAGGACGAAATTTTCTTTTAGGGGGGTAGATTGTAATGACCCGTATTTAATTATTCCTAATATTCACTCTTAATCCTATTCTTAATCTCATTAGCATATTAGATTTCTTTCCTTCACGTTAAGTTCCGCATTCATTTTCCGCATGTACTCTTTCATCCATTCTACTCATCCTTTATGCATCCATTTATTCCATTCGGTGGTTTAGTATTAGATTCCTTTAGTAGTTTTGGGCGGTTCGGAGGTGTTTTGGAGTTAAAGGTGGTTTTGTGGCCTTGGGAGCCTGTAGAAAGTTTGGTAGTGGTATTTATGTGTTATGTGTGTAATTTGGGGTGGTTCCGGTGAACCGCTGGAGTGACCAGTGAATTTTCGAGGTCGCCGGAGGAAAAGATTCCTTTTTGGGGGCTTAGGCGCTTTGGTTGCCGAGGGGCGGTAAAGGTGGTGTGTTCATCTTGGGGAACCTTGGTTGGGTTCGTAGAAATGTTTGTGTGGTGGTAGAGGTGGTCTGTGGAGTTCCGGGGTGCCCAGGGTGGTCCGTGGTGTCTCCCGGCAATTCCTTAGCTTTTTTGGTAAGTCCAGTTTTAGAACAGACCAGTTCAATTCAAACAAGACTTTGTCTGTTCTAACTGGATCTTCCAGGGACTGTTTTCTTTCATTCCTGCAACATTCTGTTCGAATAAGCCTTGTCCTGTTCGAACAGGATCTTCCCTGTTCGAACAGAGGCGCGATTTCAGCTGCGTCTGGGTTTATATACTCCATTTCTACATTCCTCTCTTCACTCCTTCACTATCTCCCCTCCCTAAACTTTTCCTCTCTCCTCCTCACTCCTCACTCCTAATCCAACCTTCCTCTTCGCTCGCGGATTCTCCCTCAGCTTTGCCGCGATCTCTTCACCTATCCTCGGTAAGTAATTCCCTTATTACTTTTCGTCAATTCCGCTTGATTTGGCTTAGGATTTGATTTCTAGGGTTTGGATTTTATTCTCCTTTCCTTAAATTGTTGGTTGTTTGTTGTTCCTGGTGTGTGTTATATTACCAGGCGTTCCATTTGTTTTTCTGCAGATCGTAGTTGGGTTTCCGGGCTGGTTTTTCGCAGGACTCGGGATTTCCTTCAGGCAAGTTTTCCCTTCATTTCTAAATTCCTCTACTAGTTAATAGATGTTGATTTGAGTAGTACTCTGAGCATATAAGTGTTGTGATCAGTTAGGTTTTATTTTCGTATTACTTCTCCGTAACTGTTAACTCTCTAGTTACTATAGTTATATTGGCTTTGGGTTTTGCTAGAAGTTATTAGTGTAGTTACTAGTAGTTACATTCTTGTTGTTGGGTTCAGTCTTCTAGAGACTAAGGTTGTTTAGTTGTGATGACGGTTAGGTTGCTGTTTCATCGGTTTAGATGGTGCAACCGAGTCATTGGGCATTTTTTTAGGATTGTTGTCACGCTCTTCTGTAGGTGGTTATCCTATGTATGTTTATCGGGTTCACGGCTCTTACATTGTGATCCATGGGATCTGTTGCATCTTTTCAAATCATGCAAACTCTTTGAACTTATCGAGATCGGATACATAACAAAGCTCTACATTGTTTGACCTTCGATAAGATCGTAAGAGTCCTACATCGGGTTAAAATAGTAGGTGGGTCCAGGATGGATACTATCATACCTTATAAACCCATCCGGGAGTGTGAGAAGATATGAGAAAGTATTTACAATCTGGTACAAGGCTTATCCTTGAGGTTGAAATTCTTCGGAATGAAATACAGTTCAGATGTTGGCTCCGTAGATTGAAAAACCCATAACACTTTGATCAAGTGAGTACCCACTAGTTTGGTCGAGCTTGACAAAAATCGTACCCATTGTATCCCTTTAACAGATCTCTTTATGTCAAACATGCTAGCGGTTGATCAACCATTAATTATTATAATAGGATTGCATCACGTTTTCAATATCAACTCATTTAGCATTTAGAACTTAGCACATATCGCATCATTGGCATATCATTGCATCTTTCCCTCATTGTCACATTCCCTCCTTTTCTTATATTTCTTATTCTTACTCTGGTTACTCTTATATTTCCTTTCTGTTCTTACTACTCAGTTTACTAGTATGTTATTTAGATTTGTTGGGTATTCAGTGAGCCGTGGTTTTGCTCACTCTCATATTATTTCCCCCCTTTCAGAGGTTGAGTAGTTTGAGTTGCTGAGAGCCTCAGCAATATTTGGAGCAGTTGACGTTGCCGACCAGTTTTAGTTTAGACTTTTGTTGTTATCTCAGCGTATGTTACTGTACCTTATTTTGGACATTGTATATATTTTTGTCAGATATGTATATATGTTTTTCGCTTCCGCTATGTTGTTATTTCATTTCTTTACTCTGATGATTATTGCAATATGTTAATAGCCGAGCCAAAATTTGTCTACGGCTTGCCTATTTGTGGGGTAGAATCTTTGGATTCCCCGACCTGCACTACTTAGAATCTAGTAATTGGTCAAGCTGCCGATTACCGGATTTTGGGGAGTGACATTCATCTTCGAGCAAAATGTGCTTTCGGTCTCGCCAATAGAGCATGTGGCACAATCAGAAGCAAAATAACAAAATCTGGAAACATAGACAGTACGAATGTCTCAACTAACACCACTCGTCCAGAGTAATCCTCGTGCTCTTGGTTGAGAGTCGTCGTGTAATAACGTATTTCGTATCTCAGACTCAAGCATCGTCCTCGATCTCATCAGCATACAAGAAGTACTATTGAAGACATGATTAAACGTTCTTCAGTCCAAAACATCTCTTTCGACCTTTACACTAATAGTTCGATCTCCTTAAGGTGTACAATCATTAATAAAGCCATTGCTCAACAGCATAAATCAAAATGTTATACAACCTGGTCAAAGAATATCTCACTTATAGTTTGTATCGTCCATCATTAAGAGACTTAATGTTCGTCAAACAATCATATTATAAGACCTATAAATAGGTCCACAGAACAGCAGGTAAAAGGACAGACTTTTCATATCGAGAAAGTCTCTACAAAACTCCTTGTAATAGTTAGCATTCTCAATAGCATCTCTCTCTTTCTAAAATCCTCAAGAGAGGTCATGGTTTTTAACCTATTCAAAGGTATTCCATGTTAAACTTTTACGTTAGTTATTATTAGCATTATGATTACATCTTGTATAAAGGTTGAGTCCAAATCCCAGAATTAGGCTATTGCAGGTACTGATCAGTTTGTCAAGTTTTTGAGGACAAGCTAGACATGCGTCTTATATAAATACTACATATCTATATGGGAAACTAGATATGGATATCTTTATGAAGCTACCTGGGGAGGTATAAGCTTTTGGAAGCAATTAAGCCCGACACACATGGTGTGTACATAATAAAATTGGAAAAGTTATAGTTGACTTGAAGCAATCAAGGCCCATGAGACATAGTAAGTTGACAGAGTATTTTAAAGTCAGAGACTTCACAAATATCCTTATCTATCCATGCGTTATTATTTAAAACATAAAAATTAGCTTATGTGTCATCATAACAGTGTACTAAATTATTTGGATATCATTAGAACTCTGGGGGAGATCACAAGAGCCGCCGAATATCTTATGAAGGAATTTAAAATAAAAGACCTTAGGAAATCAAATATGGTCTTGATTTTCAGATCGAATATCTTGGTAGTGGCATACTCGTACACCAAGTAATATATATCATAAAAGTTACCTAATACTTCGGTATGGATGCAGCACACAGTGCTAAGTTATTTATTGTACATCCATTACTTGGATGTGGACAACGACATCTTTTACCATCTTAATGGGGGGAGAAACTCATAGGGCCGTGATGCCATAGCTATGAGTTTTTTTGCTATAGTTATCTGAGTATATTAGACCTGATGACTCATTCGCAGTGAACTATTTGGCTTACCATAGTTTTATTCCTACCCAAAGGCACTGAAAGGAAATTAATCACATTTTGAGTTATTTGATTGGCACGAAAGACTAGGATCTGTTCGACCCAAAAATGGTAAACGCAAAATTATAGGGTACGCCGATACAGAATATTTGTCAGACCCACATAGATCTTATTGTTAGGTGGATTATGTGTTTATGTACGGGGATAGAATAAAATCTTGGGGATCGATGAAGCAGATGGTGTTAGTCACATCTTCGAACCACGAGAAAATTCTTACACTTTATGAAGCTGGAAGAGAATTATGGTTGTGCTCCAAGATACATCACATCAACTGAAGTTGTGTTATGTTCTATCCAAGATAAAACATCGACTCTGTATAAAGACACCCCTACCTGTATCATTCAATTCAATGACAATTTTATCAATGGCGACATAATAAAACATATTTTACGGAAGTCATTCCATACTTATGACTTACAAAAGGTGAATGAGATTGACGTTATTGAAAATATTCAGAAGATAACTTTGCAAACCTATTCACGAAGACTCTTGCACCAATTAAGTTCAAGCAGCTGGTACATGGAATCGGCATGCAAAAGTTTTTATTCACTATTATCCCGGGGAGATATATCTCAGGGGAAATTGACGTCAAGGGGAGTAGTCCTGAACTGAGGTGGAAACATGCGTGTTGTACTTTTTTTTTCTTCTAATAGTGTAGTTTTTATCCTAGGAGGTTTTAATGACTAGATCTTTTATTGAGGCAACCTATATGCGTCTATAACCCATACATGGTATAAGACTATACTCTTTCCTTGCACAAATTTTTGCCAAAAGAAGATTTTACTAGGAAGAGGTTTTGACGAGGCAAGTCGTCCTTGTATGGACCACCCCAAGGGTGAGTATTAGGAGTTGGGTCTGGCCCAAGGTGGGAACGCAACCGGGTTGGGGTGTTCTACTAAACTCCTAACAAACCCATATACCATTAGGGCTTATGGGGTGAGTTTGAGTGAAAGTATATAACCCTATTAAGGGTTAAGTATTTGTAGCCACAGAGAAACAAAACAACTATCTTATTATACATTAGATAATAATAGTTTTCAAATAGAAAAATTTGCCATTATCTCAAAGATAAAGAGGGGCTAGGATTTGTGGGAAAGAGATAGATGGACGACATAGATTCATTCTACTCTCATACTTAGGGGTACTTTCGACAAAACACGTAAAGGGGTAGTTAAGTCTCTCTCCTATCAAAGCTAGCCTGACTCTTCTTCTTCTTTTCCCATCACGTCTCTCCATCTATCTCTCTCTCTTTCTAACCAAGGTACTTATCTTTTCTTTCTTTTTTTCTTTATCTTTATCTCTTTCTACTCTTTTGCTGGCAAGATTCATTTTCCCTCTCTCTTTACTTGTTATTTTGATTGCTGTTACTGTTAAGTTTGATTGCACTTTTATCGATCTATTTCTTGCTATTATTATTGTTGTTTGATTGGTACTTATTTGTCTATCTCTTTCCCTCTCTCTTTACTCTGTTGCTGTTGTAAGTCCAATATGGAGAATGCCATATTTTACAACTTATCCCCTTATTCCCTAAAGCAAATAGAGTTACTGGTTGTATTCTCAAGGGATAACCAGCAGTTTTATTGAGAATTTGTAAGTCTGTACATGCCACTCAATTTGTAAGCCTGTCCAATATGGAGAATGCCCTGTTTTACAGATTATACCCTATTTTCTTCAGGGGTAAGCTATAAGTCTATTTGTTGTTTACTGTTATATTGTATTTGTTATTTACTGCTATGTTGGTCAAACTATAAGGTGTACATGCCACTCAATTTGGAGAGGTACATGTGAGCTCAAGAGTATCATTGTAACTGTTTGATAATTTGTTTATGAAAAACTTGGTTATGGGGTTTTCATGGAATTTTTTTATCTATAAAAAAATGTGAACAATATGGTATAAGAAGCTTAAATTTAGTTCTACATTACTCATGGAGTCATGGGTCACTTTATTTTCTACTCTCAGGCTCTTAGTAAACAATGAGCTCTGCCGTAACTAACGGCCTCAAACGAAAAATAGTAGTTTTATTGAGAATGTACACAGACTTACTAGTTGTATTACAAACTTACTGGTTATATTCTCAGTTGAAGGTGTAAGGAGCTTATTAGTGTATAGATAAAGGTGTATATATATATAAATTTTAGAATTATGAATTAGTGTAAGGCACCCTTTTTAGTATCAAGCAAAAGCTTCCAGAATAAAAGTGCTTCACCCTCAATACTTAAGTTACAATATCACAATTATGGAAGTGGTAATGCATCATCGTTTAGAGCACTTTCGTGGATAACAACATCAACCTACGAAGTTTCATTTCACCTTTAGTACGGTATTTAAGCCTCTGGAAGTCATTTGGGGCCAAAATGTTATTACTTAATTTCGTGCAGTAAGCAAACCTGACATAGGAATTATTAGGCCAAGTACCATGAAGATGACAATTAATCTGTCCCACATACAATGAAAGCACAAGCCTAAGATAATACTAATACCATGTCATGCCAACCTCCAGACTCTGAACATTCCATCAAAGCTAAACGTTGGTAATAATTAGATCACCATCAATGTTTAATGTATTTTTCTCTCTACTCGATCTCTACTCTCTACTCTTTAAATATAGTTGTTGTTATACTTGATGTTGATATTTTTGATACTTGCTATTTTGATTTATACTTCCTGTTACCTTGTTGTTGGTGTTTGTTATTGTTGGTGTTCTTGACACATAAAAAAACCAATCGATTTTACATTAACGACTTAGCTGTTTTGATTTATACTTCCTATAAACTTGTTGTTGGTGTTTGTTGCTTTTGGTGTGCTTGATACAAAAAGAAACAAACTTATTTTACATTAAAGACTTAGCTGTTTTCATTTATACTTGTTGTTAACTTGCTGTTGGTGTTTGTTGCTGTTGGTGTGCTTCATACAAAAAAAAACAAACTAATTTTACATTAAAGACTTAGCGAGTCATTTTAGATTAGGAAAGATTTGTAGGAAGTGAGGTATGGTTAAAGTCTAAACATTGGAGAACCATTTAAGAAGCTTGGTTGCACAAGAAGATAGCTTGCTATTATATAGTTGTAGGATTATATTAGTTGTTGTTGTAGCTGTTTGTTTATATAGTGGTTGGATACTTATTCACATATGGAAGGTACATAATGACTTAGTTGTTGGTAAATAAATCATCATGGTTTAGTAGTTGGCATATAAATCATCAGTATGAATATTTATAGCAAAACCATAAAGATTCCTAACCCCATAAGGTAATGCTTAAACTTTTTGATGCCTAAATGTAGATTACAGTTATTTGGATGCCTAAACATATGCCGCAAACGTAAGACTCATTATTTATGCCGATTGTGTATTCAAGACTTACTCTGCATCGTGCTTATTTATTTACTTATTTGTTACTTTTGTTCTAGGTGATCTACTTGGATTCTAATTATTTATATGGCGAATAATGAAAACATTTCTGAGGTAAGTAAATGTTATACTTTATTGTACTTATGTCTGCTTTCTCCCATGTCTCTTCTTATGTTTGACTACTATAATACATGATCTGTTATGGCATATATATCGAGTAAAGTGACATAAATTATGATATGTTGTTTTGGATCACTATTTATTCACAAAGTTGTTGCTCTTAATATGGGTACTACTGTTTTCATATATTGCTTTTAATTTTAATAACCTAAAGCAGTTATGCATTATGTTCTGTAGTGGTATAAAATTTAAGCAAGTCATTGCTCATAATGTGGGTACTATTATTTTCATGTATTGTCTTTAATTTTATAACCTAAAGCAGTTATGCATTATGTTCCATAGTGGTATAAAATTGCTCTTTGGTGAACTCGAATAAACCGGACGTATATGTCTCACAGTGATACAAAATTATCTACATATATGGCACTAACGTTCATTATATTTCTGTCAAAATTGTACTTAGGTTCTAATTACACCCTTGACGAACTCGTCGTCTTCGCACAAAAATGACGACAAATGTAACAGAAAGGGTCTTGAAGCTCGCGATCAACCTAATCATCTAAAGGATGAAGGTTATTCAGGTGTTGAAGCAATTAAGTATCTTCATAGTTACATATTTAAGGGGCATGAAATGACTCAGCTTTGTGATGGTGACAAATGTAGCAAAAAGGGTCTTAAAGCTCGCGTTCAACCTAATCATTTAAATGATGGAGTTTATTTAGGTGTTAAAGCTATTAAGTATCTTCATAGTTACATATTTAAGGGGCATGAAATGATTCAACTTTGTGATGAAACTCAATTAGAAGTAAATTGTGATGCAGTTAATTATGCATATTAGAGTAGATTTTTTCTTAGCTTAGTTTGAAGTAACGTCTTTGTTTATGGACATCTTATTATATTTATCGATTTGCATGGTGAAGAAAAATGACACCAAGTTTAATTGTTTTATTATAATGTTGAATGCTTGGCTTCCTAATTTTGTTGTTAGTGTCGAAGGTATGCAGACTTGTTAAGACTATCATCCGTGACTTGGTCAATGGTAACATGAAAATTAAGTTTGCCCTAAATATTATGAATTAAAAAACTTACTTTGTTTAATTATTTTCCGTATGATTATCTGGACACTTTTTTAGATTATTATGTCCGTATGGGTCTTTCAGCGCCGAAGGCGAGTTAATGGATAATTACGTAGCGCCGAAGGCGCATCGACGTAATCGTCGTGGCGAGCCATGAGTAGTACTAGTCAATAATTTTTCTCCACTCTTCTCTCATAATTATGTGTGTGTTATGATTGTTTAATAGAATAGAATATTATCCAACTAAGTTTTAATTTTTTTGCTTTCCAAAAGTTTGAATTCTTGCTAGTGATTATGGATTATTGAACTTCGGAAAACAATATAGACGAGTTTATGCTTTTTTTACATATAAAAGTTATTTGGGGTCATTAGTCTTGCATAAATTAGTTGAAAGAGGTTTTCCTTATGACCTCATGATTAAGCACAATTCTATTTTTATGTAAACTGGTCTACAGTCTCCACAGTCGACACATGATTAGCAACTACTTTCAGATTTTGCGTGAAATAACAATCTTTAATTTCAAGGGGTCCTTATTGAAGAAAGGAGTACTAAATCACTTTTGTATTAAACAAATTTATTTTTCCTTTTTGAAAAATTAAAAGTTAGGGCCAAAATATATCTGAACCTTTCGCAAAAAGTATATGGTTGCTAGAAATTATAAAGTTATGGAATATCATCCAAGTATTAGCCAACATTATGATATTTGGCAAAAACTTATGGAATATGTAGGTCTTTTACAAATTCTGTCCAAAGCTATTAGTTTTATCGTTCAACTGAAATATCAGGATAATTCTATTAGAGCATCTCCAATAGCAATGTATGCGATTCTGGTTTGACATACCGGTATACATGAATCCCATATTGTTTTCGTCCAACAAGGAGTTACGGTTTTTTTTACTCGCGTGTTGAACCGTTCAGCTTCAACAGAAAAAAGCCGAATGATTTGTTGAAGAAACAAATGAGTAAAGCAGGAAAAAGCCAAATGATTTATTTATATCAGGCTAGGCACCAAGCAGATAAGCGTGGGGGATAAAAAAAGTAGCCCACGCTTAACCATTCAGCTCATGATGACATGGACGATATGCGAATACTTCTTGCCAAGTTCAGGTTTCGCATATTTTAGAGGGGTTTAGGGATGTGTAATAGCCTAATTCTGATATGCGGACTTAGCCTTTACACCAAATATATTTAGAACGTTCAAGAATAACAGACAATAGACGACAAGATGATTTTAGCGTAGAAAACCCCTAAATGGGTTAAAAACCACGACCACTCCTGAGGATTTTGAGAAAGCGTTGATCTTATTTTGATTGCTAGTCTATTACAATGAATGTCTTGAGAATAAAAGATGATAGGAGATGAACTTTTCTACGGAGAGTATTTTGTCTCTCATCTACAGTTCTTCATGTCTTTTTATAGGTTTCATATTATGATCGCTTAAAAACCATAAAGTCCCTTAATGATGGATGTTACAAAATGAGTGTGAGATATTCTTTGACCAGGTTGTGTAACATTTCAGCCTTTGCTCTTGTACAATGGCTTTATTGCTGACTGTGTATCTTACGCAGGTCAAACTTCTGGTGCAGAGGTCGAAAGTGATATCTCGAACTGGAGAAATTTGGTAGGCCAGACTTCTATTGCAGAGGTCAAAAGTGATATCTTAAACTGGGAAAAGTTGGTAGGCCAGACTTCTGCAGGAGAGGTCAGAAGTGATATCTCAAACTGGGGAAAGTTTGGTGACGTCTTTAGTAGTATTTCCTGTATGCTGATGAGATCGAGGGCGAGGCTTAAGCCCGAGGTACAAAATAAGCTATTACAATACGGCTCTCAACCACTAGCATGAGTATTGTTAGGGATGAGTGGTATTGGTTAAGAAACTCGTTCTGCATATGGTTGTGATAGTGCCACGTGTTTCGTTACTGAGGACAAAAGTTCATCTGCAGCTCAGAGATGAAGTATGAGGTCGTAATACGGAATAAACCACTACAACCACCCCCTCTGAGCTAACAGTATGAGAGTGATTATAGGCAAGTGGTGTTGGTTGAGAAGAGTAAATAAATGTTGTAGTTATATCGAGTTGCATTTCCTATGTCAATGCATGAATCTCTGTTGGTGTCTATTGGGTTTTCGAGAGCCACTAACTGCAGTCAAACATTGTTACCTAGGGAATCCCTTTGGCATTGAGAATTTGTAGAGTTTTCTTTAAATATTGATTGGTGTATAAAAGGTACTCAGAGTTAAGATTGGAGGAGCAAACCTAATAAACACCAACAGTTAAATTTGTAGAGTCTATTTTGAATGCTGATTGGTATATAAAAGGTACTCTGTATATGATTGTGATTGTACCACATGTTCTGTTGCTGAGGTCAAAAGTTCGTTTGTAGCTCATAGATGAAGTATGAGGTCGTAATGCAGAATAAACCACTATAACCACCCCATCTGCGCTAACAGTACGAGAGTGATTATAAGCAAGTGGTGTTGGTTGAGAAGAGTTAATAAATATTGTAGTTATATTGGGTTGCATTTCCTATGTCAATGCATGAATCTCTGTTGGTGTCTATTGGGTTTTCAAGAGCCACTGACTGTAGTCAAACATTGTTACCTGGAGAATCCCTTTGGCGATGGGAATTTGTAGAGTTTGATTTAAATGTTGATTGGTGTATAAAAGGTACTCTGAGTTAAGATTGGAGGAGCAAACCCGTCGTCTCAAGTTTTGTCTTTACTGTTTTTCTTTTGGTAAAAATGGTGATGACTAGGACTCAGGCCCGAGAGTCAAGGATCCGGAGGAAGATAGAGGAATTGTGTATCAGTTATTTCGATTATCAACCACTGCATCTGCCCACTCCCATTCCTGTATCTCCCACTTTTTATTGTATGTCCTATGAAGAGGTGGTGGAGGCAGAGGGCGATTACTACCAAATGGTATGTTTTCATTATTTGGTGAGATCTCAGGCTTAACGTCATAACGGCCTTCGTCTGCTGACAGAGGAGGCTATTACAACTAAAGATGAAGCAGCAGGTGTTCGGCTGAGGGAGCCGCACCGATACCTTGCTAATGAATAGGTCTTATTGAAGAAATGAGGCATTCTATCTGTCTCTAGCATACGGGAAGGTGAAGAGGATGCAGAGGATCATTTTTTGCATGGGCCATAGTTCTTTGGCTGTGAAGAAGATCATTTATCTGTGAAATTTGTCTCTGACTTCCCTGTGTCTTGGAGCATAGGATCAAAGTTTGGCGTCTGCGTCTTCTGTGAACTGTTCGAATCTTGAAAAAGGATTTTGAGCTAATATTTAATATAAATTAAAGTAACTTGAAAAATCTTTGTGGTAAAGTATTCTTTAAATGTAACTTTCGGACTGAATAAAATATCTATTTTTTGTGATAATGATACTGTGTCTTCGTACTTGGCTATTTTCTTCTTCTGTTTGTACCATATGCATTGGTAATATTGAAAAGTAAGTGAAGGGGAAATTTAGAGAAGGTCGAGTTGTTGGTTCAAACTGGAAGTCTCATCTCTGTGTGAGCTTTGTGCATTGCCATATATGCGTTTGAGGGGATATTTTATGTTGTGAGGTGATGAGCTGTCGCGATATTCTACATATATATTATGTTATTTCAGAGATGTTCGTGCCAATATATTTGGAGGAAAATCTGTGGTGTAATTGTTCTGTGAAGATTTTCCTTTGTATATAAGAAGGGATTCCTTGCTGATGCTACTTGTATTGCTTTGTAGTTGTGTTCAAGCTTGGTGAGGATTCAGTCTCAGCATACTTAGCAAGCGGCAGATGGCCGGTTTCATATCAAGGATGTTGAACTCCGTGAATGCTATTTTCGTCATTTGTCGTATGATGCTGCGCTTCCGAAATGGCCGCTGAATCTAGTTGGCTTGGATGATGAAGGCAGGCGTGTCGAGCAAGATTGCTTTATCTGGTGCAATATTTTTTGTAAGTCGCGGTTGGATCTCCGTGTGTGAGAACTGACTTCGACAACTCGCATGTGACAAGATCGTGGAAGAGGATGCAAGGGTGGTGAATGGGGAGTTAATTCTGTGTGGGCAACCGAACCATCAGGGGTGCTTTAGATGTGACTGGGGAGCTCGGTGAGCTCGAGGTTGTGAGACTTGTGGAAAGTAATTTGTTTTATGGTAGTGCTCTGTAGTGAATAAAATATAACCTAAGAGATCGTGAGAGAATAATGTATATGATGTTTCGATCTGATTGTATAAAGTATGTTGTTATAATCATTGTGTACGGATACTGCATATGACAGTTGTAAGACTTTAACAGTTGTATTAATATCTTTGAATTTGTAAAATTGAGTTATTTTAGGATAGTTTGTACGATCTTGGTAGAGTATAAGTAAGATGATTGGTCCTTTTGGTACGAGACTGAGAAAAAGGTGTAGGGTTGGTAATGGTAGATAACAGAGATAAACGTGATGGTGGCAAACGTTATCACGGTAGTCATGATGATGTTGTGAAATGAAAAGACGTGTCTGTAGCAACAACGGGGATGACTGACACATGTCAGAAGGAGCCATCATTTCAGAAACTGAGGGGGAGTATAAAAACTTGTTTCTCTCTCCCTCATAAATTGCCTATAGTTTCAAAGAGAAAAAAAAAGTGGTATGCATCTCATTGTCAAGAAGATGAGACATTTGAGTGCTGATTGTATGTTGAAAAAGACATATTCATCGAGTGAACGGAAGTTGTCGGAGAAGCGACGGGAATGCTCATATTCGAAGAGGCGTCCGGGTAAAGCAGAGGATTGCTGCTCAGCAAGTACTGGTTAGTGGTGAAAACTTCAGACTATTTTGATCTTGTAAATACTTTGTATAGTAATCTATAATCGTTAGTACACTGTTTAGTTTATTTTTAGAAAACTGGGGTTTTCAGATGAAAAGAAAAGAATGAAATAAAGTCTGTAATGGAGGTTTTGTGTATATATTGTTTTAGGGAAAAAACAAATGTTTGCTGAAGATGAAGATGGAAATTTGAAATGATTTGATTTTGTTTTTAGGATTGTAGTGAGAATAAACGTGTTAACTTGGTTGAAGGTGGGTATATTTCTACTGTTTGTAACATAGTGATAAAATATGTCTTTGTATCTATAGGTTCAGTATGCGTTCTAAACCTATTATTCCTCCTAGTAAGCTCGTAGTCTCGTCTGATTCTGAGGAAACATCATCTTCAAGGAGGGGGGACGAGTGTAGTAAAATGGAGGAAACTATTAATAGTATAGGGACGACGATAGAGGTGGTGGGGCCCAGTAGATCTGAGGGTGTAAAGGAGAGGGAAGATAAAAGAGAGAGAAGTTTTATCATATACCCCGAGGGGGTGGATTTTGGGAAATAGTATTTAAGAAACAAAAAGAAATGCCCAGAAGAGTGGGGTAGATATGTTGAGGAGAAAGGTCTCTGGTTTAGAGCCTATGTCCCCGAGAAAGGGAAGGAAGCGACGTACTACCAAGTTCCCTGTTTAGAAAAATGGAAGAAAAATAGAAGTATTGGTGAAGGGGCTAACCTCTAGTATTACAATGGGCTCGAACTCTCGGGCCCGAGTCGAGGGGTTTTATGTTTCTTAAATCAGGTTGAATACGGCCTTAAAATTCTGCTGACCTATTTTCATAAAGGAGTCATGAATGCATTACAGTGCTGCCCTGCCCAATTGAATGGGAATGTGTATAAAATGATGAGGGTGTGTGAGGCGTTGAACAAAATATTTAGGAAGGAGGGGTCTGCGAAGAAGTTCGCAGCGGAAGATGTTTTGAAATTTTATAAGTTTAAGTATATGGAGGGTTGAAATAGTGGTTACCTGTATTGTGAATTGGCTAGGCCAAAAAAAAAATGATTTTGAGTCGTCGGGTAGGCCATGAAATGACCACCTTGTGTGGGTTAAGGGCAGCTGTTTGTAGGTTCCAGATGAACCAGCGCTCGACCTGACCATGGATATATTAATCCGAGTAAGTAATGTTGACCAATCTTCAAATAATTGATAACTATGTCTGCATGCTATGCTCATGAAATTCTGTTCCTTTTGTTCTGCAGAGCCCAAACTGTTGGCTACTCTGGATAAACTAGTTTGTTTGATTGTGTTTCTCGCGACCAGGACGAGCTCACAAAGGTACTCAGTGAATTGGGTATTCGAAGGCACAAACGAGTAGATTCAATAGTTCTAAAAGTTTAGCGAGCTCAAGGGAAACGAGCTATGGCCGAGGGGAAGGCTGTTGAGACTGTGGCTTACTTGCTTAGTCATTCACCTTTTGTGCCTCAGACTCTCAAGCTACTTACTCGCAAAGGTCGAAAGTCAACGCAGGAAAGTAGTTCGGCTGTTGGGGTTGTGTCCACGGAACAAAAGCTTGCAAAGCCTGCTGCTGGCGACCTGCCCGAAATAGACGAAGTGGGTGTATCTGTGCTAGGGGATGTTAAGAAGAGCCTGAAGAGGAAGCGGCTTGTGGGTGAGGATAGTGGCCAGACGAAACCTCTTGCTGCTGCAAAGATAGAAGAGTTGGAGCGGAGATACTATCAGATGGCCGGGATAGATTCGCAGAAGCTCGAGGATGAGTATCTCGAGAACATGTTCGCGGCATGTTTTGCTAACAAACTGTGTGCTTGACGTTTCTTTTGAACTAATTTTTTTTAACTGACTCTTTTGTTTTTGTTATGTTGGTAGCTGCAACCTATGCGGAAGGGGGCCATACAATGTCTGGGCAAGAGAAGCCTAGAGTTTGATGCTTTGACGGCGAAGTTCGAGGTTCAGTCAGCTCGCATAAAGGAGCTCGAGGGTGACCTTCAGTTGGTGAGAGAGAGAAGGGCTGCAGATGCTACTATAGCTGTAGTAAAGTACCGTGAGCTGTCAAAGCATGACAAGCTCATGTATGATGCGGTTATGGCGGCTTTAGTGGAAAGAGATCCCTTCATCAACTCGTACTACTGTATTGGGTTGAGTGTTGATGATGTAGCTTTGGCTCAGAATGGTAGGTACACGGAGATCGAGCTTTCTACTAAGGAGGAACAGGTGGGTGGTAGTGTATCTGAGGAAGTGCATCTTCCTTTAGGCTGTGCAGAGGCGGTCCATACTATTGAGCAGACTTTGGGCCCTCTGTTGGAACGTGCTAAAACAGTTCCTTCTCCGGGGAAAATACTAAAATCTCCTTCTAAGATAGACATTTAGCAAACCTCTTTCAACGTTCTGTGGTATCTTGTCTTCTGTTTTTCAGTTTGCGTGACGCAGATTGTGATAGTACTCTGTATAATCGTACACTGTATTTGAGTGATATTTCAAAATATGCTTTTCGTGAATGTTTGGTATTAAAATAAGGTATCTGTAATCTGTGTAGGAGATAGAGCGTTTGAGAAAAATGTGAATTGGAGAAGCCGCTAGGTAAAGCGAGGGACTCCGCGGCCCGTATTCAATAGGTAACTTTACAAAACTGAATACGAGATAAGGCAATTTAAGTTAAATTCAGAGAAAACTTTTAAAGAGTTATATGACCTGCAATGTAAATATGCTAAGATAAAAGTGGAGAGAGACAAATTTTTAAGAAAGGAAGATGAAAGGGGGGTAGTAGTTCAAAAACCCAAAGAGTTGGTTTGTTTTACAGACCCGAGTGATATGGCGCGGTGTAAGAGTATGTTATTAGTTCGGACTCTGTATTTTAAGGTCGAAGTAGATAGTGAGCGAGGGTTAAAGGAGGCTTATCTAGAGCTGATGAAGGAGAGAGGTGTAGTTTCAGACCCAGCTCGAGTTATGTTTTTAGCTCAAGAAGCACGCAATCGCCATAGTTTAGAAACGAAAAAATGTTCAGCTCGGGCTGGCGCTACTGTTGTATGGGGTGATGTAGAACCTTTATCTGATATCTTTGGCTTTATATAGGATCGGAGGGCTATGAGGATTGTATTGTTCAGGATAAGGAAAGAGCAAATAACGGTTCAAACGCAATTAGAGGGTGAGGTAAAGGGGTTACAGGATAAGTTATCGCAGCACATGGAGTAGAAGATGTTTTTAGCAACGCAGTTATCGAAAGAAGTGGTTGTTCGAATAAAGGTAGAGGCCAAAATGAGGGCTTAGGTGTGCTACTAAAAAAATGTGTCAGTGGTTGCATGAAGCACAAACAAAATTGAAGGAGCTTTTGTGCCCCTTGCAAGCAAAAGGTGATGCTTGAACGAAGCGTGGGCGTCATATAGACAACATTGTCGAGCTTTATGGGGGGGAACTAGTTAGAGTAGAGAACGCCTTTAGGAAGTTTGTTGAGGAGTGTGGGAAGGATTTTGAAGTGGAGAATTCCAAAGTAGAGAACCTGTGGCTTAGTCGAGGTGAAGGAGGAATCGTTGGTGACCACTCCCGCCCGAGATCACGGGAGGAGTCCCCAAAAGAGGAAGAGGTTGAGCCTCTGATATCTCGAACCCGACGCCAACAACGTCAATAGGAGGTCATGGCATTTACTATGTCGGTAGACGTGCAGGTGTCGACTAGAAAGGCAAGGAGAGACAAGCTATGGTTGTCTCCTGCGCGGAAAAGTGATAAATATTTTGCTCTTGTTTTTCCGTGACTAGCTCTTCGTAATGTTTTGATGAGAAATGTAACCTTTATTTGTTGTTAGAATGGAATGATGCATCTGATTTATTCAGATGCCACATTCTTAATGTAACCTTGTGAATTGTTATATGTACTCTGCTGTTATGAAGAATTATTATAAATATAAGCTATTATGATAAGTTGATCTGGCTGCTGTACAAAACCAGTGCGACACATTACACGTAGAAAATAAACAACTGCTTGTTGAGCTAAGATTGAGTCGAGAGGCTGAAAAATTGGCTATTGCGACGGAAGAAAAATTGAGGGCGGAGATGAGTGGAATTCTTCAAGAGAAAGAGGTTGCGATGTCTGTCTGTTTGAGGAAGATAAAAAGTTTGGAGGCAGAGATAAGAAAAAAGGACGTGGAGGTTGGAGGTGAACTTGGACGAGCTAGTCAACAGAGTGCTGAATTGTTATCTGTACGGGCACAGATTGCATAATTGTGGGTCACTCTAGAGGCTGAAGGAAATACTGTGAAGAAGCTGCAGTTTCAAGTGAATATGCGTGAAGCGGTGATAAGCGAGGTTAGAGCTCGTGCTCGAAGTATGAAGCACTGTGGTTGGTTACTGGTATGGTAGGGAATAAGATGGAGGGAAGTTATGCTCAACAGAATGAAGTCATAAAGAAGGACTGGAACAAAATATGTGATCTGTCACCTGGATGTCTTGGAATACTAGGCCGACAATGAAAGACTTTGAAGCGCGAATGCGAAGCTAGAGGAAGATCTGTTGCGGTTGGAGGTAAGATAAGATTCGAAGCGGGTAGAATGTGAAAGTTATGAGAATTCAATATCTCTAATTTATCATATCGATGTATTTATAACAGTGCTGGCAGCTCGGAATGCTGATGTGTGTCATGCAGCATAACGTGGGGATGATCGTTATAAGCAGCTTAAGAACGATTTGAAGGAAACGCAATGTAAGCTGAGCGAACTCCTTCTTAGTGGGCAGGTAAAAAATGAGGTAGGTAGTAGTCATGAGAGAGAGCTGATCGCAGTAATCTCTTTTTTTGCGGTGGAATTAAAGAGGGTGGAAGCGGAAAGTAAGAGGGTAAGTGACAATTTGATCTCTCGAGGTGTAGGATGTAAGATGGGGGTATTCCAATCTGAATATTTATAACCTATGATATCTAGGATTGGATCGCTTAAACAGGGGATGGTTAGAGAGGGGAAGAAGATTGTTATTGGGAAGATGTTAGACTTTATGCGGCACGATTGCAAAAGGGTTCACTAGAGGACGTGGCAGGTCATTCTAATGTGAAACATGAGTCGAGCGATAGCTCTAGTAAAGAATGAATAATGTGATTATGTTGTATGTATACGGACAATGGATAGAAAAGAAATATTAGTATAAACATAAATGGTTAAGGATGAGTAGTAAACTATACTAACCATGTGAGGTACCACTGATAATGTCTTCAAAGTAGCTCAACTGGTAAACTATCCGTGATCCAAGAGTTAATCAGTGTGGCCGAGGTAACGTAATGATCTGTAATCTGTGGTTAGCATTATTTGTAGGGTAATTGTACACAAGTATTTCATTAGTGTAAGATTACCGTACAACGAATGTTTAAGATAGATCGGTTTGGCCGAAGCAACAAACGATTTGTAATGTGTTTAGATGATCAAATTGGCCATAGCAACAAATGATCTATAATCTGTATATAGAAATTTTTGTAGGGTAATCGAACACAAGTATTTCAATGGTGTAAGATTGTCGTACAGCGAATGAATTAGATAGATCGGTTTGGCCGAAGCAACAAACGATCTGCAATGTATTAGATGACCGATTTGGCCATAACAACAAATAATCTGTAATCAGTATATAGAATTTTTTTTAGGGAAATCGAACATAAATATTTTATCGGTGTAAGATTGTCGTACAACGAATATATTAGAAAGATCGGTTTGGCTGAAGCAACAAATGATCTGTAATGTATTAGATGATCGATTTGTCCATAGCAACAAATGATCTGTGATCTGTGTATAGAAATGTTTTTAGGGAAATCGAACACAAGTATTTCATTGGTGTAAAATTGTCGTACAACGAATGTATTAGATAGATCGGTTTGGCCGAAGCAACAAACGATTTGTAATGTATTAGATGATCGATTTGACCATAGCAACAAATGATCTGTAATCTGTGGATTGAAAGTCTGTACGACATAGTAGAAAATGCTCACATATCTTCATCAAAACAATAATCTTTTATTGATGTGAGCTTGTCATGATAGTTTGGTTAAGAAAAGTATACTGTGATAGGGGTGTTATCGACGATATAATTTTAGTCTTCTCGTGTTCCAAGGGTTAGGTACGTGCTCGCCATGCTCAGTGGAAAAGTCGTAAGAACCGATGCCGCTTTTCCCGATGACGACAAAGGGACCTTCCCAGTTTTTAGATAATTTTCCGGCGTTGAGCTCTTTGTGATGTTTTGGAATCTCTCGAAGGACCAGATCCTTGATTTCAAACTCTCGATGTCTAACGCGCTTGTTGTAAGATTGGGCTAACTCTTGATGATACCTTCCCAACTGCATGATTGCTTTGTCTCGGGTCTCTTCGATCTAATTCATAATACATGCCAACTGAAATTCATTTTCCTCATTGGCCATAGTATGGTCGCGAATAGGGTGATGATACTGAGTAGGGATGATTGTATTGGCACCGTAAGCTAGGAGGAACGTGTGCAGCCAGTTGAAACTTGGGGCGTAGTTCGATATGCCCATAACACATACGGTAACTCCATGACCCAATTTTCTTTCTTTTCTGTTAGGCATTTTTTGATTCCATCCACGATAGTGCGATTAGTGATCTCGGCTTGGGCGTTTCCTTGTGGGTAATAGGGATTTGAAGGGGAACCACAAGTGCCTTCATGTAGTTCGTGCATGAATTTTCGAGCTTCTTTGTAAGATCCTTTCAAGATATGGGTCTGTGACTGAAATTTTGTATAAGAGACCGTTTTCGACAATGTAGAGTTTGGCGTTATCAAGGACGTGCCTTCTTTCAGTGGGGTCTTGAGGAAGTTCGCCATCGAATGTGTTCTTTGTACCAATATACTTGAGGAAAGGTCATCTCCAATCGTCTTCATCATCTTCAACGCCCCAAGTATTAACAAAATTTGAGTTGATAATGTTAATGTTGGGGGTTGAGATTACTTCAATCTTGAGATATCGAGCTTCTGAGCCCAGAACTCCTGCGTGGGAATCAAAATGTCTATTTTCTCCATGTGGCAAATATTCGATGGAAATTTTCTTGAATCTACTTATTCTGTCGGCTACAGCAACTGCGTAGTTGATCATTTTCCCATTCTTCTGGAATTTTTGTGTGTAATGGTTTACAATGAGCAGAGAGTCCGTATATACGGACAACTCGGACACTCCAATTTCTAGAGTCATGTCTAAACCGCGAATCATTGCCTCATATTCTGCTACACTGTTGGTTGCCTTAAAATTTAATCGGATCGCCTTTTCAATTCTATCATTAGAAGGCATGATCAGTACGATTTTGATGCCTGATTCTGTGGATCTACATGATCCATCAGTCAGCAGGCGCTATCCCTTTTGTGTTATCCAGTCTGTCATTTCTTCGCGTTATTCTTCATGAGTTTCTGTGTTATCTTCTTCCCAGTCAGGGTCTTCTACGGGGAAGTCGGCAGGGAAATTCGCTACGGCCTGGCCTTTTTCAGAATATCTGGGTTCGAAATGGATATCATGCTCGCCAAGAGTGACTGACCATTCTTGGACTCGTCTAAATTTTTCTCGTTTGGATAACATTTTGCGTAGAGGGTAGTTGGTCACTACTCGGACTGAGTGGACCTTGAAGTATTGTCTCAATTTTTGTGAGGTATAAACGAGAGCCAACAATAGTTTTTCGACCTTGTTGTATCGAGATTCTACTGGAGTGAGAGTTTAACTGATGAAATAGACGGGCTTCTTGGTTTTCTCCTCAAGCCAAATAAAAACGGAACTTAATGATTCTTCAACAACTGCGAGATAGATGGTGAGCTCTTTCCCTTCGCTAGCCGTACTCATTATTGGTGGTGATCCCAAGTAAAGTTTTAATTGCTGAAAAGCTGCTTCTCACTCCGCTGTCCATTCAATTTCATGATTTTTCTTAGGTTTTTGTTTTGTCGTCCCCTCACGTAATAAGTTGAACAACCATCGACAGCTGTCGGACGATTTTAAGACAAAATGATTTCTTGCGGCAATCTTCCCTGCTACCTTCTAGACGTCTTTCTTTGTTCTGGGGGAAGGCATGGATAGCACTGCACAGATTTGATCCGAATCGACCTCAATACCGCGCTTGGTGATCAAGTGACACATGAATTTCCCTAATTGAACCCTGAACTGGCATTTGTCAGGGTTGAGTCTCATCTTGTAGAGACGGAGGATATCAAAGGCCTTTTGCAAATCTACAATGTGGTTTTTCTTCTTGAAACTTTTGCACAACATATCGTCTATATAGACCTCCATTGTTTTTCCGAGATGATCCTTGAACATTTGGGTCATCAACCGCTGGTAGGTAGCTTTAGCATTATTGAGACCGAATGGCATGACTTTGTAGCAGTATAGGTCGTGCTTTGTAATGAAAGCTATCTTCTCTTAGTCTTCAGGGAGCATATGTATCTGGTTGTAGCCTGATGCGGCGTCCATCATTGATAGGAGCTCTTGCCCTGACATAGAGTCGAGCAGGTTATTGATGACTAGGAGTGGGAAACTATCTTTCAGAATATGCTTGTTCAGGTCAGTGAAATCCACACATACCCTGACCTTCCTGTTCTTATTTGGTACCGCTACGATGTTCGATATCCATTCTGGATAATTGGCCTTGTGGATAAAGCCGACTTCTATGAGTTTTTTGATTTCCTTGTTGACCTCATGGCAAAGTCTTGGTGCTAAGGTCCTCTATTTTTGTTTGATAGCGACGACGTTATCCTTCAAATTGAGCTTATGAAAGGCCAGGTTCGGATCAATACCCGACATCTCTTGAAACCTCTAGGCAAAGACGTTACTGTTGTCTTTAAGGAACTGGATGAGAGTATCGCGCTCTGCAGGGGTTAGATGTGTTCCAATATATGTCCCCCGTTTGTATCCACTGATTTCAATGTATTATGTAGCCTCTGCGTCGGGCAGATGTTGCCCTGTAGTATTAACTGTATAGTTTTTTGTAATGTTTCTTATTGTCTTCTGTAATTGCTATGCGAGTTTATGTTCGGAAGGTGTTGGTTCGATGACGACGGAATTTTCGCAGGCTCAAGCTAATTTTTGACTTCCTTTTATTTTGTATACGCTACTTTCCCACTCAAAACATAATGCTAAGTGGTAGGTTGATAGAATAGCGTGCATATTGTGTAACCAGCACCGACCCATTATCCCCAGATATCAGGACTTTGTGTTGACGACATAAAAGACGTCGTCCAGTGTCACCGGACCTGCGGTGATGGGGATCATGATCTTCCCTGCACGTTCTTCCTTGGACTCGTTGAAATCACAGACATCAACATCGCTGGGCTGAACCTTATCGTCCTGACCCATCTGGTCGATCGTACTCTTAAAAAGGAGTTCAATGGTGCTGCCCGTGTCGACCATCATCGTATGAAGTACCATGTTCCACATTTTCAACATGATTACCAAGGCATCATGGTGAGGATAGTTGACGTGCCAAACGTCACAATCGTCAAAAGAGATTCTAGTACGCATAGAGCTAGTACTGCGATTAAACTAACTTCTTTATCCTGGATGGATAGATCATGACATTGGGCGACACACCTTCGTTTACTTCTGTTCGACTCTTTGATGACCTGGGTCTCCACGAGATGGCAGAGGGAGATATGGTACAAATGCTTTTCAGCCGTGGGCTCCTCAGTTTGCACAGTTGCAGTGGGTTTTTGTTACACTCGTTCTTATAACTCTTCACATCCACTATGTATTCGTGCATTCGCCCATCTGCGAAGATATACTTCAGCAATCGTTGCAGGGCAAAACATTGCTCTATTTCATGATGTCGAACCTTATGGTAAATGCAATACGGTTTGTTCTCGATCGGTTGTAGGTACTGTGCATTTTGAAAGAATTTGTCCTTCTGAAATATAGGATATATGCTAGTGATAGTCACATTCATCTTCGTAAGGTAAGGGCAAGGGAAGTTATTTCCCTTTCGAGGTCGCTCGTCGTTGGATTTGGCTCATTTTTCGTCTCCTCCTTGGTCTGATGTCTGATTAAAATCAGAATGGTTTGGCTGATCTCGAGCTATCAGCGTTGATTTTTAAGGTTGCTGCCAGCGTTAATTTTTGAGGTTGCTGTCTGTCGGCACCATCCGTTCTAGGTTGATGTATCCGTTGATCTTTTGGATCATGTCCTCCAGTGTGGTTGGTTTGTTGAGGATGAGGTACTCCTTTGCTCGTCCATCGACTAGTAAGGCGTCGGTGAAAGCGGAAATAGTAATCTTCTGGTCAAGTCGATCCACTTTTCGAGTTAATTCCAAGAACTTTTTGGTAAACATCTCGAGTTTTTCTCCTGGCATTTGTTTTAGGTTGAATAGAGAATTCAAGATCTCTTCCTTATCTCTGTTGTGCGAGTAGTTCGTGACGAAGAGCTTTCGTAACTGTTCAAAAGTTGTGATAGACTCTTCAGGCAGTGTGTGGAACTAACGCAAGGGTTTGCCTGATAGGTTAGTAGGAAAGAACCGGTATAGAATATGGTTGGATGTGAAATGTAGGCCTAAAGTATCTTGAAACTCTAGAATGTGCTCTACTGGATCAGTCCCTTTGTACTTTCAGATCTTTGGAGTGTGAAACCCAGTAGGGACCTCACCGTCCAAGAGCTCTTGGGCGATCGGGCTCTTCTGTAACCTGTTGTGGATCCCCTTTGTAGGCGTGTGGGCATTGAGCAATTCTTTGATCCACTTTTCGACATGCTCATGTGTGACATATTGACGGGTTGTGATGGTTGGTTGTGTGACGCGCCCTTCTCCAGGGTTGTGGTCACCACTCCCTTCACTTAGATGTTCCTTCGCTGAGATACGAACTCTTTGAGGTATATTTTTAGTCTGTCTGGCTCTCGCTAGGTCGCCATCAACTTCCTGTTGAATCTCCTTGATCGGGGCGAGATCCATATCTTGTTGTTGACGGTTAAATCAAAGCGTTCCTCCCGCGTGAACACCCTTCGTAGGAGTCTCTATTCTGTCATGGACGGAAATTTGTGACCCCTCAGGTAGTACGGCTTTGTTCTTCTGTACGGCAACCTGGTGACCTTGTAAGATTTTTAGTGCGTCTTGGACACTCTCGAGTTGTTGTTCTAGGGTTGCGCGTCGTTTTATTTATGAGTTCAAAGTGGCCCTCAGATCTGCTAAAGCTGCGTTCTCTTCCACCTGGACGATCGACGCGCTTTGACCCGGAGGCGACATTTTGAGAAAAAGGTGATCAGTGGCATTTGAGATAATGGGTTTGAGAATTTTGATTCCCACAGACGACGCCAAATGTAATAGCCTAATTTCGATATGCAAACTTAGCATTTACAGCAAATATATTCAGAACGTTCAAGAATGATAGACAATAGACAACAAGACGATTTTAGCGTGGAAAACCCCTAAATGGGTTAAAAACTATGACCTCTCCTGAGGATTTTGAGAAAGCGTTGATCTTATTTCGATTGCTAGTCTATTACAATGAACGTCTTGAGAATATAAGATGATAGGATAAGAACTTTTCTACGAAGAGTGTTCCGTCCCTCATCTGCAGTTCTCCAGGTTTTTTTATAGGTCTCAAATTATGATCGTTTGAAGACCATAAAGTCCCTTAATGATGGACATTACAAAGTGATGAGATATTCTTTGACCAGGTTGTGTAACGTTTTAGCCTTTGCTACTGTACAACGGCTCTATTTCTGACTGTGTATCTTGCAGAGGTCAAACTTCTGGTTCAGAGGTCGAAAGTGATATCTCGAACTGGAGAAATTTAGCAGGCCGGACTTTTGTTGTAGAGGTCGAAAGTGATATCTCGAACTGGGGAAAGTTGGTAGGGCGAACTTCTGTTGTAGAGGTCGGAAGTGATATCTCGAACTGGGGAAAGTTTGGTGACGTCTTTAGTAGTGTTTTCCTGTATACTGATGAGATCGAGGGCAAGGCTTAAGCCCGAGGTACGAAATAAGTTATTACAGGATGAGTATGCTGAACCCCATACCTTGTTTGAAGGGGGTTTTGCAAGAGTATGTGAAAATTGTAACATCATACCATGCAATTAGAGGTGCTCTTACTAGCAATTTAAACCCCCAAAATTTCACTAAAGAAAAATAAAATGTATTACCACTAAATCCTTGGCCTAATAGTCAAATTAATGCCAAGATATTTTAAAATCTAGGAAGTAAAAGAGAATTTATTTGTGAAACAACACAAAGAAGTGTTTTTTACAATTACACCGGAGTTTTGCTAATGAAACATACATATTTTTTCGGTCTGTACCTTCTATCTCTTTCTCAAACGAACTCCATCTTTTCTGTGGCTCGCTCATCTCTCTGGGTCGTTTCGAAGCACCATCCCATGATTTACTAGTAAATATTTCCGATAAAATGCAAATAAACACTACGCACGTGTGTTGCACATGTACACCGCGTGTTTCCTTGCTTATAAAATCAAATGTTTATCGTCAATCTCTCTCTCCCAAACCCTAATTTAGGCTCGTCTTTCTTCGATTTCTCCAAATTCTAACCCTAGCTGAAGTTTCTAAGAACAGATTCAAAGGTAGATAATTCGACAATCAAAACCCTAATTACTTGCAGGAACTACGAAACCCTAACCCTAATTCGAACTTATTGTTGTAGAATGGCCGAGAAAGATACAAATAACGAAGTTTACGAGGAGGAAGAGCTTATAGATTACGAGGATGATGAAGATAAGGCACCCGATTCCGTTGGGGCAAAGGCCTCCACTGCACCAGTGAAGAAGTAAGTTTTTCGTTTATTTTTTGTAGAATTTTTTTTCCGATTATTTTGCTGTTGTGCTTAGTTCAATTGGGGTTTTGTGGGTGTAATTTTGTTAGATTTATGATGTTTATGGTATTTGATTATATGTTGAAACTCAGATCTGTCATTTCGTTATGTTTGTATGTATGTATGGTAGAACTCGAATTTGCAAAAAAATTGATTTTTTTTTTGTAATTTGGGAACCATGATGTTAGTGTGCGGTAGATTATATTTGAATTTGTGTAAAAGCTCTAAATTTTTTCCCCAATGAGTCAAATTTTGGGTTCTCCGAGTTTGATCAAATTTGAACTGTATATGAAACCGTTTTTATACGATTTGAAGTCGTATTTCGACATGATTTATGTTGGCATACACCTGCCATAACACCGTTGTGGTTTTCACCTTTGGGGGTTATACCTGTTGTGCCTTGCATCCTTCACATTGAACTCAACTGTGTCCAGCTATGATGAAGTAATGTAATAAGACAAATGCGCACTATAATTATTAAGATAGGGTAGCGATTCCTCTTGCTTCCATAAAGAAGCTCATGAATTACTAGTTAACAAAGTCTGTCTTTTTGCAAAAATGCCCCCGAAAATAATGCAAGTTGTTACGTTCTGATTTATTGTGTTGGATATTGAGCCTGGCTGCATGTGGCTAGCTTGATTTCATCTGTATGTCATAATGCATAAAATAATTGACTTTAGGCAATTTTTCTCTATTTTTTTTCTTTCAATGCTTCATGTCTACCTTGTAGCCCGAATTAGGTATTTTGCAAACATCAAGCTTATCATACTTGATTTACTGTTTCAACAGGGGCTATGTTGGAATCCACAGCTCGGGATTTAGAGATTTTTTGCTAAAGCCAGAGCTTCTTCGAGCTATTGTAGACTCTGGATTTGAGCATCCATCAGAAGGTAAAATTTCAAGTTAATATTTTGTTTCCGAATATTTTGTGTCAAAAACATGTGCGTGGAGTAGGTTTTTTGACAAACGATTATATTTGTCTGTCTACATGTACGTTATATTCATCTGTTTTAGAATTGTATGTTTTATTATGAAAATCTGTATTGTACTTTTCAGGTAATTAACTAATTCCATATTCTTGATTTCGGAGGAGAAAATTGGTCTATTAAGCGTTTCGATTAAAATGATCAACGTGATCATTTATTATTTACTGAGGGCGGTTCTCTACAATTTTTTTCCTTCTTCATCAGTTCAACATGAATGTATCCCTCAAGCTATCTTGGGGATGGATGTCATCTGTCAAGCCAAATCTGGGATGGGAAAAACTGCAGTCTTTGTTTTATCTACTTTACAACAAATTGAACCTGTCGCTGGTCAAGTTGCCGCACTAGTTTTGTGCCATACACGAGAGTTAGCTTATCAGGTTTGTCAATAAGAAGCGGAATCTTTATTTATTTGTGTCCCATAAGTAGTTCGTGGACGAGTTTTTATTATTTGCTGTACTACATTAACTTCAGCGTTTACCATGTTTTTTTTTCTTCAGATTTGTCACGAGTTTGAAAGGTTTAGTACCTACTTGCCTGATTTAAAGGTAGCTGTTTTCTACGGTGGTGTCCACATAAAGAATCACAAGGATTTGCTAAAGAATGAGTGCCCACATATTGTTGTTGGAACACCTGGGAGGATTTTGGCATTAGCAAGAGATAAAGACCTTCCCTTGAAAAATGTGAGGCACTTCATTCTTGATGAATGCGACAAAATGCTCGAGTCTCTTGGTATGAATTTTTTAATTGTTATTTTTTTGAACTTCAAGTACATTGGTTTTATTTATTATGCTGCCTGTTTGCTTTATTGAATGTGTGCTTTTTATCACTATATTGACCGTTTATGTTTTCTAGATATGCGAAGAGACGTGCAGGAAATATTTAAGATGACACCTCACGATAAACAAGTTATGATGTTTTCTGCAACACTAAGCAAGGAGATTCGCCCCGTCTGCAAGAAATTCATGCAAGATGTAATGTCCTATGGAAATTCTCCTCAAACTTTCAGTCTCATCCTCTATTACGTCATAATATTTGTAGTAAATTTTGACCTATAGCAAAAGCAGTTGGGTAGTTTCTTGAGCAACGAATTTATAGTTAGTGTAGTTGGGATCCTATTTAGGGATGTTTATGCACGTGCTGTGTATGAAGATAGATCGAGGGTTGTGGTTAGATGCATAAAGATAGGGTTAGGCCCTATTTACTTAAACCATGATGTTTGATCTTTTTGCTCCTGGAGTCCTTGAATGCCACAATTCTGTACGTGCATATATGTCGCATGGATGGGATTAGTTGAGAACAGTGGGTCTTGCTCTAGGTGAAGTTCCTTCAGAAGGCACACTGCGTTCAATTCAGATGGATTATGTGGTGACTTTGGTCCCCAGAGTTCCGTATTCATTTGGTACTGGATTCCGTTAGGTGGGAGATGGATTCCTAATCTGCTTTAATTGACATTTGTTCCCTTACAGCCCATGGAAATTTATGTGGATGATGAAGCAAAGCTGACCCTACATGGTCTTGTTCAGGTATAGTTCACAATTTTGAAATTACGAATTTTACTTTACTCCTTGTACAGCACAACCTTTGGTTACTATTTAAATAACAAGTTTATGACTGATCTGAAAGTTGTTATATTTGATTTATGTAGCACTACATTAAACTGAGTGAGCTGGAGAAGAATCGCAAGTTGAATGACCTTCTTGATGCACTGGATTTCAACCAAGTTGTCATTTTCGTTAAAAGCGTGAGTAGAGCTGCCGAGTTGAACAAACTACTAGTGGAATGCAACTTCCCATCAATTTGCATCCATTCTGGAATGACACAGGAAGAGAGGTTAGAACAATTTTTTCTCTCTAATTAGATCGTCTCTTCCGTACTATTTGATAAATAAGATCAACATAGTTTTTATACGCATAATAATTTGAGCCATTTACATTTAACACGTAACTTGTATTACTTATTGCATTAGCCTACTGTATATGAAAAGCGGGAAAAACAGGAATTTCATCTCCCACCCAGTTCATTTTTAGACGCCCACAGGAATGATTGAACCAACAACAATCTGTTTTGAGACTATCACCTCTTCCCCGTATTTCTACCTGAGATCGAAGGCAGAAGAATTCCCCTCGTCATCTATTTTCCAATAAAGTAGTGCTATTGACTGGGATTCCAAGAGGTATCTCACTACCTTCTGAAACTGGAGAACATTTATACCTTACTGGGCAATGAAAGAATGTTGGTTATTTAGAAGACCATCTAAGCAGTCTCTCATGGTAGATAGCAACCTTCCAAAGGTGGGCTCTACCTTTGCAACTGGAATGAAAGAAACCTCTGTTTGGCGTTTGCATACATTTATCTTGGTATTATTGTTTGTGAAACTGAAATTATGCTAGATATCATATACCTTAACACTAGTTTGCATCAGCTTGCTCTAGGGCTATACACGGATAAGAAATGTACACCAAGCGACATTTTCTTTTATGGATAAGAAATTGCCTTCAGTGATGGCAGTACTTTTGTGAGTAATATCTACTGATTAAGACATAAAGTTGTCTAATTCAACATATGCGGACCTGAATAGGTAGTAGTAACTAGGGCTATACACGGTTCCATACAGTAATGGCACTAATTCTGTTGGTTGGCTAGGTGGCTGACCCTGTTAGTCCGTTCTTGGGGTGAAAGCAAAACTCAAACTGAGATTAAGAACTGAAACCGAACCGAGCCACCTCAAGAATCTGTTTGAAACTGAATCAACATGTCCGTTTTGGTTCCGGTTCAGTTCATTGGTTTTTTTTATAACGGACTGAAACCACGAAAGTTAGGGAAAAACTTGTGAACAAAAAATGAATAACAAATCCATCCCACTCTTTTGCCCAATTTGCCTGCAAAATCTTAGATGGGAAACAAGATTTTACACCCTCAAAGACTGCTTGATCCAACTCGTAGTCATGGCTTCCTTTCTCTGTGTTTCTTTCCTCTCTCACGAACTAGAAGTTTGGAATTTGTTTTTTCTTGGAGTGGCTGGAGCAGCAGAAATGAGCTTTTAGGACCGGATAGGTTTATAAGCGGTGTAGAGTTTTGATATGTAATCTAACGGCTAGTGAACCTTTATCTTTTGATTTTAGGATTTAATTCGGTTTGAGTTTTTCGGTAGCCGACCTTGAGAACCGAAATCGAACCAAAATTATGGTTTTCAAGATTTTCAATAAGAAAACCAAATGGGTTTCATTATAAAACTGCCGGTTCTGCATGTCCATAAGAAGCAACAAAGATCTGATGTATGAGATTGCAATTAGGTACTATTGAAGCTCTATTGCCAATCATAAGACCTGTCTTGTTCACGGGCCAACTAAATGCAGTCTGCCCTAACTATTTGGTAGTAACATATGTACATATTTATTCAAGGTGTCTTTATTTGTCCGTAGTTGATTTCTATACATACCTGCCACTGTATTCTCCATGTAAACCTTCTTGCCTCCCAAAACTGCCCTTGGAATGCTGCTACTCTTTTTTCTGTATTTATCATACCCTTACGGTTCAGTCATTCTTTGGTTCTCTCTCTGCATGCTCTGCTGTCTTCATCAGCCGGAAACTATTCCTATTCAATATCAAGGGCTGGAATTAGCATGCACATCTTGTGGTAGTATTTGATATGCACCATTCCACCATTTGCCTGTGGTTATTCTTCCAATAGATTTTGTCTAGATTATAATTAATATTTGGTTACTGCTATCATCAAAGGGAGTTTCCTCTTTTGCGTTGAGGGCTGGGATTGTAATGTTGAGATATTTCGTTACCTCCGTCCGTTGATCATAGGAGTAAATGCTATTTTTGGCATAAATGTGACCAATAGAGAGTTTGTGGAACCCTTCATTCACATTTAGGCTAAAAATAACGGAATCGCTACAAGATCCTGCCTTTCATCATTCACCGTTGTTTCAACCCAAAGGACTTCTTACTCCTAAATGTGAATGGCAGGATCGTTGTAGCGTTTCTGTTGTTTTTGGCCTAAATGTGGAAGAACAAACCTGTGGCGATTTGTAAAATGATCGGAAGGAAAGTATGGATGTCTTCAAACAAGTAAATACACCAGCTAGGTGGTGCGCATACGTTTATGATATGAATATTCATATTGCCCTCATTGGGTGATTTTATCCTGTCCCTTCGACATCTCGGTAGATTTGATGTTTTATCCTTGTCAATGCCATCTCATTTCTTAGAAAATGAGCGCTTTATAAAATTTTGCAACTTTTGTTTTTTGTAGTCAGCACAAACTTTCTTTGGAGGTTCTTAACTATTTTTGATAATTAGTTGGTTAATCACAATTTAAGGAATGTCCTCCAGTCTAACCTCATGTTCATTATTTTCTTTATAATTAGAGATTTCTGAATAACGCGGATATATGGTTTTAATAGGTTGACACGTTACAAGAGTTTCAAGGAAGGGCACAAACGGATTCTTGTGGCAACAGATTTGGTTGGTAGGGGGATCGATATTGAGCGTGTCAATATCGTGATCAACTATGACATGCCAGATTCTGCTGATACCTACCTGCACAGGGTATGTTCCACTAATCATAGGCCATTGATATTTCTCATTTTTTTCTTCTTGTTTTTTTGTATCTCGCTTTATACTTTTAAAAATAATAATATTTACAGGTGGGCAGAGCTGGCCGATTTGGTACGAAAGGACTGGCTATTACATTCGTGTCATCTGCTTCGGACTCTGACGTTCTTAACCAGGTTAATAGAACTACTTAAGCTAATTTCGAATAATACAATTACATTATGATAAAGTGAACAGTAGTTTCTAATGATTTAAGAATTAAATACAGGTGCAAGAGAGGTTTGAGGTAGACATCAAAGAACTCCCGGAGCAAATTGATACTTCTACATACAGTATGTTAACTCCCCCCACGTTTTCTTTATGCAGTTGGGATTTTGGTAGTTGATACTTAATAGTAGTTGATGTTATATTTTCTTTGTTGCAAAAATTACAATAAAAGATTACAGCTGCACAAAATTTTCTAAATTTTTCTTAACTAGGTTAGCTTTAAAGAATTTTGGTGTATCTTCCGATATTTTGTTTTTTGAAGTAATCACTAATAAATTGTGAATTATATATCCGAATTGACAAGATTAACCTATAGCAAAGTACATTGGTTGTCATTTTTGGTGCTGTTCTTATACGGATTACCATATAATTGCCAAGTTATTGTCTTAAATTTATTATCTAATTCATTTTCTGTATTAACTTTGATTTTTCAGAGTATTCTTAGTATTCTGTTGGTTAATTAGTTTTTCCTTAGCCGAGAGAGCTATTCCATATCTTGTTTTTTAATTGTCATTGGTTTCTCTATTTTGCAGTGCCCTCTTAGTGGTTATTCTTATATTTTTTTGGAGCTACCATCTAGTATGGAGAGTGATGTGACGATTTTAGAGGACAATATTATGTGGTGATGATTAATTCTCAATGAGTTTCGATTTGAAGATTAAAGAAAATTCACTGTTCTCTTTAATGCAAACATGTCTGCTTGATAAGACAACTTTAGAAGTGTAACGTTAATTTATTTCAATCCTGTAACATTTGAAGGGTTCAGACTGTTGGCCCTTTAATTTATTTAGATTTTGCTTAATCTTCCTTAGTTCACCTGATTCAGGTTTTGATCTTTTGATGTTCACATGGCTAGTGTTTTTTCTTTGATATTGGTTACCTTGCTATTTTAGTATGTTGTTGCAGCCAGTGCCTTTTTGGATCAAATGCCTTGTAGAATCAAGATGAGCTTACTTGTACAAAAGCATTGTATTATTTATTTTGTGGGTAAAGTATATTGAAAACTTGATATAGTTCTGCAAACATGATTATTCCTGCCTTTTCTTCTTCTATCTATTTGGCTTTTATAACAACGGAAAAGAGTGAGCAGCATGGAGTAGGTGGCAGAAGCCTGAAATATAGAAAGCATTATTCGATGATTATGGCTAATCTAAATGCAACAAACACATAAATCTAGACTTCAAGGACTAAGCAAATATAGTTTGACTAGCAAGTGCCCAACGGGTGGTGCGTGTTTGAAGCCTACGGCCTCAGAAGTGCCTTACAGTTGCATGGTTGCCTCAAAGTTCTTTCTTTTTATCTAAGCTACTCAAACTTGACTCTCCTTTTAAGCTGCTCAAAGCTCTCTTTCCCTCTCCAGAAATATCAATTGCTTAAGATTTATATGTATCTGTTGAGTAAATGTAGGCAATAGATTTGGTTTGAGTTGTTTGAGTTGTTTGGTTGAAGTACATCTCTTCTTCTACACTAAATGAGAAGAGATTAAACCCTACCTTTCATTCAAGTCTACATTTTGCAGAGTTACATCTCAGTACCTCATTCAACAAAAAATGGTAAGGCATCATTATTATTAGCTCATGTTGAATCAAATCCCGCCTCACATTATCCCGTGTTGTCTCTTACGAAACACATGATCATTATTGTCATTTCTACTTGTATTCGAGCAGGGGACTTGTTGCACTGTTCTCATCTTAGTACTAGCTGTGTTAAACACAGTAGTTTTATCTACTAGCAGTGACACGATTGACGTTAGTGTTTTTGATTACGGAGCGACTGGAAATGGTTATACCGATGATTCTCAAGTACAATCTTTCTCGCTTTTATTTTCATTGAAAATAAAGAGTCATTTACATTATGAAAGCATAACATTTATTGTCATATTCTAGGCATTTTTAAGGACATGGAATTTCGCGTGTAGTTTAGATCTTGCTTCATCCGTTAATGTGATTATCCCCAGTGGATATACCTTTCTGGTTAACCCCATTACGTTCCAAGGCCCTTGCAGGCCTAGTAACATCGGTTTTCAGGTGTTTGGGACGATTAAGTCACCAGAAACTATAGACACATGGTACGGGATCGATGCAACGCAATGGCTTGCGTTTCAAAGCGTCAAAGGGCTTGCGGTTAACGGAAATGGTACCATAAAGGGACAGGGTTGGAACTGGTGGGCTAGTTCATGCAGAACAAATCATAAGAAGGTAATTATTAACACTTACATTTGTAGTCCGCAAATACTTACACCCCGTGACTTGTTATTATGCAAATGGTGACAAATCTTTGGGACCAAGAAGGTCCCTTATAAACAAGGTTTAGGGTTTTATTTAGATTTGACAGTCAAAGCTTGTTTCTATATGTTTGCAGATAAAATGTTCCTGAAACTTTCTTATGCCATCTTGTGTTTATTTTGCAGGGATGCACCACAAAACAACCAACAGTAAGTATTAACCTGTAAATGATTTATTTGTATTCTTCGGAAAAAAAATTACGTGAACATTATCATCTACAAAATGCAACATAACCGTGAAAGGGTGTCACGGTTCATCATGATCATGACAACGGTTTATTTTTGGTATTGTAGGCGATCAAGTTCTATTCCTGTGAAGATAGTACTTTGAGCAATCTGCACTTCATCAATAGTGCCAACTTTCATATCCTTGTGTATGATTGTAACTCGTTTCACGTGAATAACGTGGATATAAATTCACCTGAAACAAGCCCGAACACGGATGGTATTCATATCCAAGCTTCCAAACATATTGTCGTTAACAATACTAATATGAAATGCGGTAAGTCTTATTTTGTTTTCATTCTTTTAAGATCAAAATTAAATAGATTTATTGTCCTTGATTTCATTTTTTGATTGATTTCCTTTTGTGACTACTCAGGTGATGATTGTGTTTCAATTGGAGATCGAACTTCAGATATTAAAATTAGTAACATCAACTGTGGACCAGGTCATGGTATTAGGTGATCATAAGTCTTTTTTCGCTTTTGTGTTTGTTCTTAATTCAATGTCGTTTGGTTGGGTTACGAAGTATAGTGAGTTTTGTTTATATATTGTGAATTAAAACCAACATGATTTGTTCTTAAGAGTTAAGTCCTAAAGCTTATTTGTAACTCTGACAGTATTGGGAGCTTAGGCAAGGGAGGATCATCTGTACAAGTAGAGGATATCCATGTCAAGAATGTAACTTTCTACAAATCAACAAACGGAGTGCGAATAAAGACATGGCAGGTGTGAAGCAATCGACCCCCTTAACATACCATATATTTCCGAATATATACCAAAATTTATCCATTTGTGTTCTTATTTTCTTTTTGTGTGTACAGGGTGGATCAGGATACGCTCGTAGGATAATATTTGAACAACTGAGCTTCACTTCCGTGCGAAATCCGATAATCATCGACCAAAATTACTTTAGCCAGGTTTGAGGCTCTGCCGTATGACTCATATCTTAGTAATTATTTATACAATTTTACGGTCTAAAATTTTAATTAATTTTCTGTACTTTTACTCACAAATTAATTTGAAGGGAAAAACTAGTCCGAAAGGGGTTCAAATAAGCGAGGTGACATACAGCAATGCGGTGGGAACATCAAGCACAAAAATGGCGATTCAACTTAACTGCAGCGAGTCTGTCGCTTGTACAGAAATTTTGTTCGACTCTATACAACTAACATCAGATCCCAGTGTGTCTGCTCTCCGTCATCATCGTCGTCATCGCCGTCATCGTCATCATCAACCCCCAGCCCCACCGCAAACCGAACCGCAACCCTCTCCCCAACCCGAACCACAACCCCCTCCAGTTTTTATGTCTCAACTTACATCAAGTTGTACTAATGCTTATGGTACTACAAATGGAGTGATTCAACCAGACGTTCCATGTTTGCATCGAGAATAAATGAAGAGACCGTAGCCGAATATATAGTAGTAAAATAAACCATTGATAACTCTCATACATTTTAGATGACGAAGTCAAGTACATGTATATATCCTTAATATCTCCTATTTGAAGCTTGTTTCTATTTTTATTTTTTTTTAAATCGTTTTTCGAGTTCGTATCTTGAATAGTTTTTATTATGTATTATAGATGGTGATTATGTATCCATTGGTCACGAATTAATGGTCCAAAATTGTAAAAACTCCATGGCTATGTTTTTCTTTTTGTGAAGATAATACTCAATGTATTTGTTGCGTCCAAATAGTAAAGCGCCTATCTGTGGTAAATTTGGCCTCTATTTGGGAAGCATCAAAACATTGGATATAAATATGTGATCTATGTTGAAATACGATGGAGAATACTCTTAAACCCGACAGAAGGTCCCCCGGTAAAGGATTGTTTTCTTAATTAAATGGCTTGATAAAAATTGTAAATTCTAATGAAGTTAAAATTTCAATTTTAACTAAAGTCCAGGGCAAGTTTTGCTTTAAAAACTTTAATCGTGTTAATGAATAAATTCAAGTAAACATAAATACTGCCTTTCTGGCATGGACTATTAGTGGAAAAAAGAAGAAGAAAAAGAATAATGATCGCGCATTATCGTTATCCTGTTTTGATCAATCAGGTTAGGGGTCCCTTTACGTGATTGATGGCAACAATATCCGTCATTCAGACATGTTAAGATGTGAAACATCCATATTTGGAGTTTGTTTCATTTCGTGTCTAGAATAGGTGTCAGCACTTCATCGTGGTTACTCGTCGTCAGAGATTGCATATGGAGCGTCTACAGTTGGACTGACACTGAACAGGTACGTGGGTTTGTACCTCTTCGCTCAAAAATATCAAGCCCTTAATATTTTACAAAATGTCAAAAATGAATTATGTTTTTTAAAGAAAATATGTTTCTGTTCGAACATACTTTTTTGAAAAGTTTTATTTGTTCCATTTCGTGTCTGTGAAGTCTCGTGGTTGTTTCAGTCGAAGACACAAACAAAATGGAGATCTCTGGACAGAAGGTAAGTATAACTCAATGATAAAAGATTAAGTTTTCTATTTAATTGTCGTTCGAACGAGTTTTCAAGTTGTTCGAACGACTTGGCATGTTTCCTGGAAATTTGGCCCATAGCTAATTTTCGTTCGAACGAGTTGACATATCCCCTGGTTTTTGGTCCATAGCCAATGTTTCATTCGAACGATACTTATTGCCGTTCGAACGACTCTCGGGAGAAATAGGGTTACTATTTAAGTAAACCTTGTTTTTCTTTTCTCTCCCGGTCTTTTTGTTTCAAAAACCAAATTATTTTTCAGAAGGCTAAAACTCCTTTATCAGAGAGTGAGTTCAATATCAATCAATCCTCTTATAATCCAGAGATTGATGTTGAATTAGTTCGACAATACTTCCTACATATCGTTGAAGAAGGTTCTTGGTGGGAGATCAAGAAGGGCTGTTGAGAGAACAGAAGAAGATTTGGTGGGACATCAAGAAAGGTTATGGCGAGAATAGAAGAGCGATTCTTGGCGTGAAGGTTTGGTCAGAAGAGAGATAATCTTGAGACTAGGTTATCAAGTCTGTAAGTGTAATTCAGATTAAAATCTTTTTGATTAGTAGATTTTTAGTTGTTGATTTCATCAATAACGGCCTATGGTTTTTCTTCTGTGTAAGGAGTTTCCACAGGGTGAACAATTGCTTGTGTCTTTTAATACCTTGTCTTTACTTTTGATTATTTATGTTTAATCCTAGATCATTGATTGATAGGAATAGTTTTGACCTAATCTATCGAAATACATTAAATACGAGCACATAGAATTTCAATTAGTATCAGAGCAGAATCGCTTGTAGGCTTTATATCCTGAGCGATGATCATGTTTACGTGCTTGCTTAATTTAATGGATTCCGAAAAATTTGGTGGTCCTATAAATCGTCCACCACTCTTTGATGGTACGAACCTTCCTTACGGGAATGTTCGAATGATTGTCTTATTGCAATCCATGGGAGAAGATGTCTGGCTTGCCATTGAAGATGGATGCGTGCCTCTGACTGTTATGTGAGGTGAACCAGCAATTGCTGTAAAAGTTCCTAAACCTAGAAATCAATGGTCCAAGGAAGAAAAAGAAATATCTGGGTATAATTCTAAAGGTCTTAATGCTATCTTTAATTCTCTGAGCCAAAGTGAGTATAGGCATATATCTGCGTGTACCACTTCGAAAGAAGCTTGGGACATCTTGATGCGCACTTACGAAGGTGATGATACGGTTAAAGAAAGTAAATTACAAATGCTCACATCTCAATTTGAAAATATTAAGATGAGTGAGGATGAGTCATTTAGTGAGTTTTATGCCAGACTTAGCAACATTGTCTACAATAGTTCTTCTTTAGGAGCTGGATACACTGATGTTCAAATAGTATATAAAATTCAAAGATCTCTTCCTAAGAGTTTTAGATCCAGACGTGATGCCATAGAGGAAGCACACAATCTTAAAACCATGAAACCTGATACACTTGCTGGAAAATTACGTACGTTTGAAATTGAAATTGAAATGGAAAACCCTAAGAAAAATAAGAGTGTGGCATTTAAGAGTGTGGCAGTTAACAACTACTGTATCTCTGACAATGATGAGGAACTTAACTTTGACTCTCAGATTGCTCTTATAAGCCAACAATTTAGAAAACTTTTGAAAAAGAGGCAATTTGAGAAACAAAGGCAAAATGTGAATTACAAGTCTCGTCCTCATGACCGTGTTAAGTCTTATGGAAAAAAAACTAACTCAAGTACTCGTCCTCACAACGACTCTGATCAAGATCTTAATAAGGTTGAATGCTATAGATGTCACAAGTATGGTCATTATACTCACAACTGTCCCACTAAGAGCTCTAATAGTAACCATAAGGCCATGAATATAAAGTAACTTGGGATGATGATAATGATGAATTTGATGGTCATCCCCAAGAATTTGAAAATGGTAACTATTGTGCATTTCCTAGTATAATAAACTCTAGTAATAATTATTCTGACCTGTTTGAACTAGAAAACTTTATTGAAGGTCAGAGTGATTATGAAAGTGATAACAGTGAAGAACCCAAGATTGAAGAATTGTATTCTCAACTTATTTCTCAGCTTGAAAAACTTAAAAAAGAGAAAGATACTCTTATTGTCAAACTTGATATGTGTGAAAAAGAAAAACATACTGCTGTGGGGAAATTAAAATTGATTGAAACTAAACTTGAGAAGCTCAAACTTGACTTGACTTTCACTAAGCAGAAACTTGAAGTTTTTCTCCATAGAGCAAAGAATATTGACAAAATGCTAAGTATGAGCAAAAATGGTACTGACAAAAGGGTACTGACAAAAGGGGACTTGGATTTGATGAACAAAATGCTAAGTCTACACCTCAAATCACCAAGTTTGTTAAAGCTACTCCAGTGCCACCTTTGCCCATACAAAGTATTAATAATGCTCCTCATAGTCAGATTAAACAATCTTTTGTCTTTCATGTATTTTATTGTGAGGCTTGTGGTCGAAATGGTCATCTTGCTTCCTATTGTAGATATGTTCCTCAATTCCGTGTTAGGAATAATCTACATTTGGAAAGAGGGAAACCCCAACGATCATATGCCCAATCATTTGCTAACTCGTTTTTTGCCCAAAAGTCTTTTAATGATTTCAGGAATATGACTCAAGCGACAGAAGAACAGAAATAAGTGAGATCTGTTTGTGCCCAAAAGAAGGACCTTCTACCACAATTACAGTCCTGTATTGCAGTAATGGCTCTAAATGCATTTAACTCTATACAGTGGTATGTAGATAGTGGATTCTCTCGGCACATGACAGGGGATACCACACGTCTGAATAATGTCATAAATATTCAAGGAGGTGATGTCACTTTTGGAGGAGGAATGAGTGGAAAGATTATGGGAAAGGGGAGTTTAGAAGGAATTGGGTGCCCGGCAGTCGATAATGTACTCTATGTCAAAGGACTCACTGTAAATCTTCTGAGTGTGAGTCACTTATGTGATGCGGACAACAAAGTAACATTCGACAAGAAAAAATGTTATGTCTTTGGTAATACCGGGAAATGCATTGTGACTGCTGATAGAACTTCGGACAACTGCTATGCTGTATCGCAAAAGGAGATATCATGTAAAGTTGCTAAGATAAGTGATGTGGAACTTTGGCACCAACGGTTAGGACATGTGAACTTCAGTGATCTGGCAAAGATTACTAGTAAGGAAATAGTTTGGGGGGTTCTGAAACTAAGCAAGCTAACCGATGCAGTGTGTAAACCATGTCAAATTGGAAAGCAAACCAAGAGTCTGTACAAAAAATCTACCAACATTGCCACTACGCAAGTTCTGGAGTTAATTCATATGGACTTGATGGGTCCTATGAGGGTGAGTACTTTGGGTGGAATGAAGTACATTTTGGTTATAGTTTATAATTTCTCACGGTTCACCTGGATTCTACTATTAAAGCAGAAGTCGGACACATTTGAAGAATTTCATGTTATAGCTCTGCGAATACAGAATGAGAAAGATTGTTCTATTAACAGAATTCAAAGTAATCGTGGAGGTGAGTTCAAGGACAGTGATGTGATTGAGTACTGTAAAGCAAATGGGATCAAACATGAATTTTCAGCACCAATCACACCACAACAAAACGGAGTCGCAAAATGAAAGAACCGAGTTCTACAGGAAATGGGGCTAGTATTACTTTATGGAAAGAATGTTCCTAATCACTTTTGGGGAGAAGCTATTCATACCTCGTGTCACATTATCAGCAGAGTTTATTTGCGTCCTCTTACACTTAACACGCCGTATGAACTCTGGTTTGGGAAAAAGCCGAATGTGAAATACTTTCGTGTGTTTGGGAGTAAGTGTTATGTTACTTGTGATCGGGAGAACATTGGAAAATTTGATGCCCGAAGCGATGAAGGTATTTTACTGGGATATGCCACAAATAGTAGGGCTTATAGTGTTTACAACTTGAAGACCAAAATGGTAATGGAGTCGATTAATGTGGTAGTTGACGATTTGACAGTTCTTGGACAAACAGATGATGGAGATAGCAATGTTCAAGTAGATTCCCTGCCGACCTCATATATTGTGACACAAGATGTTTAAGAAGAGCCTCATGCTGAAGCTCCTACAACATCTTCTGGGGAAATTTTAGCACCAAATGTTATTGTCCGTACTAATCCATCTCGGAATTGTGGTGCTCCTAGATACCTTGATGATTATGAATGCCATGCACTTCATGAGTCCGCTAGGTGTGTCGGGTATCATTGTTCTACGCTATATGAGACAGTGGAGAGTGTGTGTTATGTTTCTATCATTGAACCAACCAACGTGAAATATGCCTTATCTGATGAATATTGGATTAACGCCATGCAGGATAAGCTCAATGAATTCAAATAACAAGATGTGTGGAACTTAGTATCACGACCGGCAAATACTAATATTATTAGCACTAAGTGGATTTACAAGAACAAGTTTGATGAGAACGATGATGTTGTCCGAAACAAAGCAAAGTTGGTAGCTCAGGGATACAATCAAATAAAATGGGTGGATGTCGAAGAAACTTTTACTCCCACAGCTAGACTTGAATCGATTCAAATGCTTTTGGCTTTTGCTTGTCACAAAAAATTTAAGCTTTATCAGATGAATGTAAAAAGTGCGTTCTTGAATGGGCTACTTGAGGAAGAAGTGTATGTAGCTCAACCAAAGGGGTTTGAAGATCCTCATCACCCGGAACATGTTTATCGTTTAAAGAAAGTACTTTATGGCCTAAAATAAGCTCCTCGAGCGTGCTATGATAGGCTTTCAAACTTTCTACTTGGAAAGGGATTCATTCGAGGGGGAGTTGATAAGACATTGTTTATTCAGCGGAAATGAGATGACATTCTTATTGCTCAGGTTTATGTGGATGATATTGTTTTTGGATCTATGTCGGACTCTCGTGTCAAAGCATTCGGCGAGTTAATGGGAAAAGAGTTTGAGATGAGCATGGTTGGAGAATTGACCTATTTCTTAGGTCTTCAAATCAAGCAATGGGAGGATGGTTTCTTTGTTTTTCAATCTAAATATGCAAAGGATATTGTTAAAAAAATTGGTCTTGATTCTTCCAAACATGCCCGAACACCAATGAACACTACCATAAAATTGAGTAAGGACTCTGCAGGTACTGATGTGGATCAAAAGATATGCAGGAGCATGATAGGAAGCTTATTGTATCTTATAACTAGTCGACCAGACATTATGTTCAGTGTTTGCATATGTGCACGTTATCAAGCAAGTCCTAAGGAATCCCATTTACACGCTGTTAAACGGATCATTCGATATGTGTCTGGGACTTGTGAGTTTGGATTGTGGTATACTCGAGACACTACATCTGAAATTATTGGATACTAAGATGCTGATTGGGCTAGAAATTCTGATGAAAGGAAGAGTACCTCTGGGGGATGTTACTACATTGGGAATAATCTCGTGGCATGGCAAAGCAAGAAACAAAATTGTATTTCATAGTCTACTGCGGAGGCAGAGTATATTGTTGCGGGAAGTTGTAGTACTCAACTAGTCAAGATGAAGCAAATGTTGCATGATTACGGGCTGAATCAGTGAGTAATGTCACTTTATTGTGATAATACAAGTGCAATCAACATTTCCAAGAATCCTGAACAACATTCGCGGACCAAGCACATTGACATCCGATTTTACTTCATTCGAGACCTTGTTGAGCAGAAGATTGTAATTATGGAGTATGCTTGTATGGAGAACCAACTTGCTGATCTCTTCACCAAACCTTTGGATGTTATTCGGTTTGAAAATCTTTGATGTGCTATTGGTGTTTGTTCCATTTCCTTAATCCCTCTGGTCTTTCTGTCTGTGGTGTTGCTATCTTGTGGACATCGTCAGGTATGTGTCGTGTCTTTTACTCTTATTGACTATCTTCCCTATTTTGCACTTAGCCTATCGAGCTTTGCATATGCATGAATGAAAATTATTTGCGTGTTCTATATTTATTTAATTCTTAAGTTACTTGGCATCACTTATTCGTCACGAGGTTCAACTGTCCCTGACTTTCGGTATATGTAGAAATCTTAAGGGGCAATGAAAAGACTTCGTTACCTAACATTATGTGAAGATCTAGCCTTTTGTTCTAGCGTTGAGTGTTATTAAATAAATTCTTTCCAGTAAACTCTCTCTTTATTTATGATCTCATTACTTAATGCATTTAGTCAATTGCTGGTGGTGATATATAATTCAAGTTAAAATACTAGAACATTTTCTCTACTTGATTCGAGGTGAAACAAAATATTGCACAAGTCTAAGGACATGATTTTAGGCATTTTTATTTGCTCTTGTTTGACCTTTTAGCATCTAACCCAAAATTGTTAATTCACTTGCTACCCGTTGAGCCTAAAATAAGCCTTTTTTTTAATTCGCCAAATTCTTGTTTTAACCTTTTGTTCTGAGGACAGGAAGTAATACAATCTGAAGGGTGATGTGTGTATGAGTGCTGCTTAAGAGAATGTTTTGTTACAACAAAGTGTATATTCAAAGAGTGCCAGAAGATGTGTTGATAACAACAATGGAAGTGATGACAACAAAGGTAGAAAAACAAATATAATAAAAAAAAATAAAAAGAAAAGATAGGAGAGGAAAGGTGGTGTATTGATAACAACAATGGAGGTGGAAGTTCTTTTTGTCCTCAGAATGCCAACAAAACACCTTTTTCCTTACTAGCCTACCTTTGCCTTCATTACAACCTTAAAAGTCCTAGTTGATTCTATGTCTAGTGCAATCGGGATTAGTGGAGATGATAGTTTGAAAATCTATGGTACTTAACTTGACACCACCAAAACAATTGATATTCCTTCCATGAGATCTTCAGTAAAATGGCGCCGCTTTCTTGGATTATGAAATTTTAAATTCATTACTCATATTCATATTCCCTAAGAGTGATTACTAGTAAATTCCCAGTAACTTTGAGTGACCAACAATGAGAGGCCTAATTTGAATCATGTTTCCAATATAGTGCTCTTCGTATGCCTAGTTGTAAGGACTTTGTTTGGACTACACACACACACACGCCGAGTTCTTTTGCATTATTTAATGTATGGCTCTATAATATTCTCTATCGTGTATATGCTATGCTAATAGATATGACTGCATATATTAAGGGGGAGTGTGTCTGTTAGTCTTGTTTTTCTTTTCTTGCTCTCTGCGTTTGTTTATGGCTACTCAGTGATTTTGGATGAGTTTTTCTTTTCTTTCATCCATTTCGTATTTTTCATCCATTTCGTATTTTTCATCCATTACTTCCTTTGGTTCATCTATTTCCAAACTGTAGTGTATTTTTTTTGGAAAAGATTCCGTTTCGTTTGAACGACTTCTATAGTCGTTCGAACGAGCTCGGGTTTGGTTGTTTTATAAACAAATTTGGTTTATTTTTTTTGGTCTCTCTCTCTCTTCTTCTCAACTACACTCCACCATTGTTCTTCAAAGCTTGTTGTTGGGTGTTGATTGGAAGGAAATTAGCTAAAGTTGGTATCTTCTCTACTCTTCCACGTTCAATTTGACGCTTGGGTTTCAATTTGGTAAGTTTTGGTTCCCCGTATTGTTTGTGCCCTAGTTTTTCTTTGGTATGTTTCTTCGGATGAATTGGCTTAGACCTGTATGAAAAATCTCCTAAGTTGCTTATTTAACCTCTGTGATTGTTGATATTGTGGGCATTGTTAGTTTTGGATTTTTTTTATTGTTTGGACAAGGGGATTTCTGTTGGTGTGTTTGAAGAACTGATTGATTGGTTTGAAACAGTGTTGAATATAAGTGGAAAAGAATTTGGGATTGGAGTCGGGATTGATCACTACAGGTTTTGGGTTGAAATTATGCTTGTTTGGGTTCCCCTGCTTAACCGTGCTGGTTAAGTTTGGGGAGGTGGTGGTGTTGTTTTTGTGCAGGTGTTGGAGGTTTCTTGGCTTCAGTAGGTGTGCGTTTCTTGATTGATATTGGGTTGGTTATACACCTGAGACTGCTAGTTACAATAGCTTGCTCTTTTTGTTCAAATGGCACCTAAGCAACAGATCGGTAACAAGAGATCTCGCTCTGACAATACAAGTTTTCTTGATGGCCAGAGGGTTGGTGCTAACCCGGTATATTGGGCTACAGAAAATGGGTTTAAAGATCGGCCAATTGTGAAAGAACAAGTCGTCGACATCAAAAGTGTTTCTGAGGTGAATGAAGGTTATGCCCAGGTTTTTGAGAAGTTTAAAGAAATAAATTGGACCAAGATTCTTACTCTGTCTGGAAAGGTCTATCCGAGGATTGTTCGACTATTCTATGCTACTCTGCAACTTGAGCATATCCGTACTATGTATAGTCGTACTTTCTCCATCACTATTGATGGCTCCACATACACAGTCACTAGGATAGTATCTACGCTATTTTAGGTTTCCGTTCATCTCAGTGCATTGCAGTTCCGAGATGTATTTGGCCAGTATCGTATTATCCCTGGCCTACTGCTACTTCTGAGGGGGAGTTCAAGGAGGATGGGGTTCCTATTCTTCATGATTTGCATACTATGGTGATTGACATCACGGCTTAGGATCGTCTGTATACTGGATCGGGTATTGTTTCCCGAAAGATGTTAGATGATGAGTCTCGCCTGGTCCACAACATAGCTATTACAAATATCATTCCACGTTCTCAAAAGAATGAACTCTCTAAGCGGATGAAGGTCTTTCTTTATGCCTTCAAGAATGATATTGAGATAGATCTACCTAATGTCATTCTTGAGGAGATGATTGATGCTAGCACCAAAACGGCGACTAGGAGTTCATTACCGTTTGTTCGACTTGTTATGGCAATTCTTACTGCTGCTGGCTACAAAGTATTCCCTAATGAACCTGAGGATACAAAAACTGAAAAATTAGATGCGAGTAATTGTCACAAGAGTGCATCTCATCTTCCTCCTGTACTACCTTCTGCGCCTGTCCCTCCAGGTGAGCACATCGGTTCTTCTAGTTCAGCGACACAGCCTCAAGAGGTGTTTTCTATTCAGAGTATTGGGAGCATGCTTCAGACAGTGAAGACCAGGTTGGGTGCTATTGAGGGTTGTCTGGAGACTATTGAGGGGCACCCGAAGACTCTTAAGACAGAGGTTTGGGGCCTTCATCCCGTCGAGGAGTCACATGGCTTTGTGTTTTATTATGATTCTGGAGATGACTGACTGCATAGGGTGCCTTTGCGAGATTTTTTTTTCCTCCATCTGCTCTCCATTTTGGTTTCTTTTGTCTGTTTTTTCTTTGAGATTCCATTTTGTTTTATTTTGAGAGCATGTGAGATAGGAGCTTTTGTACTAACTCTACCAGTTTATCTAGTACTACCTTTTGTTTATCTTTTTATCAGTTATCTCTAATTTCTTTTCTTTCAGATAGTTGTTTGTAGCTGTTTAATTGTTTCTTCCGTGACAAATTGGGAGAAGAAAGAGTTTACATAACTGGTTTGCAAATGCTTCTCTGGATGTATATGTTATTTTTTTTTGGGTTCGTCTATGTGACTATCTTCTAAGTTCCCTTTTCTACATTTATCTTAAACGCGTTTGCTGAGTGTGCAGGTATTCAATCATACTATCTGATGAAAACAGGGTTGTAAGACAATATTATTCCTAGAAGAGGTCTTGAGATTGAACCTATTCAGAAAGGGGTGGTGTCTTTCTAAGGTCTAGACACTCTCTGTCGCTGGGAAGTACTACAGAGTAGTATGTTCGTCTTAGTTTTTATTTGTCACGAAATGAACCAAAGGGGGAGATTGAAAGGTTTTATTTATTCTATTTCGTGTCTGTGAAGTATCGTGGTTGTTTCAGTCGAAGACACTGACAAAATGAAGATCTCTGGACAGAAAGTAAGTATAACTCAATGATAAAGGATTAAGCTTTCTGTTTAATTGTTGTTCGAACGAGTTTTCAATTCGTTCGAACGACTTGGCATGTCTCCTAGAAATTTGGCCATGGGCCAAATTTCGTTCGAACGAGTTAACATATCCCCTGGTTTTTGGCCCATAGCCAATGTTTCATTCGAACGATACTTATTGCCGTTCGAACGACTCTCGGGAGAAATAGGGTTACTATTTAAGCAAACCTTGTTTTCATTCTCTCTCGGTCTTTTTGTTTCAAAAACCAATTTCTTTTTCAGAAGGCTAAAACTCTTTTATCAGAGAGTGAATTCAATATCAATCAATCCTTTTCTAATCCAGAGATTGATGTTGAATTAGTTTGACAATACTTCCTACATATCGTCGATGAAGGTTCTTGGTGGAAGATCAAGAAGGGCTGTTGAGAGAACAAAAGAAGATTTGGTAGGAGATCAAGAAAGGTTATTGCGAGAACAGAAGAACGATTCTTGGCGTGAAACTTTGGTCAGAAGATAGATAATCTTAAGACTAGGTTATCAAGTCTGTAAGTATAATTCAGATTAAACTCTTTTTGATTAGTAGATTTTTAGCTGTTGATTACATCAACAACAACCTGTAGTTTTTCTCCTGTGTAAGAAGTTTCCACATGGTAAACAATTGCTTGTGTCTTTTAATTCCTTGTCTTTACTTTTGATTGTTTTTGTTCAATCTTAGATCATTGATTGATAGGAATAGTTCTGACATAATCTATCGAAATACATTAAATACGAGCACATAGAATTTCATTTTTCTCTTTTTGAACAGACCCTGTTCGAACAAACTTTTTCTCTGTTCGAACAAGTTACTTAGAACTTTGTTTGTTCGAATAGCATCTTGGTTTTGTTCGAATAATAATCATGTCTGTTCGAACAGACTATTTCTCTGTTTGAACAAAGGTCGGGTTTTTAGTTTTCTTATAAAAGGCATCCTTTCTTATTTTCCTTTTCACCTCTTTCAAAAGAACTTTTTCTAGGGTTTTATATTTAGAGAGAAGAGAGATTTCAATGAGCGATTCAATACGAAGTAAAACTCAAATTGAATCAATCGGAGATTTAGAAAACCTGATCTTAAATTAAAAAACTTCTGAGTTTCAAGCTTGGATGCTTTGACGGGAGATTGAAACGAAGCGTTGCGAGAACAAAGGGAATTGCGAGAACGAGGAAAGTTAGAAGAGAGGTAACCACGGGATGTACTTATCGAGTCTGTTAGTAATTGAATTCCTGTAAAAATTTTCAATATTAGATTATTTAGCTTTCGGGCAATTCAGCAGCGACCTGTGGGTTTTTTTCTTGAGAAAGGTTTCCCACAGGGTTAAAATTATTTGTTCTTGTGCTTAATGTAGTTTTGCTTGTTGATACTAGATAATCGAATCAACTTGAATTAGTCTAGGGTTAAACAAGTAATTCAAGGATTTCAGACCTATTGATTTTAACCTAAATTAATCAAAATCGGTTTATCTCAAGTGATTATATATTTCAATTGGTATTAGAGCAGTCACGCTCTGATGCTTGACATCCTGAGTCTGGATCCTAACTCGATTATTTAAGATTAATGGATTATGAACATGATAATTTTAATCTTGAAGAAATTAGTACTCGGCTAATTAAGCGGTGTGCTAAACTTGAGAAAATTAACAGAGCCTTGAAAGAACAATTTAACACACTCACTCATAAATTAAACGAAAATACTAAGAATGCAAATCTTCGGTTAAAAGACTTGAATGTGAGAAACAGGAGCTTATTGACAAAGTTAACAATTTAGAAAATGAAGTTTAGACTGCTAAGGAGAGGATTAAATCAACCATTGATGAATTGGATAAGGCCAAACTTGATTTAGTCTCATCTAAACAGAAACTTTAAATGTTTTCTCATGGAGTAATAAACATTAATAAAACGCTAAGTATTGGCAAATCTAAAAGTGACAAAAGGGGGCTTGGATATGAAAACATTGGTTCAAATAAAAGATACCCTTTGGTTACAAAATTTGTTAATGCCACAGTATAGCCCAAACCTAGTATATTGTCTAATACTCGCACTTGAGCTAGTAAGCCACACTATCCAAAATTGATTTATTCTCATGGTTGTGGTAGAAGGGGACATTATGCTTCATATTGTAGATCTATTTCATATAATAGGTGGGTTGATTGGCTCTCTATCAAGGAAAAGAAGATAATGATCAAGAAATCTCCAATGTTCACTCAAAAAGCTCAATATCAAAAATTTATCAGAGCTATTTGGGTGTGTAAGGATGAGTTGACACCTTAGTTAAGATACAATGTTGTACTGGCAGCTATTCAGTCTATTTAGGTACGAAAAGATGACTTGTCGCCACAGATAAGGTAATGAATATTAACTGAGAGGGGTTATCAATATGTTCCATTGATTAAGTACGTTTCTTACCCTATCTCAGTTTATTTTTATTTTTATTTTTAGGACAGTAGGGTACTACTGTAAGGAGCTTATTCCGCATCTCAGACTCAAGCTCCATCTTCAACCATCATACGACCACTCGACCTCATCAGCATATACGTGACACATTTATAGAAAGCACATTATGGAGCAGGAGTTACTTAAGCCATTACACAATCAATATGACTAATCTAAACCATAACGTTCATTATTTAAACAGATAACGCTCATATTATAAGGCCTATAAATAGGTCCATAGAACTACAGAGAAAGGATAGACTTTTTCTATCGAGAAAGTCTCTACAAAATACTCAGAGCATCTCTTGTAATAATCTAGCAGCTATCAATAACATTGCTCTTTCTAAATCCATAAGAGAGGTAGTGGCTTTTAACCTATTCAAAGGTTTTCCATGCTAAAATTTGTGCTAGTATTTGTTCTAGACGCTTTGAGTATCCTTGGTGTAAAGGCTAGGTCTGAATCTCGGAATTAGGCTATTACATTTGGCACTGTCTGTGGGAATCGAATTTCTCAAACCCATTATCTCAAACACCGCTGATCATATCTCTATGTAATGCCGAGCTAAAATATGTGAGTTTCTGTTTCTCTATTTATTTTTCTCTCAGCATTCTTATTTTTTGTGAAACCAAAGCTACAAATTCATTTCACCTCCCCTCTCTCTTTCGAGCTAGATTTTGGTTGATCCACTTCTCTGCACTTCACCCTAGAAATCATGGTGAAGATCTCTTCCCTAAAGCAATTTGCTCAGTTTGTTCTCCCTCTCTCCAACACTGACTTTCTCTTCTGGTTCTCCTTATATTACTCAATGAAATACATATTTTGGGCTTCATTCCTCGCTCTCCCCGAGCCATCGAGATCCAGATCTCTCTCTCTACTTTCATTGAGAAATATCCTTTTTTGGGGTAAAATTTGCTGCGAATTTCATCTTCCTCAAGCTTAACAATGATCTCCAGCCAAAATGAAGGAAATCCTTCACGTTCAAGATGGACAACACGAGAACCAGATTGATTCAAAGTTTTAGGGTTTCCATCTTCGTTTGCAAATCACGGCTTCATACCTACAAAGATTCTTCCCTCTACTCTATTTTTGATCTCAAAACCAAATTTGTTGGATTTGTCCAACCATCTTCTATCCGTAAATCATGGCAGTGGTGTCCATCATGCGTCTTTGTTGAAATCGGTCTTCAAGCTCGACCATGACATCGCAATTTTACAGACTTCGAAACAGATCATAGTCTTGATGCAACGGATCTGACAATATCGAGTAGTTTTCATTGGATTTCTGCGTCGTTAAATTTGTTATTGATGCAGTATGGAACCAGTAGGAATTTCAAGGGCCGTTGTTTAGCAGTTACAATAATTAAGAGTCTAGTTAAAATCTAAGTTTTAGTAGTTATGGTACTTTAGTTAAGAGTTATGTTTATGAGTTACAATATTGAAGAATCTTCAATATTTAAGGGTCTTATTTATGGGTGTTTGTTATAAGTCTTAGTTATGGGTGTTAGTTATGATTATTATTTAAGAGTTATGGAGTTATGGTCAGTTATGAATCCCAAGGGTAATTGTTGCCTATAAATGACATTTTGTAATATGAGTTTAGGAGTTGAATTTGATGAATGAAAATAGTCTTGGAATGTTTTCCAAAGATATCCCTTTATTTGATTGATTGAGTTTATCAGCAACCTAGAAAGGTCGAGTTAATCGTCAGCCGGATTCACCATTACTGTTAGTATTCTTATTCGTAAATTGGAAAACACGCTTCATTCCATAATGCGCTGCATCAGTTGGTATAAGAGCTAGCGACGTTCTTGGAGAGTTGGTCGAATCCTATGGACGAAGATGGTATACGAGGTGAAATAGCAAATCTAACACGACATATGGCGGTGACACAGTCGTGCCATGGAGTTGGGAAGATGGGTTCTGAGAGCAGTCTTTTGAAGGTACTAGGTGAGTACCCTAAAAGCATACGCTCCACTCTTCACAATGATAAACCATTTTTTCTTTATGGCATTGAAAAAAAAGTGGTTTCTATTGATTGGAATTTACCACCAATATTTGATGAGTATCTAGAGGATTTAATTTTTGAAGGAAATAAGAAATTATTTTCGGGAGCAACAATGAAGGTGCCTCATAAACTATCTAATGAGAACTCTTTATTTAAAGAGATAATTCAAAATTGTTCAAGCTACGATGACCCGTATCATTATTTTTTTAAAAGGGCGTATATGTGTGAAAAGTTGCATTTCTTTTGAAACTCTATGGTCCTTACATCTCCAGGAGATATCAATAAAGCTTCTTACGGTGGAATACACTGTATATTATTGTCGTTTGTTGGACGATACATGGGCCGAGTTAAGGGAAGTATTTTCGATAACACTGTCTCTAAAATTTGAGGATGAATTTTTCTCAAGTGGAGGGGAATGGTGCAATATGGAACCAATAGGAATGTTAAGGGTCAATATTTAGTAATTAAAACACTTAAGAGACTTAGTTATTGGTGTTTAACTATGGATGTTTATTGTGAGTCTTAGTTTTAGTAGTTATGGTTAATTATTTAGAGTTATGGAGTCACTAGGTTATAAACTTGTGCTACGCATTGATGCGTTAGTTTATATTGTTTGATAAAGACATAGTTTGTATTGTATTTGGCTAATGTATTTCGGTTTTGGCTAATTTCAACACTAAGGTTTTAATAGAAGTTCATAATATAGTCAAAATGCATTATGAATTTTGAAGAAAACCATATGTTCTTAGTCCTTCAACCATATTTTGTTGGGGAAATCATTAGCAAACTAACATTTAAAAATGTTTACCTTAGGTATGCACACCAATAAGATTTTAGAAAACCATAATTTGGAGTCTCCAATTGCATACTTTTGAATATATATATAATTTTGTGTTATATGTACACCAATAAGACACCACTTGGAAGGAGCAACAATATTAAAAGTTTACAGACTCATTACGGGTCAAAGATATTAATAATGTAGATACTCCAACAATTTACCACACTGGAAAGGAGTTACCACACTTGAAAGCAACAAACACAGAGAAGATAACCTCAATAAAAAAAATATTTAACATATAAACGAAAGAAAAGGCTATGGAGTAAACATACAAAGATAGTTCAATGCATAACTTGTTTGAAACAACCATTGAAAATTCTCTTATATAGCTACCATGCAAAATCACATCACCTCAAAATAGTTTTGCAAAACAATTTAGCAAGTATGAATATAATTGTAAAGGTGAAAACATATTTATTCTAATCGAAATAAACATAATAAGATCTTGTTAAAATCATAGAGATATTTGAAAGTCTTCATTAACATTAAAGACAAAGTAAACATAATAAGGCAAGTTGGTCTTTGGAGATCTTCAAGAAGGATTCATGGCAACCGCAACATGATCTGCATTAAAGATTGGAGAAGATCTGTTAATTTATAATTTTTATAACTTTGTGTACAAATATGAAATAAATATGTTGGACTAAAAATATCTTGTAAAATTTACCTTTTAGTCAGCGTTAGACGTTTGTGGACATCTTTCAGAGTGGTGTTTGGTTTATTTCATTTTTTGTCATAAATGCCCTCATCAGTTGAAGTTGACATTGAAAATTTTCTCTGTAAATTTTATTGAAGAGTAAAAGTTATTAGTATAATTATTTTAACAAAAGTATACAATTGTTTCAATTGCATATATATAGTTAGTAAAATTAATTGGCGAGTACATAAAATTAATACCTTCAAGCCAGTTTGACAATCGTATGAACCTTTACTCGAATTATTTGTATCCTGTTTTGTATGTTACAAAGTGATTATTTATTTGAATAAAAATTCTAGAAATAACATGAATATATCTATAATGTATATGTGATTTACACATGATGTTTTGTTCGTCAACCTAGTAGACTCAAGCGTAGCGTCTATTGCCCACAATTTTGACACTGTAAAGTTCCTTTTCCCACTCGTTATATTATACTAAGTTATTTTGATTTGGAAGATGTATGTAGAACTAACTAAATTTTGAAGAACCTTTTCACCCAAGTCATGCCCATTTTCCTATAAGTTTTAATACACAATCATTGAGAAAAATTCAGAGTATGTAACAATAATGAGATAATGAGCTTATAAATATATATAATTGGTCATAATATAACAAATCCATTTTGAATATATGCTTTCTTATAGAGTCAAAAATTGATTTTCTTACCTCCTGTTCCAGGTATATTAGTTCTTGTATTGATTGTGGAATTATTGTCTTTGCTTCTCTTTCAAATGTTGTTAGAGTTGCAGTTCCTGTTAGATCATCAACTTGCAATTGCAACTTGTATATGTATTTTAGTATAGCTTATTAGAATATATTTTCATTCATGTTTAATAAAAATAGCAAGTTTTTTCGTTAGGACCGGGTTCGTTAATTGAGATTTACAGAAATTGTAATTGTATTCAATGTTTACATAAATCACCTTCCTAAGACATTTTGGACATGATAGATAGTACCATCCGTAATTTACAAAGACCTTTGTGATTGTTGCTTTGCAAGTGTAATTTTTTTCCTGTAGCTAAAAACCGAAGTACCCATAAATAAAAAGAAAATACATCTTTTGATATATATGGCAGATATAATTGTACCTCAGTTTGAGATTCATCCATAATAGTAAAAATTTCATATAATTCCCTTTTATTTTCCAACATCAAATCTGCCATGCTTTCTGTACTTTTGTTTGTATTCTCGAGCATTTGAACCAAGCCATCATTCGAAAGGGTTTCACTGAAATTAAAATGACATTGAATTAGATTCGTTGTTTGATTAAAAATTCTAGGACCTTGTTAGAAAAATGCTATTACTATACCTGTTTAAGAGCGTTGATACTTTTGAAATTTGCAAATTATAATACATCTTTGTTGCACTTGTGGGCTTTAAGTATCAAACACCAAAGCATATTATACAATTTTAGTAGTAAACTATACAATTTTAGTAACAAATTATAAAAAAATGATATATAATTGAGTAAAGGTGGAGTGCATACCTTTGAACATGTCTACTGTCGTAGGCGTAACAATCAAAACTATTAGAGTTGAAGGCATTTATGAGAGATCAAGCGGAATTTCTTTGAACATGTCATCCCAAATAGTGATTTTCATTGTTGATCCGTTATATTGAAGATATAAAGAATGCCTATAAAACTATAGATAACAAATTTTGTACATGTATATAATTTCATATCAATTGATTTTTATACCACATATTTTCAAGAATTAGATCCCGTTTTGGGGATGTATCTCCATTTTTTTTGCTGACCAATTCAATTTCTGTTACGGCCTTCAGCTTCCCGACAATATCTGTATTAAATTTTTGTTGATAAAATTTGAAATAATTCACTATTGTAAGAACTACACATAATAAGGTCAGTAGTAAATACCTGTAAGATATTTTGGTTGATTATATCTGTTAGGTATTTTATTGAACTCTACGAAAGAGAACTTGTACAACGGAATGGGTAGAGTTTGATCCTCGGATCGTTTCACGATGGTGTCATTTTTGAAGTAAATCTTATATTCACCATAAAAAATGGGTTGATAAGTACCATTAATTTTAGAGACGTTAAATTTCTCTACATGAAAAATATCTCCCTCTATAAGTATGTCGTTGAACTACAGAATAGGGTCTCTTGGAGTTGATGCATGTATTTGATCCTCCCGAGAATTTGATAACATAAATATGGTTAAAATATAAGCAAGAAAAACTATATTTCCTTCTTAACATCCAGGCTAACTTTCTCTAGTTTTTAAACGTTTCCTTAGTAAATACCTTTAAACCGGACAGTCAGGACTCAGGACTGCTAATGTTGCATACTTTAGTTCGAGTCAGGAAATTTAACTCTTAAGCCTCCACATACCACTTTTTAGCTCTACTTGTTACTTTAATGTCGAAGCTTTTATTGACATAAAAAAATTTGGATTTGGCTCAAAAACATTAATATCCTTTTTCTTATTCTTTTATTTTTTGTGGGAAGGTATCAAATCAGGTGTTTGGTGCCTTTAGAGTTACAGCTACTTCCAGCACTGGGAAATTGGAGCTGCTGAAGAGCTTGGGTGTTAATTTGGCAATAGACTACACCAAGGAGAACTTTGAAGACCTACAGGAGAAATACGATATGGTATTTGACGCAGTTGGTAATACACACTACCAACTGTCAACTTCAAATCAGAGTTACATTCTTTTGTATATATCTCCCCTAGCATCACTATATAATATTACAATAAGCTCATCTTTTTTGGATTTAAGCAAGTAGATTTGATAAAATCACAATTATTCCTTTCTTACAAATAACAGGACAATGTGATAGAGTCGTGAAGGTAGCAAAAGGAGGGAACGTTGTGGTGTTGACCGGTGCTATCACTGCGCCAGGTTTCAGATTTGTGGTCACTTCTAGTGGCATTTTTCAAAATAAACTAAACCCGTACTTAAAAAGCGGGAAGGTTAAGCCATTAGTTGACCCTTAGTGCCCGTTCTCCTTCTCCCAGACTGTTGAAGCATTTTCATATATGGAAAAGGGAAGAGCCACTGGAAAGGTTGTCATAAATCCAATCCCATAAGCAACAGGGAAAACAAACACATTTTTCTTATAATCTTATGTTAAAGTAAGCATGTTCTTTCGAATCGAGCCAATTGTAGAGGCTCATTTTCTTGCCACAATCACAATGTTTGGTAATACTTATTGATAAAGACCAAAATAAAATATCCAGAAATGTTTGCATTTGCTAAATGTTAAGGTTTGCAATTTATGGATGAAATTTGGCTTTTACTTTATTTTGAGTAACATGGGATGTTAGAATTTGTTTGAATTTCCTTTGGGTAGTTTGTAAGTGTTAGGAATGTACTTAAATTCTCGTCAATGAACAACATATCTAGACCCCAAACTTCTTTGCTTGTGAAGTTTCTTGTGGTCTATTTTTTACTCAAGGGAATTTTCAAGTGCCAACGATCCCGTGAAGGAGTTAGTTGTCGCAAAAGAGCATAACGAACCTGGGTCATGGTGATCGAGGCTGCAAATTGCAGTAAAGAGAAAATAATGTTAGAACTAAGTTAAAACAACAATAACTCATATATTTATACTTGAAAATAAACAAAAGTGATATACCAAAAACATGAAGATTTCCAATAGTTGATGTACAATAGCTTATTCCCGATTTCCATTCTAAAAACTAATTAGTTGAAAAAATAATATGTAATTATCCAATCTAAAAGATGTTCATTAAATAATTGAGAAGAATCATAAGTTCTCCTCAATGGCCTAAAAAGCTACATCTAGAGCTTTTGAAGTTGCAAATGATAGGGCAATTTTGTATGAGTGTAATGTTTGAAGTATGTATTGGTGCATAAATGTGGATTCAAAATTAGCCAACAAACAATAATTGACACAATACATGTTTTGTTCTTACATTCATAGAGAAGTATATAAATTAGCAGTAGCATCATTAAAAACATTACATAAATGTATGCTCGAAATATATCCAAACTGAAATTATATTAAAATTTACACTCTCTGAAATAGTGTAAAGCAGATAAAGTTTATATGATGACCTTTATTTAAATGCATTAGAAAACAATTTATGGAATCCAAACATAAAATATCAGGAGAAATACCAAAACAGGCATTAGTTGTGCTCATTTGAAAAGTTATTAGGCTGGCGTAATTAATAAAAGAAGGCTGGGTTTAATTAGACAGGATTAACCCGGGGAATTATACACAACGTAAGCCAAAGCCAATTTGGAAATAGGGCACGATAAATTGTTGTATTGTTAAAGAGATCATGATCTAGATTAATAATTGTGTACTTCTCTTTGACAGTGATATGAGCTTTGCTTTTTCGTTGGTATTTTCAGGATAGAATGATGATGGAGCTACACTTGCAAGGGAAGACTATCAAAGATATCGCGAATTGTTTGAAACGTATTGCATTAAATCCCTGGATTGTCCAAGCCATTAAATCAGCTCATGCTCTTGGATAACTTTCTAAAACACCCCTTTCAAAATTGATGTTTATTCCCTTAAGAAAAATATTCATGTAACTTTGTCATCTGATGTTTAGGTGTAATTTGAGAATCGTGAATCAGGCGAACGTCTTTTTCATTGAGACAATTTTGGAATATCATGGCCTAATGTGTTATTTTTCGGAGATCAACACAAACCCGAGTGTCATTAACAAAGAAGGCAGGCTTAGGATCCTTCCTTGCCATGATCTGGAAACGTCACCTCGTTGCTCTTACCCCTGCCCTCCTAACATGTGCAAGGGTATCATAATTGAACGTATTAGGGAATCTGTTTCTGCCGGGGGGAGAAAATGACTCATCTATGTTGGGGATGGGAAGGGCGACTTTTGCCCGAGTTTGAAATTATAAGAAGGTGATCATGTGTTGCCAAAGGAGGATTACCCACTATGTGAGGTAATTTGTAATGACCCATTGCGTATGAAGGCAAAGGTACACAGATGGAGCAATGGATAGGAGTAGGAAAATTTTCTCCTTTACCTCATCAAGACAATCATCACCGAGGAGACTAAGAATATCAACTTGTCTAAAAAATAGAATATCCTATTATTAATGAAGAAAATCCTATTAAATAATGATACTCAGTGTGGTAAACTTGCCTAATTGGAAGTTCTCAACCAATTCGGTTTATCCCATGAAACCTTTCCCGTAAGTTTATAGTCCTTTGTTTAGCCAACGCCTTTATATGGCTAATAGATCAAATGTCAATTTCATTTACTACAATTCAGATACTACCATTCAGCAGGGACATAGAGGTGGTGGGGCTAATGCAGTAGACACCTCATACGATTGTAAATACGGCTTACTTAATTTAGAAATTTGTAGAAGGAAGCTGCAATAGATAGCTTTGTCGAGCATTCTTAATAGTCTGCTTAAAACATTATGTGGCAAAATTTCTTAAAACTTAAGCACTTATTGCATTCCAAACAACAAAGGCTAAAGTGTGGCACAAAGACTAGTAAAATGGGTATGGTATGGTAGGTATGTCTTATGTTTTCTACAGCGGAATTTTCTTGTTATATAACTTTTCTTGTCGAATGTAGCAAGAAATGATTTAACAGCGACAGTAGACTGTAGATGATGCTCACATATCTTGGTTTTGGTAAGATGATGCTCCAATGAGTTTCTGAAAATTTTTAAGATGTTTATGGCACAAAGATCTGCTTACTCTGTCATTTTCTATTTCTATTGTAAAACAAAGGATCTTAAGCTTATTGAAGGTTCCCAATATTCAAGAAGATGTTCTGCACATTTACTCAATGTAAATGATACTATTTTCAGGAAGTTTTTATCAAACACTTTCTAGTGGGCATTTGTGTTTAGGATTCGTGCTTGAATATGGTGTGTGGGATCTTCTCCTATGTTATGGCTTAATTTCCTGTAGGAGAACCTAACTAAAGTTGATAAAAATAGAATTTTACAGGGAAGTTTGGAAAATAAAGTTGCTTCTTTGTGGAAGGGGAACGTCGTGCATAAGTCAATAGAAGATTTTGTGTACTCTGACTGTCTATGCCTTTTGTCTTTTAATGAAAAAAGATATCATTGTCTTGATTAGTGGATCTTCGTAGTACATAGTCATAGTATTGACTAAAGGTTATTCTTTAGACTGTAGAAATGTTTGCTTCTTGGATATAATGGAGGCTAAGATTTGAGTTGGCTGAAAATAGCTTAAGAAAGAGCCTATAAATTTAGGATGCAAAATTAGATTCAATCTAAAGATGAATCAAATATAGGTTAAAAAATTATGGCAGAGGAAAAAATCAGGAGGATAATTCAAAAGAAACTAATGAAAAGATGATGATTTTTTTAATTTAAGGAGCTTAAAGTTTTACACTAAATCAATAAGGGAAAAATTAAAAATCAAAGGGGGATTATAAATATGGATGTTGGGGAGGAGTCCCTTATGTTTACATCAAGAGTTGATTGCTTAAGAATAAACTTGAGAAATATGGAAAAAAAAAATGTGGGAAACTATCTAAATTATCTGATTATGATGATGAAGATAATATAGAGCATACCTTGACAAATCAGTTTCCTTTATCAATGATCAAGTGCTTATCAAATTATTAGGCTATGAAAGATGTGAGAAAGAGTATGGAGAGAGAGAGAGAGAGAGAGAGAGAGGATGAGGTGAGGAGATGATGTTATAGACATGATTAAGAGGGGATTTAGTATGTAACGTTTTGATTTACAATTTGGGTATAGGAAGATCATAAATACACCCATAATGAGCATTAAGAGAAATAACATTAGTGCTTTGGGAAGTTTTTGAAGGGCATTAAGAGAGAAACGTCTCCCTCAAAATCCTTCTTTTTTTGTGGAAGTGGTTCAGACAACGTCTACTATGACGAAAGGATTCTTACCGTCACTTAAAAAAAAAACATGATACTAAGGAGCAGTTTAGAGGAACACATGATAGATAGCCTCTTTCACTGAGAATCACATGATACTGAAAGCTGCTTCCAATCTGATAATTATAGGGTATCCTGTAGGAACACCTCTTCCATTCTAGCACCGTTTCCTCCTTGATATGAAGAGCTTCACAAACTTTCTTGTTGTTAGCCCAATAATACGACAACCTATATCCATAGCTCTGCAGGTACATAACATCAGGAAAATCTTGTGATGATTTGATGTCTTCAATATATACAAAATAATATAAACTGAGAATACAGGCAGACTTACTCTATACTTGAGTTCAGGATAGGCCGGTGGTGAATGGAGCGGAAGGTGCAGCTTTCCATCTTTTTCAGCTAGAGATGTTTTGTACTCTAAATTCTCATTCGATTTAAGGGAGACCAAAATGCATTTGGGTTCCAAAATATGGGCAGAGTTGATTCCTGAAGTACACTACAAATATGGAAATGTAAACTTTCATCACATCATTCATGTAAAAGCGTACGAAGAAGAGGCTGATACATACACATTTTTGAAATAATGGGCTTGAATACTAAATAGGCACCGAAACATTTTCAAGTTATTATTTTTGAAATGTATGTATTGACCATTTTTTAAAAATGTATTTTAATCTCAAGCAAATAGGTACCCTACCTTATGATAAGCTTGACCATCCTTTAAGCACTAAGCGTTGCTCGGATTTACATGTGTACTGGTAACATCATAAGTTAATCATATTTCATACTACACTTAATTTAACTAATTGAGAGGGACTAAGAAGTAGTTTAGAGGACATACCCGAAGCGTAATCTAGCTACTTTTTGTCCACGAAGACCTGCGTAGTTGGTTAATTCCCTCTTGCTCTCTGGTAGGTAACTCTTTGTTCCTTAATCGTAATATACTTGAGAAGCATTTCGAGAAATACACAATATCTTAGTAACATATTGTGAATGATACATCTCTTATTTATATGATATATATACTTTTATTAAATATTAAAGTTAAGTATGAGAGAGTAAGGTGCGAAGCATCGGGTTTCTCAAAAAAATTGTCATTACATTTCAACCTAAGTTGTTCAAGCATTGGTTATAATCCCTAACCTTAATAAGTATATTTTGATATCCTCTCCAACAACCATGCCTAATAGAGTATTTTATATGTGAGGAAATGTGTCAAAGAAGAAGAACATTGTTGAAATGAATAAAAAAAGAACATTGTTGAAATAAATAGTTGTTGGAATCTAAGACTGACAATAAGAACATTTCGTTTTCTGTGAAATCAAAATCCACTGGAGTATACACCATAAGTGAAATTTGTGTCCACATTGGGTGGTTGTGACATTTTGACCTTCTGGATAATAATCCAAGCATATTGGGCAAATTTTGTCTCGTCCTTCATCGGCTTCGCCTGGTGTAGTTCCCGAGGGGTTGGTTGTAGCTCTGGAATCCATGGCCAGAGTTATAATAGCAACCCCTGGATCAGCATAATCTTGGACGGTTGTAACGATATCAAATTCCAGCTTCATGGTTAACACTTCTGACTCCCTTAATAGTGTCTCGAGCACAACATCAAGTGAGATTTGGAGAAAGGTATCTTTGTTGCTAACCTAAAATTCTTCACCAATCAGATTGTTAGACCAAGATTCTGTTTGAGAACAAAGGTCTTGCATTAATTTATCATGACCTAGTTCGGTTAGAAAACCAAAAAAGTCTATTGGGAATTTCATAACTTCAATGGGGTCATCATATCTTATAAGGAGTTCATGGTTCAATGATCTTCCAACCTCGAGGATACTCTTTAGATGTATTTCTACGAATTCTTGGGTAATACTAACGTGGTAAGCATGCTTTTCAGAAATTGCACTCTCCAAATTGGTGATGCAGACAACAACCATTTCTGCGTATGAATGTGATGCTAGAAGAGTATAATAGCTGGGACAGACAACAAATAATTAGTACATATGCCCAAAAATGGGAATACAATAATGTTTAACTTAGAAAGAAATAGAAAGGGATAATTATAAAATAGGTGATTTTAAGTAGTTGCTGGTGAGAAAGTAAGCTTCAGTGCATGAGAAAATCTTAAGAGCAAAGACAAATATCAAAAGGATTACTTACCACAAAGGGACACAAATGTTGGTTATGATAGAGCTGGGAGAAGAAGAAAGTGAACTTATATAGAGTATGGGGATGTGAGTTACAAAGGCTATAAATTTTGGTAATTATGTAAGAAATTATTAGAGAAATTAAGATTGTTAAAGGTGGTGTAAAAACATTTTTTTTTCTTCCATGAATGATGTTATATGTAAAAAATAGTCATAAAAAGGGAGGAGTTACCTTTGTTATGGATGTTATGGAGGGGATTTAAAAGGGGATATAAAGAGAGTGGATTATTATAAAGTTATGAGATTATAGGATCCAATGCTCTAGATCCTAGGTTTGTATGCTTTCTAAGCCTCCAAGGGAATAGTATAAGATCAATAAGATAAGCCACATCATCTACTAAAATCAAAATAAAAGAATTGTAGAATTCAGGAAGAGATGAGTTGTAATAAGAATAAAATTATTTTGTTATTACATATCCCCAACAATGAGAATGCAATCAACAACAATAGGAACAGTTTAACCCCTTTATTTTCATAGAATCTTACAAAAGTGATGCTTTCGGCAATCAACATAATGTGAGGCAAGATAAATCAATCTCATAAGATCAACATAATGTGAGGCATTGTTAGAAATATTTGTTTACATCATGATCCAAGTAGAAGACGGATAGTTGGCTGAAAAATATGCCCATAGTGCATAAATCACAACCTTACATCAAAGTTTTCTTATCCACTTTGTTCGGTCGTTATTTATTTCAAGCTCATTAAAGTACAATTTAAAAATGTGCAAGACCTGACAATAATCCTCCTCATCTTTGACGAAGACTGGCCCATTTGTCCCTTCTAGTTCTAGGAGCACTTCAATACCACTAATAGTAAGCTCGAGAAAGAATAAACCATATTATTGTTGGCATTCTTGCCGATAGGCTTGCGATGTTTTGCAGATCGTGAGTATCAATAATTTATTGAGGGATGTCCTGTCAGAAATGAGTAATGGATCCATTAGAGTAAAACTACAAACTAATGTTTTAGAACATATTAATAACATGAGAAACATTTTAGACCCAATTTTAAAAGACTGAGACAATTCATGCAACATGCTGTTGAAATCTAAAAGAAGGTCCAACCTTGCACACGAAATGGAAGAGAGCAGATTTACCTCTTTGATTTTGCCTAGAAATATTACCTTTTAATCGGCAAAAAACAATTTTAAAAGATCTACAAACAGGCGAGATAAATATATTTATATATGTGATCGTGAGGTCTGGCAAAAATAATAATTCTATCAAGGATGACGACTTAGCCACATTTCAAAGATCTCTATCCCTTATTATGTTGCAATATAACATAGTTTCTAAATCTTCCAATCACAGTCAGCAAAGTATGGACAGGGTATCTTGGTGACATTTTCTAGACCCCATTTATGATAATGTCAAGATGAAGATACCTACCCGCAAAATGCATTCTAATGTTTTAGGCATCAAGGCAATCATTTCCTGATTAAGGTTGTATAATACCAGTAGAAGTGTTCTTTCTAGCTCTCCCCTCGGCTTCGTCTGCACTGATCCATGAAGTTCCTGCAAGTATACATTTATCATTTTTAGCAAAGACAAATAAAAGCCATAACCCCTGCTTATAGTGGAAAAAAAATAATATCATAAACCCTTTGATGTTAATTTCAATTATTCTGGGTGGTTTTCTGTCGCATTCCAGTGAGGGATAAGACCACCAAAGAGGAGGTTTGCCTTAAATTATTCATACCTTGCCTGTATCTAGAAAAGAGTTAACACCAGGTAACTTGTCCTTGTCAGAAACAAAGACTCCCTTTAAGAGGATATCCCCATTCTGAACCATTCTAAGGCCAATTTTGTTTTTTTATTTTAGTCGCGGTCAAACCAGGGGCATCCTTTTTTACAATCTGTAAAATGAAAATAAATGCAATGGCATGTTAGAAAAATGAACTACCAATGTGAAAAATCATACTGTGAGAAGAAGAAAGAAGCTGTTGACTTTGCAATATTTTCAAGAATCAGTGAAAGAGATAGGTGTTTTTGAATGGACGACTGCAAATTTGAACATACCAACCAATTTTTGAAATAGAAGAAGTGCAAGGAGTGGCAGGCTCAAGTGCATGATACGAACCCGTGCCCATTAGCATAACGACACGGGGCCTAACACTGAGAATATTAGGGGAACTTATAAAAATAGCTTTACTAATGTTTGACTTCCACTATGTAAAAGAAAATAAGGGTATAAACTTAATGCGCTTTGGACTTATAGTTAACCTTAAGATTTTGACTTGCTTGAGAGGAAAATTTCATTGCTGGGGTTTGTAGAATGTTTCATTAATGCTTTTGTTAGTAAATAAATATAGAGGTAACACTATCTACTCGGACTATTTGTACTACTACGAAAATGAAATTATACACTTTGTGTATTAACCTTTGTTTCAATTGATTTTGTTTTCATTTCCTGTGAATGTAGGAAGCTGCTGTTAAACAGTACTTTAAACTGCTGGATAAAGAGGTGGAGAAAATAATGAAATTGCAGCTTAAAGGGAAGTACTTTTGTGTATGAATGGGATTACATGGTTAAATATATGTTAATCATTTGTAGCAAAACAATTTACCTTCGTAGAACTGCAGCAACGCCAAAAATGAACTTCTAAAGGAGAATTCGGCCGTACACATATCGTCATCCTAAGTGGAAAAAATATTTCAAACCTGTTTGAAAAATAACAATTAAACAATTTTTACTTATTCACAGAGTTGCTTTTATGCTTGACAGATTTGAGTCAGAAATAAAAATTAATTATCTCATATACCCGCCATATTAGAAGAAAGGTTAAATAAGTATACCAGCTGAACATGTTTGGTACTGCAATTGACGGCTTAATTCCAAGATGAACATCTTTGTAAAGTGTTGCATCAAAATAGCCGGAAAATCCTGGACATAAGGGTCAAAAAACATGTCAAAAATTGACGATCAAGAAAAAAAATGTATTGTTCTTGTAGATTATGTAAGAAAAAAAATTAGGATCCAAGGACTCGGCCATTGCTGAGTCAGATTTAACATACTTTTATTGAGGCAATGGCAAATATGTTGATCCATATAGTCTTTTTTTCCAATAATATATCAATTTTGCTAAGAATATTTAATTAACTGACCCACAATTTAGTCAGGTATATAAGCAAGTAGCCTTAAACATGAAGTGTTCTCAAAGTAGCATGTCCTAGAGAGCAACCAGAGGGAGACTATAATTAGAGAGCTAATATGAAATTGGAAGGTGGCAAACCTTGCAGGCACATGTATATAGGCTATAGCTTCAAACACAAAGTATTCTCAAAGTGGCATGTCCTAGAGAGAAACCAGAGGGAGACTATAATTAGAGAGCTAATATGAAATTGGAAGGTGGCAAACCCTGTAGGCACAGGTATATAGGCTAGTAGCTTCAAACACAAAGTGTTCACAAAGTGGTGTGTCCTAGAAAGCAACCAGAGGGAGACTAAAATTAGAGAGCTAATATGAAATTGGAAGGTGGCAAACCTTGCAGGCAGGGTTAAGGCTATGTGACTTTCCATTCATTTTGTGGTAATGGACAATTTAGCTAGAACGCTACGCAATGAAGTTCAAGGTGTTCCTCTAGATGTGTTGGGGAGGATAAGGCATTTCCTTTTGCTTTTTGCTTTCTGCTTGGTTTCTCTTTTCTGGGGAGGCCAACAATGATATCAGTTAAAGGGATATCCAAAAGCATGGCTGCTGCCACTTTACATTTTTTTTTTCAAAAGTAGAAGCAAGATAGTAGTTTCATTTGGGAGAAGGTGTCCACATAGCTTTATCAGGAAACAAAGAAGATGAGACAGTAAGTAAATTAGCTTGATTTTGGAATTTTGGAATGGTTTGAGGATAACTGGATTCACATTTACAACTTGGAATAATGCTTGGAAGGCTTTAGATGTCTTAGGCATTGGTGAATCCCTAAGGAATGAACATGACCTTGTAGGGTATATAGTAAATAGAATGTCCTCTGATCTTTAATGACTTATCTCTCACACTTTCCATATACAATTTGACTAAAAAAATCCTAACTCTAGATCTCCAATATTGTAGAATGGTTGACTGTGTATTGTATAAAGGCATAAAGTAAGCTTCTTCCCTCTTCATTGCTATTTAGTACGAGAGTGATGTATAGATGACTCTGTATTGTATATTTAGATATGGTTTCAAATTGTACCTTTATAAAAGTGTCCTTAATAGGCTTGATAGTATCATTTAATTGCTCAGGTGCAACAATGTCCCCTCACTGTTGACATCCATTATCCTGTAATTGATTAGAGTGCGTTAGATACTAAATATTAGAGCATATGGAATAACTATGTAACTCTACCTAAAAGAATGATAAAAGTTAAGAATGCATTATACAAATTTCTTACCTCTAACAAAACATCCGGGTAAACAATATTTGTTGTTGTATCATCACTGGGTGGTAAAAGAACATTAATTATGTTTAGGGAGGTACATCTTGATAATGCCATGTAAAGTTGGCCATGACTGAAAACTGGAGTTTTTAGGTTGATTCCAACAACTTTGACGGATTGGCCTTTTGACTTATTGATAGTCATTGCAAAAGATAAACGTAATGGGAATTATCTCCTGGTCATAGTAAATGGTTACTCTCCCGATATTGGAGATAAATATATCCTTGGAATAAATACCAAGTTTCTAGCCTTTTCTCCTGTCAAAATCATTGCCTCTATTAATTGCGTTGCACATAGTACATCCATTAATCTTGTTCCGTTGAAAAGACCATCTTTCGGTGCGATATTACGTAATAACATTACAGGACATCCTACTTTTAACATTAACTTAAAAGGGGGTAGCCCAGGTGGATCAAGTGAGTTTATGTACTCAGTTAGATATCTGTTTGTAATTGTCCGATCGTCAGAGTCTTCTTTTGATAATATATCTACAGCAAGATAGACGATATCTTTCCCGGGCATCATTTCTAAAGCTCGTGTGTTGATGGAGCTGATGTCATCATTGCATGCTGATAGAATAGTAGGTTCTGTCAAGTAACTCGTTGTCATTGTTCCAAATTATTGCAACCGCAGGTAAATTGAACATATGAGATCTTCTAGAGTTTGATATTGGTTGATTGTAGATGATAGACGAATAGTTTCTTCCGGATTGGTTCCAATCTACAACAATGTAGCTATCAATATAATTAATAAACATTTATTTTAATTGAAAAGAATAAAACCAATTAAATTAGTGTTACCTCTGACAATGTCTTTGCAAACTTTACACTATCCAAGTTGATGTTACTTAACTTCATGATCTGCGACAATGAAAGAACTTTGACATGTCTTCATATATAAGATCTCCTTAAAGATGCAAAAATTATATCTTCACGAACACCTTTTGGTACAACTGGAAGAATTTGTCGAAAATCCCCCCCTAAGACAATAGTGATGCTTCCAAACGGTCTCCTATTATTAAGTATATCTTGGAGGGTTCGATCTACTGCCTCAACACAATTTTTATGTTGCATAGGTACTTCATCCCAAATAATAAGTTTTGTATCTTTGAACAATTCAGCATGTATTGATTTCTTTGAGAATCCACACATTGTGTTTTTGAAGACCTCTATAGGTATTTTGAAAGTTGAGTGAGATGTACGACCTCCATTTAGTAGTAATGATGCATTACCGGATGAGGCAACCATTATACAGATTTTATCTTCGCTGCAACATTTAGTTGCTATAGAGTTGTATACAAATGTTTTTCCCATTCTAGCAGCCCCACTTAAGAAAAAAATGGACCCTCTAGTATATTCAACCGAATCCATTACAACATCATAAGCCTTAGGTTGTTGTTGGATTAGGCGGATATCATTTTGAAGAGATTCCTTAAATCGATCATCATTTTTTAACTGCTCTTGCTCCCATATTAGTCGGTTCTTAGTGTTTGCAGACCACTTTCCAGTTACTGTTGGCATTGGTTTAAAATCTGTTAGAGTTTTATCTGACTTAAGGAGTAGTTTTTCTAACAAATATTGCCCATAGTCAATAACCTGATCCTCAGTTGGTTTGGGAATTATATATATATATAAATATCCTGAATTTGCTTCTTAAGATCATCACATATGTTGCCAGAGAATTTATCCCACAACTCTTCCGGGCTGGCAGGATTATAGTAGATTAGGATGACGCAAAAAAATCAACGGAGTTGATATCCAGTTTTCATGATTGAAGGTTCTTCTAAACATGGTATCCATTCTTTGTCATCTTCAAGCATTCCCATTGCTGCACATACAACTTTAAACGTATTGTAGAAGGTGCCATTTACGCACTCTTCGAAAGATTGAGGTCCCTTTACAACAGTCAAAAGCATACGAAGGTAGAACCTCTCTCCTGAATTTGGAGCAGCAAAATAAACTTTTCCTATTGCGTCACAATTAGATCGTGGCAGCCATATACCTTGTTCTTTGTGCCAAACATGAGATTCTGGGAATTCTTAACAAGTATAAACTCTTGTATACTCATTTGCAGCACAATATGCAAAGAAGCCAGTAAGTGTTAATTTCTACTTTGATGCCCTGGCAACTATATTTTGGATTGGCTACCTTTCGTCGAAGACTACTTTGTACATACCAGGTAAATGCAATGCTAATCTAATAACTGATGGCATTTCTTCATGCAACTTATAACCAAATAAATGGCATGCAGCTTCTGGCGGTCCAATATATCTTGCATCAAGATATTGCTGAATTTTGTCCTCTCCGGTAAAAACCAGTGTCGTACTGTCATGACCTTTGTAAATATATCTGTGAATATATTTTACACATTAGACTCCTATACATACTTCCACATTAATATGACAATCGAACATCCTAGTCAATTGTGGATTATGGGGAACTACATTTTTGTTGTCGACCATTTTCCCATTTACCAATTCATGTACCTTTCTAAATTTTCGACGACGATACACAGGATATCCATCTGTAGCCATAGTGGTAGTTTTAGCAAAATCTCTCGGATACCTTTTTGTACACTTGCCATTGTCCATGCATGGTGACTTAGGAATTCGGTCGCCGCAGGGACCATGAACCATGCACCTTTTAATAGTTTGAAACAATGCTGGATCAATATTTTCATCTCGAAATTCAACTAATACTATCTTATCGACTTGATTAGCAGTACGAATCTTGGACGATTGTTCCAGAAAGAATAGTGCACGCATATGTTGTAAACCTTGTTTTTGAAACTCAATCGTGTAGACATATGAAACAACTTTTCCGAAGACTTTGTTTTTTTTATTTCTTTCATCAAGGCGCGCCTCTTTAGTTCGAAAATGCGTGAGACTAAATCAGGACTGTCAGTAGCATTTTGGTGTGGCAGAAGCGCTTTTTAGATTTTGGCCCAATTTAGATTTGCAGTCATCGTTAAGAAAATATCTGGATGGCAATTGTGACGCGTGATTTCCATTGAGTCTTGAAAGTTCACGGAGATGTGTCTTGGACCACCAATAAAAGACGAAGGAAGAATTAATCTTTGGCCTACTTCATTAGAATTTAATCCAACCCCAACCAAATCAGCGAGTCCACCATATAACTCGGACTGAAGCTTTCGTTGATGCAGTTTATGATAAGTGAGTCAATTTTGCTCGGTTGACGCCCAAACATCAACCAAAAATTCTTGAAACAACATTCCTCCTCGTAAAATAGAAGAATATCCAGTAGGACGTTGGAAGAGTCGATACAAATAGAACTCCTTTTGGGTTAGTCGATCCTCTAAAGGTTTGTTGTACTTAACATCCCAATGCAATAGATTGGGTGCTCAACCAAGTTGTCCGCGAGGGAATAGAAGCACAAGTGTAATGGCAAGTAAACTGGGTAACATTCACTTATCCTCATTAGCTCTTAGCCTGCCTTAGGGTATAAAATAATATCTTTCATACTACATGGTTCATGGCCATCCCCTGGAAGTATAACTGCAATTTCATCTATTGACGGGAGGTTATAGCATCGACGGTCTATTCTTGAGGCATAATGAAGATGTGCTTGAATATTCATATCTTGACCAGTTACCATGGATGCTTCTTTAAGAACTTCGTATACCTGATGATAAATTCGAGCAAAAGGATTATGTTCCAACAAATTCTCCTGTATAATATCCAAGACATCAATTCTCAATTGCGGGTTTCGTTCCGTACGTTCATTTAGAGCCGCAGAAGAGTCATAAATATAAAGTTGGGCATATTTTGCATGTTCATTTGGATCAGGTAATACTGATTCAATTCGATGTCGCAACTCTCCATGGATAGTAAATGACAGCGAGCCTCGCCCATTTACAACCCGGTAATTCAACCTTACTCCAAGACTCGTGAAAACACTGGAGGCATTATACTGACGGATATGTTTACGAAAAGAATTTGCTTGGGTAGAGGCACCATCGAATAATGTTTGTATCGCTGATGGAAGTGGCTCAAGAAGTGGTAATCTTATTTTTCCTTGAAGGCAACATGTTCCAAATAGAGGTTGATTCTTCGGTAACTTCGTCAATTTTTCATCCATCCAATGTAGAGCACTACACAAAGAACACTCGATATCCATAACTCTTAGATTATGCCGCGCTTCTTGATTTAAATAATCAATCACATAGTCAATGTCTGAGTTGTAGTCGTCATCATTCCAGAATATGTCCTCAATAAATGGTTGTTGTGGCAATGGGTTTGATCTGCAAATGGAATATAGATTACAATTGTGAACAAAAATGATATATATCATTATGGAGGAGAACCTTACATGTCATCATTTCCCTTTGAAGATTCTCCAATCTCGAGTGTATGACTATAATGCTCAGCAAGGTTAACACTGAAAATAAAAAGTTGGATGGGTTATTCGGGTATGGTCAGGCTATAAAATGTTTAAACAAATTTAAAGTGTTGGACTTACGTGGTATTTAGTGTAGATACATAAACTTTAGGGACTGTATGTGTATTAACTCCATCTAATTCCTAGCTCAAGGACCGCCAACGCTGGGGCACTTAAGCTTGAGATGTATAATTTGTGTGTTTTTCAACGGGAGTTCTTTCCTTTCTCTCCCTTTTTCGTCTTTCACATTGTGCCAATGCACGCTTAGACGACATTTTCTCCACCACAATCTGTATTTCATTTGTTGTAACGTTGTTGGCTTCTATAGATTTTGAAGTTGATCGAGATATCTGCCGTTTGCTCCTTTTATGAATTTCTCCCTGTTTTTTACTATCTCGCATACACTGCGGTAATGGAACATGTCTTGGGAAGCCATCTTTCCCCAAACTTTTAAGAATTGCAGTAGAGGTATTTTTTTTGGTGGGGGACCTTCGGGTTCTGGTCTAATTGAAGGGGTACTTTCCGTTGTTTGAAGTCGAGTGTTTCTTTCTCTTTCTCGTCTTGCACGTTGTGCCAATGCACGAAAGTTGGGAAGAGTATCATATTAAATAAGATTCATATGTAATGCACGAAAATGTCTTACCAAACGTAGACGTGGCAATATAACATGTATAAATGTCAAATAGTTGAAATAAGACATCTACTCGTATAAATTCTCAAGTACCTCAGTCATAAGATTTTTCCATTACGTATTTGGGCCGATTCTCTCGTACCATCTTGAAGGCCCTGACTAGGTTCATTGACTTCACTGAGTCCATTTTGATGTTATTGTATATTAAGAGAAGGGTTATTTCCAATAACAACAAAAAAATCATATGTTCAAGACTACATAACTTAAAATAAATACACATGAACATGTACGGTTTGAGTAGCCACCGAATTAGCGGGATGAGGAGAAGGTACACTTTCTCCTTGAGGCGTTGTTTCATGAGAAGGAATCTGCATTGAACATTGTTCGCTTTGCTGCATCGTACGTCGATTATCATCGGTGGAGTGAAAAACTTCTGAGGCATTTTGTGTTATTTCCTAAATGAGAAATTTAGATCACATCATTATTAATATTTTTGTAAACATATTTGGTGAATTTATGTAAAGTAGTTTTAAACTGCATATTTCTTTCATACTTGAGCCTGCAGCTTTGTTGTCCTTTTCATCTTGTCTACATATTGGTAAGTAGGCTCCTTTCTCATAGATTGATACGGAATAGATTGATTTTGTATTATACAAAAAGAAAACAAATAGCGATTGAGTCGGTGTAAGTTATTAATTGCAGTGGCTGGACACCATATTAGCTCGGTTGCTGTTGTGGTGTTCACTTGAAAACTAGGATTGGAGTGAAAACTATAAAATGGCAAAAGTTATTGTACAAGTCAAAGCGAGATTGGGTATTCAAGAAGTGTCCCTCTTAGCTTTAACTACTATGAGAAATTAAGCTTAGATTCTTGCTATTATTAGGCTGATGGGGGTGTAATCATTTGATCAACATTAATAAGTTTGAAGTTTTATTGCAACAAAAATATAAAGATTGATCAAAATAACATCGAGCAAGCAAGAGTAAAAATCAAATGCCATTCACTCTAAATAGGAATTAACAATAAAAGGAAAAGTAATGTTCCTAAAGTTAGATGCAAACCTGATTGGGTTCAAAATCTAAACTGGATATAGTTAATTTACTCCTTTAACTCTAAATGGAAATTAGCAGCTTGCAAAAATTCAACACTCAATTTGCAATAGAACAGACTCATCTGATGACATCATCACATGGTTCATCCTCATCACTTCCTTTATGAGCAATTTTTTCCCCACCAAAGTTCTTCCTTGTCTCACAACATAAAACTGAGAATAATAAAACAATAATTAGCATTCTAGGAAAAGTAAAAAATTGTTTCATAAAAACAAATCATAATTTAAGTGCAAATAAACAATAAGAAATGTTTGGCCAAAACTAAAGAACACAAAATAAGATTCGAAAATATAATGCTAGCCAAAACTGAGGTAAATCGTGGATAAAAAATATATATATTGGGCAGTTTAATTGCATACAGTTTATACATTTGTCCATGAGTATGGGTTCAACGTCAATCTTGGTAAACTCTCATCGTACTCAGCGATCACAAAATGTACTGGACCAACAAGATTCAGAAGAAAAGGCCACGACCGCCTTATCGACCTTAAATATCAATTTCTTTCGTGATATTTATAAAGTCGAATTGAGCACCTTTCCTACATTTTTCATCAAATGTTTTAAACATCATCGCCTTTCCATGATATAACTATTTTCAGTTTCTATCCCAACTAAAGAATTGCTCGCACAAATTAGACTACTATTAGCCTAAGATATATATTAGACCAAACTTTTTCGTAAATTATAGTTTAAAGTAGTTTACTAAGTAGGTATTCCCATGTTCGAAACATCTTGAGACAGCTTTGGGTAGTTAAAGAATTAGGTCCTTGTTGCATAGCGCGAACGACATGCACTTTTAGGTATAACCTTGTACGATTTTTACTAAGCTTGTGTAAATGTGTTTTGGATAACCTTACCTTTTGGTAAGCTGAACACTGGTGGACATGTGTATGAAACATGATTACCTCACGACCTTCTCATTCTTGATAAAAATGATGGTTGCTTGAATTGTTTGATGAATAAAGAGGTTTTGTTAATAAAAAAATTATGTAAAGAGGAAACAAAAAATGAGCATCCAAATGAATTCACAAAACGTGCAGAAGGTTTCGTCACTACGTTATGTGAAATGCCGAATGATATATACTCCAGCAGTAGATGAGGCCTAATCATCTCCAACACAAATAACAACTCTTGTTATGTGACCCATTCTATTTCATCTGAATTGGGAATTGCCACGATCATATAGGATATTAATTCCTTTGTATTTTGTTGTTGTATACCTAGGTAATTGGGAGAGCTACAACATCTCTTTCAAAGCAGGCAGACACTGTCCGCGAGGAACTTCCAAGTACAATAGCTGCAATCAGGCTTTCGGGAATGGAAATTAACGATCTTACTCTAGAATTAAGCGACTTAAGGTAGCGGCGCTTTGATTTTTGACATAATTTGTTTGCTTACTTTTCTAGCTATATTAGGCATACCTAAATCATGGAAGGAAAATAGGGCAGGGCAGTCTATTATATTTACTTCAATTCTAGCTATTTATCTTTATGTGATAGGTTTATAGATGTGACATTTGCAGCTACTGAATAGAATTAGTATTGCATAGCTGAATTATGCGTTTTATCGTTTCTCTAGCCTTTGCATTTGCTTAACCTTCCTTTGGTCATCTAAAATTTTTCAACCATTAGTAATTACATAATTTACTATAATATAGCAAAATGGAATACCACTGGAGCCTTGTAATAGGACTATACAGCCCTTCCAGCTATAGGTTTAAAAGACGATTTTTTTTAAGTTATGTTTCTCATTCTTTTGCTCTTTTCCAATCTTTTGACTCAAAGTCCTGTCTAAAAAAATACTCGCATAGCTCGGATAAAGGGTACAAAATGGAGAAAGAAAATCTAATGAGTGAATGTTTGGAAAGAGATATTTGAGAACATACAGAGAGGAGGGCTAGATGTAAAATGCCAAATAAAGAAATACAAAGTCAGAATTGGGAGAGAGAAGCGAGAAGAAAACCCAATTGCGGAGAAGAGACTCAATTATTCATATATTTTTGAAATGTAATATAGCAAAAGTACATCAAGAAAGAAAGAACAATGTAATGCGCCCATTAATATTAAGGGTACGCTTAATTCGTTGATAATGACAGAAATAGTATTTCCACATTAAAGTCAGTGTTCCCACTGACTTCAATACCATAAAGGAGGTAAAAAAGAAAATAAATTGTTGTGAGGCCATGTCGTTGGTGAACAAGGATTATGAGGTAGGAAAAGATAGAGATTGGATTCCCGGAGGTAGTTCAATAGAAGAACCTCAGAAGGAAAAAGGAAAGAGCTAAGGAAGCTTACTAAAGCTAGTATAATTAATAAAGCGCCAGAGTGAAATAAGAGTCAAAAGAAAAGAACGTCAGAAGGAAAGAAGAACCGTAGAAAAGGCAAGCCGAGAGAAGATGGAACAGGAACACTAATGGTGAATGCGAGTCCAAAAAGAAGCCTGAGAGAAAAGAAAGTAGCCTACTCTTTTAAAAGCGCCAAAGAAAAGAAGTGCAGATATAAAGAAAAGACCTATAAGGAGGTCGAGAGGCAAACCTAGACTCTAACCATTTTGAAGTCTCAATCTAAGGTAACTTGCATACAGAAAAGGTTAGGATAGGAGAAGGGAGAGAGTTCAAGCCCATATCTCTGTTGAAGCAACATAGCTCCAAAAAAACTCGTTGGAAAATTCTTTGAGAGTCAAAAGCAACGCTTGTTAAGCATTGCTAGTCTTCTGTCCTAGGATTTCTTGCTGCTCTTGTTTGAAAATGCCTTTCTTTCTTCGTATGCAAGTGTAGTAGGTCTCGTGTCCTTTTAAATCCCTGGATGGAGCTATGTTGCTAAATAGCGCACTGTAAAGGCATGTGTTGTAGACCTCATCCTCTGTTTCATAGTAGGTTTGTCTCGTTCTTTACTCTGTTGCATAGTGGGTTTGTCTCAACCTTTAGAAGGAGTAGCCTCTCTCCGACTTAAATACCATAAAGGTAAGCTAAAATGCCTACGGCAATGTCATAATGTTCTCTAACAACTCTTTAACTCATTCCTTAGCTTACGAACAAATAACAACAACATTGTCGGCTCTAACAAATAACAACAACATTACTCTACATATGCATGTTAAATGAAATGTATACTTTGAAGTACCTTTTTACACCCAAAAACTGCATCTTCCAATTAACATACTCCAACCGCAATTTCCACATTGGGTCCAATGCAATTTCCACCTTGGTTCCAATGCAACTACAACATTGAAGGGGTACATTAAAAATGTGCAATTTGAGTAGCCACCTGTTGGTGATGAAAAATAGCATATAAAATTATCCATTAGAACTGAAACTAACATACAAAATGTATAGAAAAAATTTAAACAAATTAATGAGTATCTTATTTTGTAGAAACTTGATTTTGTTGTTGAAGAGAATGAGGGCCTGGTGGTGATGAAAAATAGCATAAAAAATTATCCATTAGAACTGAAACTAACATACAAAATGTATAAAAAAAATTGAACAAATTAATGATTACCTTATTTTGTAGAAAATCGATTTTGTTGTTGAAGAGAATGAGGGATTGGTGGTGATGAAAAATGGCATACAAAATTATCCATTAGAACTGAAACTAACATACAAAATGTATAGAAAAAATTTGAACAAATTAATGAGTACCTTATTTTGTAGAAACTCTATATTGATGTGGAAGAGAATGAGGGCTTGGTGTAAACTTCACAATATGGAGGGAGATGATCAGGGGATTGAATCAAAAAGAGGTTGCTGCAAACATAGAAAAATACATCATAAGAAATCAGGAAATAACTAATGACAAGAATAGAACGATTTAACAGTTTATACATACCGGGAAAGTCGAATGTCAGAGAGTTTTTCATTAAGATAAACTTGGTTATGGAAAACACCGTAGAGGAAAGGCAGAGAGAAATTGATTTCACGGTAGATTGGGCGAAACAGTTCAAATAAATTGGTTATCTCTCTTACCTCCTAATTAGAATGAGATATTATGGTAATAAATTATGGGAGAGTTGAGGAGTGAAGAAAGGGTGGTAATCAATTATGGGAGAGTTGAGGAGAGAAGAAAGAAGTGAGAGATGTTTAGAGGAGAGAGAATAAGGGAGTCGGTTACATATATTTATAAATAAGAGGAAAAGACGGCTTAACCCTTTGAAGGCAGTTTATATGAGCTAAAAGGAAAATAAGAGGAATATAGAAAGTTGTTAACGCCACGTCATCTTGTCCCAGTCAGCTCTTTTAAAAAGAAAATAAAAGGAATATAGAAAGTATAAAGTTGTTAACACCACATCATCTTGCTCTAGTCAGCTCTGGCACGTCACATAGGATAATCGTTGAGATTTATAATATAGATTAGTCAGTTATGAATCCCAATGGATATTGTTGCTTATAAATGACATTTTTGTAATGAGAGAAAGGGGTTGATTTTGATGAATGAAAAGAGTCTTGGAATGTTTTCCAAAGATAACCCTTTGTTTGATTGATTGAGTTTATCTTCAAACTTTAGGAAGGTCGAGTTAATCGTCAGCCGGATTCACAATTACCGTTAGTATTTTCATCCGTAAATTGTAAAACACGCTTTAGTCTATAACGCGCTGCATCGGTTGGTATCAGAGCAAGCACCGTTCTTGGAAAGTTGATCGATTTCAATGGAACAAGATGCTACACGAGGTGAAATAGCAGAGCTAACATGACAAATGGAAGCTTTGGTTGGGAGGATGGGTTTTGAGAGCAGTTCTTTGATGGTGCTTGATGAGTACCCTAAATACTTGCACTCTACTCTTCTTCTCAATGGTGAACCAATGTTTCTTTATGGCATTGAAGATAAAGTGGCCTATGTTGATTGGAATTTACCACCAATATTTGATGAGTACCCAGAGGACTTTATTTTCAAAGATAATAAGAAATTATATTGGGGCGCGACAGAGGAGATGTCCCATAACTCATCTTATGAGAATACTTCATTCAAAGTGATGATTCAAAATTGTTTAAGCTATGAGGACTCGTTTCATTCTTTTACTGAAAGGGCTTATATACATATGAAAAGTTGTGCTTCTTTTGGAACTTTATACCCTTCACATCTCCAGGAGATATCAACAATGTTTTCTACAGTGGAATGCATCATAGGTTATTATCATTTGTTGGACGATATATGAGCTGAGTTAAGGGAAGGATTTTTGATAACACTACATCTAAAATTTGAGGACAAATTTTTCTCAAGTGGAGGGGAATGATGCAGTGTGAAACCAGTAAGAATTCTAAGGGTCAATCCCTAGTAGTTATAACACTTATGAGTCTTAATTATAGGTGTTTATTATGACACTTAGTTTGAGTAATTATAGTTATTAATTAAGAGTTATGTATTGAAGAGTCTTAGTTATAGGGCCAGTTATGAATCCGAAGCATCACGATTTTACCTATAAATGGCATTTTGTAAGAAGAGTTTAGGGAGTTGATTTTGATGAATGAAAAGAGTCTTGGAATGTTTTCCAAAGATATCCCTTTGTTTGATTGATTGATTTTATCATCAACCTAGGAAGGTAGAGTTAATCATCAGCCGGATTCACCATTACTAGTATTCTTATTCGTAAATTGGGAAAAACGCTTCATTCCATAACGCGCTGCATCAGTTATCGTCGTCGACAAGGAATTTGGTTTTGCAACCCCAATAAAACAGAGCTATAGACCCTCAAGAGAGCATCAATCAAGCTCTCTGAAAACCAGTGTGCATTTGCTGGAAAAGATTTAAGCTCTCAGGCTGACACTTTGTTGAAACAGCTCCTGTTGGATTTTAATCAAGTATTATTCGAGCTCTGGATTTTCGTTTGTGTATTGGATTTCGACCCTGATGTGTACTTGGGTTCTAATGGACATCTTAAGATGGCATCTTTATCAGCACCTTTTAGCTCACCATTTACTTCCGACGATTTGAGAGATCGAGTTGGGAGGTCTGGAATCTCGTAACGTCATCGTTCGACCTTATCAATAGCAGATTTTTGTTCGACCTCCAAAATGATATTTATTCAGAGAGTAATATAGCCGTCAACGGTTATTAGTGCGACGAGTTTCGTACAGGCAGATATCAAGTCTCTCCATATATCTTGTGCTCAAGTGTTATTCTGTAAAGGGAAGTGTAAGTGCGATGACTATTGCAAGTTCGCAGTGATTATTCCGTAAAGGGAATGAATGGGCGGATTCAATGAAATGGACAATTTCACTATGCTTGGGATTTTTCCTTCAACAACAAAGCAGTTCATATTACAACGACAGCAAAGCAGTCCATATTACAACGACGAAGCAATTTTTTTTACGCCAACGAAGCAGTTCGTTTCACGACAACCAAACAGTCCGATTACAAGGAGCATAGACTGCAATAGTTCTTACGAACTGTACATGCCATTTACCAGCGCCACTGATCTTAAGAAAGGGAGAAGCAAAGCGCATTGTCAAATGGTTGTCCTTACGACACAACAAATACTGTTACGTGGAAGACATCCACCTTCTCTTGGCTTGTCAATTGGTTTTGATAATCAAGGCGAAAGCATTGTCACAACGATGGCATATCACTATGATGTCCAAGATTCTTTACAATCACTCAAGCCTCTATCCTCTCAGCGAACCATATCACCTATAATGAGCACCTTACAAGGTTACTACGGCCTTAATTAAACCACTGAACTACAAGCATGAAGAAGAAGGCACAAAAATGTCAGTTTTTACGGGTTAGGCAATGCTCTTTATTTAGAAGATGAACAGTTTTTGTAAACCATCTCCACTTTCTGACCATCCTCCAAGCCATCATCATCAAATAAGAAGTTCGTACCCGAGTTCGTTGGAAAATAGTTCGTGCTAAAGTTCGTTAAAAAAATAGTTTGTGCTCAAGTAGTAGAACAGTTCGTGTTCAAGTGGGAAAGCAGTTCAAGCTTGAGTGGGAAAACAAAGCTCAAGTTCGAATTAAGGCACACAAGCAGTACGATCTCAAGTTCGAATTAAGTGGCCCAAAAAACAACATTTCATGCTCAAGTTCACAAAAACAGTTCGTGTTCAAGCTCTTTTAAAAAAAAAAAAATTCATGCTCATGTTCTCAAGCTTAAATGCGAGCTCTAGTTATTTTCTCACTCGAGTTCAACAATAAACCTCGTTACAGGAGGCCAAAACTCATCGCAAAACGTCGAGTATTATGATGTACACAACATAATGGCATACATAATGTCCAGATCTATCAAAACAACCGTTAGAAGAGCTCCCTCTTCATCAATAAACTCTTACATCTTATGCCGTCTTAGCTCTACTGGTACTACTCTATCTGGGGCTTCAGTACTTACAGTAAAGTTTGGTTCAGGCTCGGCCTTCAGATCAAGTTCTTCAAGGACATTCTCTACGAATACAAGGTCATTCAGCAAAAATAGATTACATATTACTGATTATATATCGCAGTACTTTCTCCCTATCTCACAAAAGTACTTCTATATACAGAATTGTTGCTTCGGCCAATTCGATCTTCTAAACACATTACAGGTCACTTATTGGTTTGCCCCAATTTGACCAACATATCTAAATACATTACAGGTCGCTAATTGGTTCATCCCAATTCGACCAAACAGATTATAGGTCGACCAAACAAATTACAAATCGAATTATTACTTCAGCCAATTCGACCAATCCATCTAATATATACAGGTCGCATATTGGTTTGTCCAATTCGACCAAACAGATTACACATTACAGGTCGCTTATTGGTTAATCCCAATTCGACCAATCCATCTAATACATACAGGTCGCTTATTCGTTTGTCCAATTTGACCAAACAAATTACACATTACAGGTCGCTTATTGGTTAATCCCAATTCAACCACCCATCTAATACATTACAGGTCACTTATTGGTTCATCCTAATTCGACCAAATAGATTACAGGTCGAATTGTTGCTTTAACCAATTCGACCAAACAGACAACGTCGATAATAAACTACATCAGAATCAAGACAATAACGCCAGGTAACGGTTAGAGAATGACCTTCTCAGGCAACACCACTCACCCATGATGTTTCTTGTGCTATCTACTGAGAGCTGTCTTATGCAAGGAGCTTATTCCGTACTCAAACTCAAGCTCCATCTTCGACCATCATACGACCATTCGACCTCGTCAACATACACGTAACACATTTATGGAAGACACATTATAGAGCAGGAGTAATCCACAATATGATGAAAAAGCTCTAGTTAGCTGAAAAGTCTGAAGAAAACAAATTTGATAAGAAAAATAAACTTCAATTTCTTACAAAAATGAGTTTAACCTAGATCTAACCTTGCCTAGTCTTGCCATTCATAGAAGGTTTCAAACCCTAGTTACAAATCTCTCAGATCTAAAAGGAACTCTAAAACAATGATCTACGTATAGATAACTAACTCTAGCCTAAACTTGCTCTTTTATAAAGGTTACAAGTCCTAGTTACAATCCAACTCGAAATCCAACTCTAATCCAACTCTAAAAGGTATTTAAAACTCTTACTAGAACTGGAATTACGATAGTCGTTCGAACGAACCCATAGGTCGTTCGAACGACCGAACACCTCCCCTGGAACTTTGGCCCAAGGGTTCAAGTCGTTCGAACGACTCTCAACCTTATTCGAGCAACTTTGGTAAATACTCAAATTTCTCCTAGATCCTCTTGGATCATGGCTCCCCCATTTAGGAGGCTTGAGCTCCTGCTCAAGCCAGAACTGAAGATGTGGGACTTCCCTAGATCCTCCTGGATCATGGCTCCCCCACTTAGGAACCCATAGGTCGTTCGAACGACCGAACACCTCCCTTGGAACTTTGGCCCAAGGGTTTAAGTCGTTCGAACGACTCTCAACCTCGTTCGAACAACTTTGGTAAAAACTCCAATTTCTCCTAGATCCTCCTGGATCAAGGAGTTACTCAAGCCATTACACAATCATTATGACTCATCAAAAGCATAACATTCGTCATTAAAACAGATAACATTCATATTATAAGACCTATAAATAGGTCCATAGAACTACAGAGAAAGGATGAACTTTTCCTATTGAGAAAGTCTCTACAAAATGCTCAGAGCATCTCTTATAATAATCTAGTAGCTATCAATAACATTACTCTTTCTAAATCCTCAAGAGAGGTCGTGGTTTTTAACCTATTCAAAGGTTTTCCACGCTAAACTTTGTGCTAGTGTTTGTTCTAGACGCTCTGAGTATCCTTGGCGTAAAGGCTAAGTCCGAATCTCAGAATTAGGCTATTACAGGTACTATTTTGTTTTTATTTATACTTTGCACTTTAAGGGCTTTTGTATGTAGAATATTCTTGCTAGACTTGGACTGTACTTTTGTATTATATTCATTCATGGGATAATTATTTGGTAAAATCACTTTTCACAATAGTCAGACCCTCTCTTTCTTCAAATGAGTTTACCTCCTTTCATTTTTTCTCTTTATTGAGTACACATTGAATATAATACTTTTTTTTTTCTTTTCATTTTGAGTTCACTTCCCTTTAGTATTTTCATGCAACGAGTATATATAGAATATGATTTACCATAAAATCATTAAAAAAATCAAAACCCTCTTCTTATATCCATATCCACCACCAAAACTACATGGTTACTCTTCCTTTTTTTTGTTTTACCCAAAAGTCTCAGAAAAAATAGGTAAAGAATAAAGGATTTGGATATACAAAGGAAATATATACTTTAAGGCACAAAGGGCTACAAGTGAAAAAAAAAATGGTTAGAAATAACGATGGCCAAAAAGGTGTAACAATAAAATACCTATTTTCATATCTTCGGTCTTACAAAGTACCTTTTTTGTCTTGAATCAAGTATAGGGAGTGTTTTATTAGAATAAATTGAACATGAAGTTACCATTGACAATTGATAATAAAAAATGAGATCAAAAGAGAAAAAAAATACTGAATATGGAAAGAATTTATAAAATAATACTCGAAGCTTGTAAAAAAAGCCAGATCCTCACATAGCATTAGGTTCGAAGTCTCTACAGGTATCCTCAAGTATTTTTACAATAATTGCCTACCTATTTTAAACATGGAACTAGGTGACTGACGTAGACAAATATCCTAAGTAAGAACATACTGAATTTTTCTAACACTGAAGCATAAATCACCTCTAAGAAAACATATCTGACGGTGATAATCTAACAAAAAGTAGTACACATAGGAAGTAAAAGACATACCTAATCAATGGAACAGACACCGATGAACCGTCTCAGAAATTCAAACCTCATAGTATCTAATAGCTTGGTAAAAAAATCAGCTAACTGACTCTCTGTAGGAACATACTCAACAATGACTATCTTTCACTCAACAAGTTCACGGATAAAATGGAAGCGAATGTCGATGTTGTCACGCCTCAAATTCTAATACTTAGAGCATAACTAAAACAATGTCATCCAGGGCGTGCAGGTCAGGGAATCCAAAGATTCGCCCCCGCAAATAACCATGATAATAGGAAATAGCTCAGTCATTCACTATAACAATATCATTAGAGTGAAAAGAATAAAGCGGAAGCAAAAGATATATATATATATATATCAAGCGGAAAATATACATACAATATCTCGAATAATATACAGCGTCAAAAGATGAGATCGTACAAGCAATACTACAATAAGAACATAATCTACAGCTGCAAAAATTGGAACCAAAATAGCTGAAGCCCTTAGAAAAACCAGCAACTACCCTGCCTCTAAAAGGGGGAAAAGTGAGAGTGAGCAAAACCACGGCTCACTAATGTCCAACAAAGCTAAAATAACCTACTAATAAAACTAGTGTAGAGATAAGAGGGAGAGGTGAATGAGATAAGGAATATTAAAGGTACAGTAATATATATAAGAGAAGGATAAAGAAGAATTATGATTTGGGGAGGGGATTATGATATAAATGAGATGATATGATGATATGCTAATGATATGATGAACTATAGTCCTAATGTTAAATGATTTGATGCTTTAAAACATGTACACAATCCTATTATAAATTGGTTGATCAACCACTAAGCATGATTACCTTAAAGAGATCTTTAGTGGATACAAGGGGTACAATTTTCTGTCCAAGCTCGACCATTCTAAAAGATATTACCACTTGATCAGAGTATTCTAGGCTTCTCAACCCACGGAGCCAACGTCCAAACTTTATTTACATTCCAAGGGTTTTCAACCTCACGGAGGATAAGACCGGTACCTGAGGAGCTGTCTCATACCATCCCACACTCCCGAATGGGTGAATAGGTATGATAGTACATGTCGCCAACGACTCACCTATTATTTTAGCCCGATATAGGAATCCTAGTAACCTCTCGAGGGTCAGCCGATGTAGAGCTAGTTTATGTATCTGATCCCAATAAGTTAAAAGAATATAAGAGCCCACACTGCAAACAGATCCCAAGGATCAAGACACAACAGCCGTCGACACGACCAACACTCATAGGATAACCCCCTGTCTGAGATAAGGGTTAACAATCCTAACACAACAACTCCAACATGGCCAACACACACATAGGATAACCACCTGTCTCAGAGGAAGGCAAACAATCCTAATACAGATGAACAGTGACCACCAGTCACAACATCCAAACAACATCAGTCTCTACAAGACTAAAACACAGTATTCAAGGACAAAGCCATGAGAATACCACACGAATGTACAAGTTCCAAAAAGACAAAAGAGAAGCACAACTCTACATGCTTAACCATAGGAAACAAGTTAAATTAATAACTACTACAGAAGAAACAATGTAGCCTATAACTATATCACAATCATCCCAATGCCAATGCATAACACTCTAACTAACACTAATTGAACTAGTAGAGAAAATTAACAAGGAGGGGACACTCGCCTGACATGAGCCGTAAATCTAATAATCACAGGACAACCCAAAATCGACACCACAGGCCAACAATCAAACCCACACAATCAACCCAACACCTGCAATAACCACAACTCCAGATTTCAACAATCACCCCAAACACAAACCCTAAAACAAAATCAAATCAACGATACGGAAAGGAATAGGGAAATTACTCACCGAGAGAAGTGACGAAGATCAACCCGACAACGATCGCAAAGAAGGAGCAAGAGAGGAGAGGATTCTAATTGAGAGTAACTGGGAGAGAGAAAGAGAGTGATGAATGAGTGAGAGAGAATGAAATAAAATGGGGGATTAAAACCTAAAACTAGCACCCATCTCAATGAAGATCAACGACCAAGAATCACAAGAAAAGCCCAACACAGGTCATCAAAACATGCCTCTGTTCAAACCGAAGATATTTTTATTCGAACAAAACAAAGCAGGTAGAAGTCTATTCGAACAGGAAAAGGCTTGTTCGAACAAAACCGAACAGAAAGAAAAATATTCGAACAGGAAAGGTGTTGTTCGAATAAAATGAAACAGAAATAAATCTATTCGAATTGGAATAAGTCTATTCGAATAAAGTAAAGCAGATAGAAACTTATTCGAACAGAAACGAGTCTGCTCGAATACAACAGGTAAAAACTCAGAAAACCAAAAAAGATTTCCTCAAGCGAAAACGTACAAAAACCTAGGAAATTCTCAAATCCCTCCCGGATCACACACCACACAACAACATATAACAACAACAACAACAACACGCCTCCACAAAGCCAACCACAGACTCCCAAAGCCACAACACAACCTCCTCCGCTCATAAAACCACCGAAACACAAAAAATGAAGAAAAAAGAACTCAAGCCCTGATAAATGCAATAAGATACAGATGCATGATGAATGATAATGTATGTGGATGCATGATGAATAAAATAAAATGATAATAGATAAATAGAATAAAAATAAAATAAAATCTAAGACACTACAGATGTGTTTGGTTCTGTAATGTTGTTCAGGGTTCTTGGAAATGTTTATCGCACTTGTATTATCACAAAAAACTGACATCGTCCCCTGGACTATTCCATAATCACACATCATCTGTTTCATCCAAACGAGTTAAGTGCAACAACTATCTACAGCAATATCATCTGCCTCTGTTATGGATTGTGAAATACAATTTTGTTTCTTACTTTGCCATGCACTAGATTATTCCCAATATAATAACATCCTCCCAAAGTACTCTGCCTATCATCTGCATTACTTGCCCAATCTACATCAGAATAACCAATAACCTCAGAAGTTGTGTCATGTGAGTACCATGCTCGAGGAGCCTGCTTCAAACCATAAAGGCCTTCTTCAAGTAGAAAACGTGATCTGGATGATGAGGATCCTCAAACCCTTTTGGTTGGGACACATACACTTCCTCTTCTAGGAGCTCGTTTAGAAAATCACTCTTCACATCCATTTGATATAGCTTAAAACTTTGATTATAAGCAAGAGCTAAAAGTAAGCTTATTCTGATCACTCTTCTTCAAGTTTTGTGCTCAATTTGTTCTTACTATTGCAACTGTGTTGAAATTGGTATTTGGAATTTGGATTATTGTTTGGTATTTGATTGTTTGCATTGTTGTAATTAGATTCTGCGGACATGGGTATTTTCTTGTAGGTGATTAGGGTGTGCATTGGTTAGTGCATTTCGAATTGGGGTTTTTGACTGTGTTTTGGTGTGTACATTCTTGCTGGAGGATACTCTGGGTTTAATTGATAGAGAATTGGGTGCTAATTGATCGAAGTGGTAAATAATTGGTGATTGTGATTTATTAGGTTCCCCTGCTTAACCGTGTAGGTTGAGTTTGAGGAAGATGGGTTTGATTTCTTACAGGTTGTGTAGGTTGTTTGGGGTTGTTGGATACATGTTTTACTGTGGATTATGTTATACGTATTGTTTACTATGGCTAGGGATAAATGCCCTGAGGCTGCGTCCCCCATTCCCATTCCCGCTCTAAGCGATGCGTATAAACGGGGTAGCACAAAGCGAGGTACCAGGATAGGTCCTAACATTTCTATCCATCTGGGTTCTCACCGAGGAGGAGCTAGTGGTGATGGGGGGTCTCGTGCAGTGTCATGAGACAATGATGGGGGGAATCACGACATGCATTCTAATTCCCCTACCTGGTCTACTCCAAGACACAGGCTTAAATTTAGGAATTATCAGCAGGAAGTATCACTAGATGAGGAGGAGTTACGTCTGCACTATCCTGTGTTCTCATAGATCTTTGATACATTCTCCTATCGTGGTTGGACTGGTATTATGCGGCCCCAGATGCCTTGTTATCCTAGATTAGTTTGACTGTTCTGTGCTTCTCCCCGCAATGTCCATGGAACAAATGACGATAGGATTTTCTAGATGTCGATTTATGGTTTAGAGTTTCATGTTCGTCGGGAGGACATCATGCAAGCTTTTGGCTTAGTTGAGTCTTCTGTTCTGATTGTGACACCTACGGACTGACCTCCAGTTCCTGATCAGTTTTCTCCTAAAAAGGAGATGGAGGAGCGGCTTCTTCATGTTGGGAAGAAGAAATGACTCTATATCAGGCGCAAGAATCTAACCATGGCATTGTGCTTATTTCATATGATTGCTCATCAGAACATTCTTCCCCAACTCCCAACTGGGGAATAAGAATGTGTTGGGGGGAAATATGCCTTATCTGGTCTATCTCTATAGCAAGGGGTATCATCTTGACCTGGTGAGTGTTATTATCCACGAGATGATTCTATCGGCCAATCCTGATCTTCATACCCGAGCTTTGACATTTAGTATATTTATTTCTCAGCTTCTGACTGTGATGGGTTATGGTATTCGTGAGGACGAGGAGGCTGACAAGAGGGACGATGTTATTACTCCTCAGTATTGGGAAAAAAGTAGAAAATACTTGGTAGCTGAGTTAGAATCTGAGTCAGAGGAGGGTTCAGAGGACTCTGAGACTGAAGCTGCACCTGCTGCTTCTAGTCCTACTGCTACTACTGTGTTAACTGCTTCTACAGATGCTTCTACTGGATCAACACTTCATGATTTCGCTTCTCTCTATACCTATATGGAGTCTCAATTTGGTCAACTGAACTCTCAAATGCATTCTCAGTTTCAGCTTTTTTGGGATGATATAGGTCGGCTCCAGACTTCTGTGGATGATCCGAGCAGTACAGTTCCTGGGTCATCGAGTGGTCCTCCCATTCCATATCCAGATGAGTAGTCTTAGATCTGATATGACCTTGAGTCATCTTATTCACTTTAGAGTGATTTTCTTTTATGATTGTTTCTAATCTCTAACTATGCATACACACACACCAAGTAATTAATTTACTGATTGTTTTATAACATATGGGCGATGTCTTAGTCTTTATAGAATATTTTAGATTCATTGTTTTTCTATCATGCCTTGTGTTAGGGGGAGTGCTGTCTTCTTTTGCTTGCTTATTTCAAAGACACTCCCCATATGTGTTTTCCTTTTGTTTCATTTTAAGGGGGTTACCATTATTTTTTGGGGGAGTTGCATCTTATTTTGGGGTATTGGTGTTTAGTATTTTCTTAACTACAAGTTCGTTTTTGTTTAGTTTGATTTTTTGAGTATCCTAACAGTCTGTCTTTTTAGAATATTTTCTCTGACATTTGTTGGTATATATTTCTCATTTATTCAGTGTTTAACTCATTCAGTGACTGTTATACATTTTGTTATACTGGTTTACTTCTCCTTTTATTTGTTATTTACCCTTTGTTCATCTGTGCCAAAAAGGGAGAGATGTTCCTAACATGTAAGCAAGGTAAGTTAAGTTCATTTTTCTGGATCCCTTATTTTATTTAAATGGTTACGTGATGTATCTTGTTTAGTGTATGTGAATTCCAGAGTATATGCTATAAGATGAAAGTGGAGCTTTGAGTATGGATGTTCAGTGATTGAGTCAATCCATCGAGTTGTATTTTTATTTTTTATAGTTCTAGTTTTGACACAAAATGAACCAAAGGGGGTGATTGAAACATCCATATTTGGAGTTTGTTTCATTTCATGTCTAGAATAGGTGTTAGCACTTCCTCGTGGTTACTCATCGTCAGAGATTGCATATGGAGCGTCTGCAGTTGGAGTGACACTGAACAAATACGTGGGTTTGTACTACTTCGCTAAAAAATATCAAGCCCTTAATATTTTACAAAATGTAAAAAGGGAATTATGTTTTTTGAAGAAAATATATTTCTGTTAGAGCAAACTTTTTTATGATAGAACAAACCCTGTTAGAACATACTTTTTTCAATTAGGACATACCTAGTTCGAGCATACTTTTTCTTTGTTCGAACATGTTACTCAAAACTTTATTTGTTTGAATAGGATCTTTGGCTTTGTTCGAATAAAAACCATGTTTGTTTGAACAGACTATTTCTCTGTTTGAACAGAGGTCGGGTTTTCAGTTTTCTTAGAAAAGACATCCTTATTTTACTTTTTACCTCTTCCAAAAGAATTTTTTCTAGGGCTTGATATTTAGAGAGAAGATAGATTTAAACGAACGATTCAATGCAAAGTAAAACTCAAATTGAATCAATCGGAGATTTAGAAAACCTAATCTTAAATTAAAAAGCTTGTAAGTTTCAAGCTTGGATGCTTTGACGGGAGATTGAAGCGAGGCGTTGTGAGAACGAAGGGCGTTGCGAGAATGAAAAATTGATTGCGAGGAGTTCAGTTAGAAGAGAGGTAACCACATGATGTGTTTATCGAGTCTGTAAGTAATTGAATTCCTGCAAAAAAAATTAATATTGGATTGTTTTACTATCGGGCGATTCGGCAGCGACCTGTGAGTTTTTCTCCTGAGAAAGGTTTCCCAGAGGGTTAAAATTACTTGTTCTTGTGCTTAATGCGGTTTTGCTTGTTGACACTAGATAATCGAATCAACTTGAATTAAGCTAGGGTTAGACCATTAATTCTAGGATTTCAGACCTATTGATTTTGACTTAAATTAATCAAAATCGGTTGATCCTAAGTGATTATATATTTCAAGATGAAATTAAAATCGAGATTTTGAGGGAGATATAAAAAAATTAAAAAATGGTTTCATTTTCCTTTTCAGTAGGATAATAAATGAAAGTAATGATCCACATGCATTGCAAACTCAAAGGCTTCTTATCCATTTGGCTATACGAAGTGGCCGCAGCAAGAATCGCGACACTTTAAAGTTCATATTATCACTATAAATATCAGTTATAACAACCAATATTCTCAAGTTAGTTTGTCCTCTGAGTTCAGGTTGACTAGCTTGATCTGCATGGTAAAAGAAATATCATCTATTTGAACTTCCTCTACTTAACTTGTAGTAGTTTCTTTGATTCCATTTATTGTTGTTTCATGCAGGATTTCATCACTGTTTTCACAATATTAAATCAACTAGTTCTATCAGCTCCGCGCGATGTTTTTGCTATATCACAAAGTGTTAATGTTATGAGTTTCAGAGCGGTTGGCAATGGTTTAAGTGATGATTCTCAAGAACAATGCCTTCCGCTTTAATTTATTTTCATTATAACAATTATCTAAATGATGAAACCCTAACATTTGTAAGATTTTGTTGTTGTTATATGCTCTAGGCTTTTTCAAAGGCATGGAACTTTGCATGTAGTTTGACTGTCGCCCCTGTTAACGTGATTGTCCCTGGTCAACGTACTTTTTGGGTTAACCCCATTACGTTCAAAGGCCCTTGCAGACTGAGTACCATCAGTTTTCTGGTGTTTGGGACAATTAGGTCACCCTATAAACACATGGAACGGGATCGAACGAAATGGATTACGTTTCAAGGCGTCAAAGGGCTCGCTGTTGATGGTAATGGTATCATAGATGGATAGGGTTCAAACTGGTGGGCTAGTTCTTGCATAATCAATCCTAACAGGGTATTTAATGCTTCTGCTATCTTTCAGAGATACGTTATTTTGCAAATTGGGGCAAATCTTTGGGACCATATATATCCTTGTAAGAGCATCTCCTAAAGTGCCTCACTACATTGGAATCCAAGTGCCACATAGGATTATCGACCTCCAACAGTGCCTCACTGACTTGGATTTCAAACTTGGTTTTTATATTTCGCGATTAGGCGCTCAAGTGTTGAGCGTCTGTTTGCTTTCTAATCAGGCGCCAAATTGAATTTTTTTTTCACAAAAAATTCAAAGCGGGTGCCCAATTTTTTTATTTTTTTTTGGCGCCAGTTAAAGAAAACAAATCAGGTATTGTTGGAGGAAATAGAGTCTCACTGACTTGGATTTGGATTATTTTTAACCAAGTCAATGAGGCAATTTTGGAGATGCTCTAAACAGGGTTTATGACTCTATTTAGATTAATTTTGCAGTCAAAAGGGGAGGCGGGGAGCTTTATAAGCAAGGATATGTTTTGCTAACAACAAGGGTATTTAAATCTTGTTTTAAATTTTGTGAAGTCAAGAATGTGGGCCCCATCAGCCAACTCATTACAAATTCCCAAAAAAAGAAATGTGTCTCTCTCCAAAAATAATCCCTCTCTCTATTTAAGTAAGAAAAATTCATTCTCTTTCTCTCCAACTTAATTTCATTACTATATCCATCTGAAAACGAGATGAATCTTGTTAAGTTTTCGTTCCACCACTTGATATCACATAATAACGCACTCAATTTTTTTTCTTAAACCTGGACTCTTTGCTTTTAAATACTTGCATTTCCCTAATCTATGTACGGCTATACATATAAAGTTGTAGTAATAATCTCTTAAGATCATGTTTCATGGTCAAAGAAAGCAAAAGGCAATGAACAAGAATAGCCTTTTTCTACTATTGTAGTATTTTGTATCTAAATTCTAAAATCTATGGGGAGGAGGAGGTGAGAATTCAAAGAGAGAGAGGAGATATTTTTTTTTAAGGGAAAAAACAATTTCCTAAAGATAAGGAGTTAAACAGTTTCTCTTTTCAATGTCATAATTGGTGGGGCCCTCATCTTTGCAAAATATAAAAGCTCGAAACAATAAATTTGTCCTTGCCGTTCACAAAATATATATATTTGCCGATAAAATATACCTTGAAACTCTCTCTTGTCATGTTTTACCTATTTTGCAGGGATGCACCATAGCAGAACCAACTGTAAGTACTACAATCTGCCAATGTTTACTTACCATCTACACTTACAAACACCTCAATTTATAAAATCTCATTTTTTTTCCTGTGTTATTATACAATGAATCGTATGATACAACTAATTTGTAAGTTGCCTAACATTCCTCAAAATTAATAGTTGCCTATATCCTTTTGCAACGCGCTATGAACAAATGGCTGTCACAAGCCAGTTTTCTGTGTGTTAAATTTTTTGACACCTCTAGCTTCAAATTCCCAAGGTCTAATTAAAATAGTGATACGCCATGTGCAAAACTTTTACACAAATGAAATGTATTGTGTAGAAGTTCTGAAACAATATTTTATACCATGGCATAACATTGTTAGTCATTAGGACGACATAACTTTACATATGGCATTTCAGGGACGCACGAGTGCTATCATTAATTCCATACATTGTATACCTTTTCTTTCTTTCTTTCATTTTTAGTTACGGTATGAAGTTTGTGAAAAAAAGGTTTGTAATTTTATCGTAAATGATCAATGATCGCAGGCGATCAATTTCTATTCCTGTGATGATTGTAGTATAAGCAATCTGTACTTCGTTAATAGCGCCAACACTCATATCCTTGTGTACAATTGTCACTTGTTTCACGTGAATCACCTTGATATAAATTCTCTGGCAACAAGCTCAAACACAGATGGGATTCATATCCAAGCTTCTCAACAAGTTACCGTTAACAATACTAATATAAAATGCGGCAAGTCTTTATATTATTCTCTCCTTTTTATGATCAAAATTAATCGGATTTATTGTACTTAATCTAACTTTTGATTGATTTTATTTTGTGATTAACCAGGTGATGATTGTGTCTCAATTGGAGATCAAACTGCTGGATTTTCCATCTATACCGGCACTACTCTTTACTTTGTCGTCTGGTTCACGAGCACACATGTTAATAGGTCGTATAAGTGTTATTGGTTGTGCCCAATTGTTACACCAAGTTAAGGTTGGTGGGACCTAGTGTTACTCTTTATTAGGGCTTGAGGGTATAATGGGAAGACCACTCAAACCCTATCAGTTTAAATAGAGAGGAAGTCCCTCTTAGAAGCTACGCTACATAAAACCATCCCATTGAGGTCTACAGCCAATCTAAGGGAAGACTCCACTCAAAAATAGGTAATTAAACAGAGAGCAGGAAATCAGATTAGTAGAATCATATTAATCTTTGATATATTGATCATAGTGATTGAACTTTATTCCTACAATTGGTATCAGAGCTAGGGTACATAATCTCTACGATCAGTAATTCATAATCACTGTTCACGATAGAGAGAGTATTTTTTATCATTGCTTTATTAATCTCTCATACTTTATGGGTTTTTTCCACTTATTCTCTCTCCCAAGTAATTTTTTTTTTAACTTTCGGTGAGACTCTTCAATTCTCTGCCGAATCTGAAGATTGGGTTTTTCAAAGGGTTCATGGGTTCAGATTTGATTTTAGGTGATTGATCTATGATTATGGGTCAAATTGCTCAAAGATAATCTGATTTCTGTTGTTCTATGATTTCGGGTTCTGCTGTTCAATGATTGATTTAGGGTTCTTTGCTGAATTTGAGATTGGTTCTGTTGTACTGTTGCCGAATCTGATTTCTGCTGTGGTTTTGAATCCCTGCGAATCTGTGATTATTCAGTTATTTAGGGTTCTAGAGGATTGGGTTCTATGAATCAGATTGAGGAGAGATTGAGGTTTTACTATACAGCTTCTACTCTTGTATTTGTGAATTATTATTGTGTTGCTTTCTAACTGCTTATTATCAAGTTGTATTTTGGTTATGGATGCACTTAGGATGATGCATATTAGTTCCACATGATTTAATAACTGATTATTGTTTAGTTGTATTATCTGATTACAATAGATTATTCACGTTTATTATTAGTTGGATAATAAAATCTGGCTTTAGCCATATATATATATTATTAATGTATTTAGGGAGTTGATGCCCAAGGATCTCCAATGGGGTTTAAGTGAGATCAAGTAGTCGTTAGGAATGCAGGATATAAAATGGGCAAATACGCCCAAAGGAGTTTTGTCCATAGAGTTGAATGTTTCTCCTAATTTTGAGATTATCTCATAAAGTCTCATTAAGATTACTTTGCACTAATTAAACTTGAAACTATTAGACCACTCAAAGGAGGCTAAGAAACTTCTAATTAATTAGTGGGTCAAGATAGGCTACACGGTACAGGGAGATGAGAAAAACCCTATGCCCAAAGGTGAGGAAGTGCCTCAAATCAAACTGTAAGTGGTCAGTCTAGTCTTGAGCGTGAGTGATCACCAACTAGGGGGCAATATATGTCAAATCACCACCCAAATGAGGGATTTGATGATATATAGCTGTACCCGCAGAGTGAATAATCCATACCATAAATAATATATATACTTTGACTCGACCATCCTAACCCTAGGTAGGATCGAGATTAAAGACATCAAGTTATAGATCTTTTACAGATCAAGTTAAACGTGCATAAAAAATTATTTTTTCACGTTCTAATATAAGTCATTGGTTCATGTAGCTATGGACCCTATGATCCAGAACCAACTGACTAATATTGAGACCTTGACGGACTCTAACTACTCCAACTGGAAGCTTAAAATCCAGATTGCACTAGGCTACCTTGATTTCGATTTTGTTCTCACTAAACCCAAGCCTGCGGATCTCACGGATACCTCCTCTGATGTTGAAAAAATGGTTTATGCTAAATGGGTCAAAGCCAATAAAATGGCAAATCTCATCATCCGTTCTTCCATCGATCCTATTATGCGGGGCGGTATCGCTGAAAGTGGTACCGCAAAGGAACTGTTAGATGTCATTAAGAAACAGTTCGAGGGTTCTGTCAAGGGAAGGCAGTACAGTAACTTATCTCAGCTTTTATCATTAAAGTATGACGGCAGTGGAAATGTGCGCTCGCACATTATTAAGATCTTCAAGTTAGTTCTTACTTTGAAAGAACTCGGTCTCACTATTGATGATACGTTGATGGTTCACTTAGCTGTTTGGTCTCTTCCACAAAGTTTCGAGATGTTCCAAGTTTACTACCAGAATCAGGATAAGACTTAGGAAATGAATGAATTGATTGCAGCATTGGTCTCTGAGGAAGAACAGCATAAGAAAGGTAAAACAGAGTTGGCTTATCTGACTAGGTCCATGAAGCACTTGTCCATCAATTCTCAGGGAAAGAAGAAGTTTAAGAATCAAGATTCTGTGAAGAATAACGGTTCCCACTTTGGTCCAGGGCAGAGTTTTTGTTCAGGGAATGAGAATGGGAATCGGAAGCAGAATGCACCTTCGTCAGCGTTATCAACTATAGAATGCTTCTTTTGCAATAAGAAAGGCCATGTGAAGCAGGACTGTTATTCCTACAAAAACTAGCTAAATAACAAGAAAGGAGGGGTTCATCAGTAGGCACCCGACAAGGCCTAAGGAGCAAGTTTTCTCGGGTGTTATTTTCAATTTGACATGCAATTTTTTTTTTGTTCCATAGATAAGGCGATCTTTAGTTTTAGTTTCTCGGTTGTACTCTTTTAGTTATTTATTTATTTTATGGGTTATATCGTCTATCTTTTGACATTCCTTTAGGCTTTACTATTCTCTTCTAAGGCTAGTACTACTTCTAAACGCTTTCGTATTTTGAACTATCTTCGATGTTATGGCACAAACGACTAGAACATATTTCTAAGCCGATGTTAAAGATTAAGGTTGTCCGGTCAGATCGAAGAGGTGAATATTATGGTAAGATTGATCAAGGCGGTCAACATTAGTAACCACTTTTATTAGTTTTTTGTTGGATCAGGGTATTGTAGCCTAGTACATTAGATTCAATGACTATTAGCTATTTTTTCATTGGTTTCCCAGAGAAATCGAAAGTTTTCAGGTTTTATTGTCCTTCTCAACCCATGGAGATTGTTGAGTGTGCTCAGGCTAATTTCATAGAGGAAGGAGATCCCTTTACAAGTACTATTTATAGAGAAATTGTATTTGAGGATGGTTTGGAGACTCGGAGTCCAACTGTTATTCCAATCAGTGTTGTTATGTTTCCGCGTTTATCTGATATTGGCATTGTGGCGAGTACAGTTCCAGACCCCGTTGTAGCTCCTGTTCAGCTTCCTATCATTCCACCTCTAGTTTAACTTTTTACTTCTACTTAGAGATCCTCTAGAGAAAGGCGTTCTACAATTTCTTCAGATTACCATCTTTACTTAGTTGAAGGGGATTTATTTGATTTCGAGGATCCAGTATTTTTTAGTACGTCTATGGCTAGTAGATTTGCAGATCAGTGGCGTAATGCCATGATAGAGAAGATGGATTCTATGTCTCACAACTCTGTGTGGGAGTTAACATATCATAACCTAAAGGTTCTAAGGTAATTGAATGCAAATGGATCACTGTATATATGTCAATCAGAGTGGGAGACATTCTATATTTATAGTTTTGTACGTCGATGATATTTTACTCGCTAGTAGTGATGTCCGATTTCTTAAGCAGACAAAAGCCTATGATATGCATGAGACCCGACATTAGTTTGTTTCTTGGGATGTTAGGAAGGTACTATCATAACCCATCTATTATTCATTCACTTGGCAGGTAACGAAGAAAGTTCTTCGCCATTTAAAGAGGACAAGAGATTACAGATTGGTTTATAGGAGATCGGATGAGCTTATGGTTTTGGGCTACTCTGACTCAAATTTTTCTGGAGTATTTTTGAGGATCGTTATTTTACGTGGGGGTAATTGTTGATTTATTTACTATTACTGCATTAGGATTATTTATCCATGTGGGAGTTATTCCCGATTATTGTTTTGGTCGACATTCAGATTTGATTTTTGATTATTTAGCTACTATTATATTTGTATCCGTTATTATATGTGCACATATTCAGTTTAAAGTATGCAATTGCAATAAAGTTTTGGATACGAATGATTTTATTACATGACGGTTGTCTAAGTATCAAGTGCCTATAGAGAATACTGAAATGTTTCTTAAATTTGCTTGGGCTGGATATGGGTAGGCTCCACATCCTTTAGCCTTCATTTCAGTATGAGCGATGGTCTTCGCATGACGGTTTGTCTAAATATTGAAATGACATGTGTCTGGTAAACACATGTTGCAAGACACTAATGAAAATCTACCAGCACATCATTATAGTGTACATTTGTCATTCACACGCTAAACTCCACCAATAAAGAAATTACACTTGAAAGCTATTGAGGTTGCTAGCCTGATGTCCACGACATGAATTAGGCATGTGCCCAAAGGCCTGACCAAAATTCGTCCGTGAACCGTGTTAGTCATCTTTGTAGTCGTAGAGTGACAGTCAAGTTCGATGTGACATTGTCTTCGACAAATTATCATGTGTGATTTTAAAAAACAAAGGATAGCCATCCGATTTTTATAAAAAATCGTGAATTAGGCTAAAATTAATTTTCTTAAAATCGAGTTACTGGGTGGGAGATTGTTGGATTTTCCATCTATACCGGCACTACTCTTTACTTTGTCGTCTGGTTCACGAGCACACATGTTAATAGGTCGTATAAGTGTTATTGGTTGTGCCCAATTGTTACACCAAGTTAAGGTTGGTGGGACCTAGTGTTACTCTTTATTAGGGCTTGAGGGTATAATGGGAAGACCAATCAAACCCTATCAGTTTAAATAGAGAGGAAGTCCCTCTTAGAGGCTACACTACAGAAAACCATCCCATTGAGGTCTGTAGCCAATCTAAGGGAAGACTCCACTCAAGAACATGTGATTAAACAGAGAGCAGAAAATCGTGTTAGTAGAATCATATTAATCTTTGATATATTGATCATAGTGATTGTACTTTATTCCTACACAAACTTCAGATATTAGTATTAGTAACACCAACTGTGGACCTGGTCATAGTATTAGGTGATCATCGGTCTTTTAGGTTTTTACGTTTTTTATTTATTTGATATCGTTAGGTTGGTTAGGAAGTATTTTGATTTTCATCGACATTAAATGATTTGGAAACAACATGAATTTTTTCATAAAGCTATTTGTAAGGTTGACAGTATTGGGAGCTTAGGGAAGGGAGGATTAACTGTACAAGCAGAGGATATCCATGTGTATAATGTAAGTTTCTACAAGTCAACGAACGGAGTGCGAATAAAGATATGGCAGGTATGAAATAATCAACCCGATTTATTCCACCCTTAATACCATATATTTGGTTATTTAACCCTGTTAATCAATTTGCATTTGCACGGTTTTTGTTTGGTTGTTGTTGTTTTTTTGTTTTTTTTTTCGTACAGGGTGCAACAGGATACGCTCGTGGGATAACATTTGAGAAACTGACCTTCAACTGGGTGCAAAATCCGATAATCATCGATCAAAATTACTTTAGTAAGGTTGTTTAGGAAACTGCAGGATTTTGTTATATTTTATTAACAATTTCCTACATACGTTTTTGCAACCTAAAATGAATACAAATCTGATAAAAAAAAAGAATTTTTATTGGCGAAAAATCTGAAGGGAAATCTGAGTCTGAATGGAGTTCTCTTAAGCGATGTGCCATACTATAACGCCGTGGGAACATCATCCAGACATCCACACAATTGGCGATTCAGCTGAATTGCAGCACAACTGTTGGTTGCACCAATATTATCATGCAAGGGATCAACATCCACCCAGGAATATCAAGTTGCATCAATGCACATGGAAGAGCTTCCCAGACGGTGCCGGCAGTACCTTCCTTATCTCCTTGATTGATCTGATTTGTTCACTTTTGAAGTTCTTGAAGACCTCAAGCCGCAGTTATTAAATAGGACTTCAATAATTAGACAATCTATGGATGTAAAAGTAAGTAGTCACCTAAAGGCTAAAAGCAAATAAGTTACTATGGAACATGGATTAAAAAAATGGACATATTTGGAGTTAAGAAATGGGTGCAATTGTGCAAATTGTACCTAAATCTCTTGGATTACATCTACGTACAACAGTAGACATTTCAGTCAAACAGGCCCTCAGCTACAAACGATATGTTTGATGGACTCATGGACACGCTAAAAGCGAACTGTACAATATTAAATGTTTCAGACTTATGATCCTTCTTGAGTATTGGAGGAACGACCACTCTCTATGCTGAAGTCATAGCTCTTCTTGATGTAGTTGAGTAAGAGTTGCCATCAGAATTAGAGTTTCAATCTGTGTTTTTTAAATGCCACTCTTTTCCTGGTTTTGGTCTTTCAGGGAGGAGAGCAGATTGAAAATTAAATGTGCTCGTATTTCATGTATTTCGAGAAATTAGGTCAGAACAATTCCTATCAATCAATGATCTAAGATTAAGCAGAAACAATCAATAGTAAAGACAATGAATTAAACGACACAAACAATTGCTTACCCTGTGGAAATTCCTTACTCAAGAGAAAAACTACAAGTCGTTGTCGATGAGCATGACAACCAAAAATCCACTAATCAAAAAAAGTTTAATCTGAATTACACTTACAGACTAGATAACCTCGCCTCGTGATTATCTCTCTTATGATCCAAGCCTCACGCACTATCGCTTTCGTTCTCGCAACGACTTTCCTTCATTCTCGCAATGACTCTCCTTGAACTCACAACAAGAAACCCCCTTCTTGAATCACTCTAGAATAATATGTGGGAAGTATGATACACTAACTCAACATCAATCTCAAGGTATTTAGGTTTTGATTGATGTCAAATTGTCTCTCTGATAAAACATATTGAGCTCTTTCGAAAATAACTTTTTGCCAAAGAAATGAGAAAAAAAAAGAGGGAGAAAATAGAAGCAATGTTCTCTTAAATAGTATTTCAGTTTTTCTCGAGACTCGTTCGAACGAGACCTAAGTGCGTTTGAACAAAATTCCCAGTAACCCTTCAAAAATATACGTTTTGTGTTTAGAACTCGTAGCACTCGTTCGAACGAATTTTGGGCATCTCGTTCGACCGAGACCCAAGGTCGTTCGAACGAGATTCCCAAAAAGTTTAAAAATTTTAGAAAAATATTTTTTGCTCCCATTATCAGAGTTCTACTTAACCAACTTACCTTCTTGGTCGTTGGTTGATAGAAGACTTAAACGAAGGTCTTCATTCTGTCACTGTCTTCGACTGAGATAACCACGGACCTTCACATACACGAAATGAGACAAACCAAAACCTTTCACAGATGATGCCTTGGGAATTTACTAATCTGGTTAAAATTCTTAGGCTAAAACTGGGAAATTTTTGGCAGGTTGGCCTTCAACATCATCTTAGGGAGCTAACTTTGTGGCGAATAAACGGCAAGTAAGGCAGTTTTAGACTTTCGTTTTACCCAGTGGTTCTAGACATTTAAGGCAGTTCTACACCTCGCCCTCATCTCCATATTTCAATAACAACATTTAGCCAAAAAAAAAAAAAAAAAACTTATGATCCTGTAACGCTATTTGATTTAGCTTTTGATTAATCTCGGCTATAGTTCCAACTGATTCACTTGTGTGCTCAGATCTCAGCTATACTTCTGCGAAAGAAATGGTTCGTTTACTTACTTATTTTCATGTTAGCCTTGTGAAGGTTTTTGCTGCTGCTAATTGAGATATTTAATGTTTGGTTCCAGTCCTATTTATCTGGGAATTCTTTCAAGCAAATGTGTAGTCATTTTTTTTTATCATTCGAGACAGAGGTGATAAAAGTTTTTTCTTTTCTTTATGGAATGAGTTTGAGACCTATGGAATAGGGAGTCCCTTTTTTTGGAGTTGGATACAGAAAATCACAGAATTACAAATTGAAAAACAAGCAAAAAAAGCAAAAGAAAAGGATAAAAAGAAGAGGCAAAACGAGAGGAAGATCAACAGGTAAAAATAGCAGCGACTTGGGAGTCTCTCATTGTGCCTCTTTTATCAAAGATCCATGCTAGGAGGACCCTATGGTTATAGAACGAAGTGACCATGAAGGAGAGAGGACCACATAACCAAAGCTTTATTTAGAAGGTTGCCCTGGTTTCTACTTAAAAATACTATTAATTTTCTTATTCGTCTATGTGGAAAAAAATAATTTTAACCTCTCCTGAGCCATCAAAGATTAGCCTCTCACTCTTTTCTTATTCGTATATGTGGAAAAAGAAAATTTTGACCTCTCTTGAGCCATCAAAGATTAGCCTCTCACCCTTAATTAAACACCATGTGGCAAGAAAGAGGAAAGAATTAACGGTGACTATTGCTATTAGTTAGTTGAAGAGATAGAAAATACTCATTGGTTGAAGCTAATGATATTACTAAATCTCCTTTGATATTCTAGTTAGGTATTTCTTCCCAATTTCGATCTTTTTGGCTCTTAATTTTAATTTGAGACATCAGAACCTTATAAAGAGATTGAATGGAAAAAAAACTAACATCATAAAAATAATTTCAAACCACCCAATGGAGTACTCTATTTTTGAAGATTTTTTTTTTGTTCACTTAATAAATAACGTAAATTTGAGTAACGAAAGTAGGAACTCAGATTGACAAACGTTAGCCTAATTAAAATCAGGGTTTTTACTAACACTAAAACACAAAACTAAACCTCAAATTAAAACTAAACAAAAACTTAAATTAAAATCAAAACTTAACTCTTTTCAAATCATCAACTAAATAAAATAGAGAACGGGGGTGGAAACCCTATTAGGGATAACCTAAAAACTCCCTCTTGACCTGTGTTTTGGTTAATTATGAACTCTCTAAAACCTACTAAACATCTCTAGCAGAGGGGCTTAAATCACAATAACATAAACGTAAATAAACCATAGATAGTGAGAAACGACCATGAAAGGACGATTCTCGTCAATAAAATTCTCTCAGAGTTTTTCCTCTTCCCTCTTATAAAATTAAAACACAACCCCTTACAGTCCCAAATATGTAATTCAACAGTATAATGCTCAAATCCTCAAATGTCAACTGCGCAAGTGTTCATCAATGTCAGATGTAGTGGTGGATTGATTTTTTTTTTTTGTGAAGAAAAGAATGAGATTGATTCTTGGTAAAGATGAAGTTTCTACTAATTATTCTCTTAGGCTAGTTCTAGAAAGTTTCTACTAATTATTGAAACTCCTTAATCGTGATTGTTAAATGGTAACAAGCATCTAGAGTAAATTTTATCATGTATTATAGTAGTACTACCCGTGGCTCATCATGGTGAATATGTTGATGCGCCTTCAGCACTAAAATTCAATCTAAATGTAACATAGTTACAAAATGTTATTTTTAAAACTCTAGGCAAAACTTTAGTACCACTCTTGCATATGCACAACAAATGTGTTGACGTGCCTTTGGCGGTACAACATTTACATCAATGCAATCTCAAACAATAATAGAGTTTTCTATAGACATTGATGGAATATAATTTGACCAACCTTGAACATACCATTGATATATTTTGAAGTGCATTTATTGACTCTCGAAAAATTAAGTAAACTCTAAATATCACATGCAAAATTTATAATTCCGGGGCATTGCTTATGAAGAGGGCAATTCAGTATACACCAAAAGTGAGCATGATCAAGTTCAACTACATGTACATAACTTAAGAAGTTGTCACTATGAAACATCATATATTGATGGAGTAAACGAATAAACTAAGACAAACGGAAGTTAATTAATAGCACTACAAAAATAAAAAAAATTCATACTTATGATCCAGATAAATCAAAATTCCATATTACAATTCCATGATTAAGTTATGGTCATGAATTTTTATGCCATAACTTGGTTCGATGATTTTATCACCACCTTCTTTGTCCATTAACAATGCTCCTCCTCTCACTCCATAATAAGTCAATGTGTTTTACTAATTTGTTTTTCCCTCACAGAGAACCAACATATGCTTTTCCATGAGTGTTGCATGATAAGTTGTACCCATCACAATGGGACTTTAGGTAGCTGAATTCCTGGGTGATAAAGTTAGAAGTATTTCTCTATCATTATAAGAGAAGGAAACAATGCAGATCAATCCCCTTTCTATCACGTATGACTTCTAAATGTAATTTTTTAAAATTGAAGGTAGTTGTATACTACAGGTGCTACTTTTTGATGTTTTAGTGATTGTTGGTGATTTCAAAGAGAAGGGGGTTTTGGGATACAACACACCATTATAACACTTCAATCCAAAATTTTAAATCAAACTGAACTACAGAGATGATAAACAAACAAAAACTATTATGAATTTGTGAGAGATTGGATAGGGTTAGATCCACAAAAAGGATGCAAATGGAACCGATAATTGGTAATTAGATGCAGGCATACAATCCCAAATCAAATCAAATTCCAAAAAATAGTTCCAATAAGATTTATCAATAATCATACATCATTTGTACGAATGCCTGATTGATCAAATACATACATAATCCAAACTCCAGAGTAAACGTTGTAGAGAGAGGCGAAGACAATTTCAGTGGTGGAAGTGGTGCTCAGTGCTTGGCAATCTGGCTCTTCTTCTGGGATTAAATTTTCCTTTTAATCGGTTACTCATTGTAGAGTATTGTGGATTATGCTTAGGGTTTTACAGTTCCTGTAAGGGAGAGAGAGAGAGAGAGAGAGAGAGAGAGAGGTATACCTGGTTATAATGATAGGGAGCAATGAGAGATGAGAGATGAGAGAGAGAGAGAGAGAGAAGGACTAGAGATAACAAAGTTCTAAGAGTGAGAGAGACGACATTGGGAAGAGAGGTGTGATGAGAATTACAGTCGCGAAGGATGGGATGTCTATTAAGACTAAATTGCACCTGTTATATGTTTATTTTAAAGTACCTTTTAGTTTATTTAGTCCTACTACCAAGAGTTCAATAGATTTCGACCGTCCATTTCGCTCTTTATACCCAATTTCGTCACGACAAAAACGTCCGCAATGGTATTTACGTCGACGCGCCTTCATCACTATCTATTTTATCCAAGTCCAATCGTGGGCAACAGAGTACCTTAAGGGGAGAGGGAGAATTGCAAAGAGGCACACGATAAAATCTAAACATCGATACCAGAAGAAATATCCACGAATTTCGATAATTCTTATTGTAAATCTTTTAAAACCAAGACCCCTTGTTGTTCACTATGCACAGAGAAATATGAAAAGTAATTTTAGGGCAGTTGAAGTGGTGATCCTGATTAGAAGTGATGATCTTGATTATTCATAATGCAACCCAAGTAAAAAGAAAATAATAAGGCAACTCACAGAAAAACCTGAAATAATAAAGAAGACAATAAAAGGAAGCACAACCAATGAGTTAATAGGGAAAATAGGAAAAAGAAGCAAACCCCAACAAATATTACATCCATAGAGGAACAATCCTTTAAATTTCTTTCAAAATTGGATAATTTTGGTTTGTGACATTCGGGCAATCTCATGTATGGTTGTACTTCGGTTTCATATTCGGAATTGTCAATATTATAAAAAATTCTTCGCTAACGGTACTTGGGTTGTGCGATACTGGAAAAATATTCATGAATTTTGATAGTGGAACCATGCACCTTCATATTCAGAAATGTAAACACAATAAAAAGTTCATCATCAACTATATTTGGGCGATATTGAAAGATATATCCATGAACTTTGATACTGGAATAAATTCTGAGGTGGTAGGAAGAAGCATTTAGGAACGCAGTATCTAAGACAATCTGTGTGGCTATACCAGTAGCAATGTTATTGTTCTGGGCGATACTCCCTATACCGAAATGAATAACATAAATTTCAGAAATACAATATTCTGACATGATATTTGTGCTTGAATCTATTCCTATTCAATTATTCTGGAAAACCTCGTTTGTTGATTTAGTGATGTGGATTCCATCAATGTTTGAAATGGTCACTAGAGTCGAGATTTTACCATTAGCCAAGCACATAAAATCATTGATAGGATCTTAAATGTACATTAGCAATTCTGAATTATAAGAGATTAGTTGGAAAAGAAAGAAAAAAAAGAAAGAAAGAATAATGTGTTTTAATATTTTTTAACCTTGAATGGCTTCTGCAACCATGAAACTGCTTGGAAGAACTACTTGAAAGAAAGTCTATACAAATTTTAGCAATGCTTCAATTGCGCCTTTTCCAAATGTGCAAAGTGGGCATGAATAAAATCAAACATACATTTTTTTCGGAACTAGAAAACCTGTTCCGATCCGATCCGATTTTTTTCGAAACTGCCAAAATAAATCCGAATCCGAAATTTTTTGGAATTTTCGGAATTTCGGAATTTTCGGAATTCGGAACAAAATTCGGAATTTTCGGAATAAATTTCGGATATTCCGAAAAATCCGAATAAATTTCGAATTTTCGGAGTAATTTTCGAAATAAATTATTTTGATATTTTGGATTCGGATATATTCGGAATATGTTATTATGACTAAATCGGAATAATAGTATTCGGGAAAATCGGATCGGTTATTTTCGGAAAAATCAGAATAATAGTATTCGGAAAAATCGGATCGGTTATTTTCGGAAAAATCGGAATTTCGGAATTACAGAAGCCTATCCGATTCCGATCCGAATTTTTTTGGAAAAAATCGGAAATCGGATTTTCGGAAATCAAAACTGTAAAATTGGGTTCCAAAATTAGAAAAATCGGATCGAATTTCAGAAAAAATCAGAAGTTCAGACAAAAGTTGCAGCCCTAATTTAAGCACAACATAGTATGAACTAACGTAGGGGATATAGTTTATAAATGAAAATAATGAACTATGAGAAACAAAAAGATAGAAGAAAAAAAATGCTAATCTAGAAAGATTATCTATTTTGATAATAGTCATATTTAGAAATTGCCTATAAGAAACGAAAAAGGAAAGAAATACTCATTTTAATAAAATATATACTCTTTACTGGACCAAGATGCATCATCAGTTCCTTACCCAGTTGGAGTTTTTAATTTTTTAATTTTTTTTTAATTTTTTTTAAGCTGATTTTTTATAGGGATCCACAACCCTGAGTTTCTAATCCCATGAGGTTTCGAAACCATGACCTCTCACTAGGTGGAGAGGTACTACCACCATTGGACCAAGAGCCCAATGGTAGTTGGAGTTGTTAATGCACTTGATCCTAAAAAGACGAAGAAGCTAAAACCTGATTTTGCCATTATTTGAATTAGTCATTGCTTGGACTGCTAGACATCAACTTACAACATGTTTGGTCAAGCCTTGCATACATTGCCCTTGACACAATTAGATCAAGCATTGAGTGTTTCATACTTTCCACCAAAAAAAAACAAAACAAACAAACTGTTTCATCATATGAATATAGGATAGAAATGAAGAGGATAGTAACTCAACAGCATATCGGAGATACAAAGGGCTTGATTGGTTAGATAAGTGGGTGGGGGTGTTAGAAAGAGATAGTGGGAAAAGTTGCAAGAGTGAGAGATAAAGTAAGAATGTGTTTACTCTCTCTATGAAATAGTGATGTCAATCCGTTGACCGCTGTAAATCTCATAAACAACCTACAAAGAGCAATCAGAGATAAAAATTAGTTTTCTCAACGATTAAGTCTCCCCTAAGAGAGAGGGAAAGCCCTGGTCCTCTCAGAGATGGAGAGTAAAGGAAGAAGAAGAAGAAAGGGGAAAGTAAGTAGGGAGAGTTGAGAGGTAGAACTTGCATACCTGTTGCAGAAGAGAAGCAATTTCATCCGTGAGTTTGGAGATAATGAGGGTATTGAAAGAGAAGGAGACAATTTTTTACTTTATAGAAAAGATGTTGTTGCATTTTGACTCGGAAGAGAATGTAATGTAGTGGGTGACAGTTATTTTGTTTCATATTTGGACAGGTGGAGGAGTTTTAGAGTACTGAAATGGTTCTGTAGTTACTACGGTTTATAATTGCATTAAACTGCTATAAGAAAATCTTAACCCTCATTCACTTTTCTTTACCTCGGGGAATGCATCAATTAGTGTTTGTCTTGATACAAGTACCTTAGAATGTAATATAGAATATAGAAGATGATGATTATTTATGTTTGCCAAGAGTAAGCATTGTTGGAAAAAACCTTGTGGTTTTATCCTTAATTTGAATTGTTGATATTTAAGTGTTTTATTTTGTATCTCATTGGGTATGTGGGATACACAACTCTATATTATAAGTAAGATTTTCCTTATGAGTTGTAATGCGTATAAGCATTTTGCCCTTTATTTGTTTTTGGGTTTGAGGTGTGAGTTGAGTTGTTTCTAACAAACACAACTTTAGGTGTGACCTTTGGTGAAGAGACACCAACTTAAGGTATGACCTTTGGTGAAGAGGCACCAACTTAAGGTATGTCTTAAGGTGTGACCATTGGTGAAGAGGCACTTATACTCTATATAACCTGACTTCGTTTCTATTATTTTCAATTGGTTTTCCAATTTCTTTGAGTCTTTTCATCCAAAGAATAGTAGTCGCAATCAAGGTTTGATTGGCGGGTAGATCGAAATGCTTTCTTCTACTCGCGTCTGATAATTGTATCTTGGGAGACAGGGGTCGATAATCATGCAAAGCACGGTGACAGGGGCAAATCTGTCTTAGGATACAGTAGTGTGCATACACCAGACTCGATCATATCTTGATAAGTGTTTTGATATTTTTCTAATCTCCTTAACTTGTTTTTGTTACTGTTGATTTTGGACACAGGCTAGCAACAAGTATATGTATTCATATGATGTAAGAGTTTGCTAACATATCTTACAAATCTACAGGAAAGACAAATTGTTGAGAAAGGCTTTTGAGAGATCCTACAGTTCTAACCATAAACATATCTAATTATGAAAAAAGAAATATTAAAATTTACAAAACCCCCCAAGTTTTGACATTAACCCCCATATTCATTGAAACCCCATATTCATTGAAACTAGCCTTACACTCTTATTATGGCCTGAGCAGTCAGTCAAACCCTGGCGACTTTGATTGACTATCTCCAAATTTCTAAAAACCCCAAATCTATCCTTTTACACCGAGATACTTACCTATCATGAGAGAATAAAAAAAGAAGAAAAACCTAAAGATAAGTAATTCTCCCAGATGAGTTTTTTCCTTCTTCTCTCATCTTCATCTCTTCACCTACAATTTTTTTTAAGAGGAAGTTGGGGTTAGGCAGACCCCCACAAATGCTGTTAGAATCAGCTGTACAAATGTTACTAATATCAACTCGAAAATCGCAAAGAAAGAAGATATAAGAATCAATGATGTCCATCTTAGAGGCTATGTAATCTGAAGCTTTATTTCCCTCTCTGTATCCAAAGTCAAGCCTGAATTTATCCATACTAGATGTTATACTCTTTGCTTCCCACACATCAGTCAAACAAGACCAAGGAGGTTTGCATTCTTCCCTTAGCACTTTAACTGAATATTTAGAATTTGTAACAGTGCACATATTTTTTGAACCCCAATTTTACTGTAATTCTAAGACCTTTACAAGCTGCTTTAATCTTAATCTTTCAAATCCCCAGGTTTGCATGAACAATTCTGTTAAAAGCTGCAACTGGAATACCATTTGGCAATCTTAAAATACCTCCAAATGAAAGCTCTATCAGGAGATAAACATCCATCAACATTTAGAATGATATTATGCTCAAAATTCTTCCTCCATTTGATCCATTTTATCTGCCTGGGCTGCTTTATCACTGGACTCAGTCCCCAATTCCTAATAAATGTATGAGAGATTGGTCCATACAAGAATATAAAGTTTGATTGACTACATTTGTGAGCCACCTCAAAATGAATTCTTCTATACAGTGCATTCCCATTTGTAGAAACCTGGTTAAAATATCTTGAGTTTCTTTCTATCCATATATGATAGACAGTAGTTGTGAATGCCATTTTTAGAATTTTACCTCTATTAATATCCACTGAAGCCTTATTTACCAGCCATGAAAATTTAGCATCCTATCCACTAATGGGTTTAGAAAACCCCAAGCTATTAAGAACTGTAGACCAGAGTTGATTAGTGAATGGGTATCTAATAAATAGATGGTCTTTATTTTCTTCACATGCATCACAAAAGGAGCAATATGCTGTATTAATCTTTTCTATCTTCACCAAAAAATCCCTGGTCTGACCTGTCTCTCATAGCTAACCATGTAATAAATGAACGCTTAGGAACATTATCATTATCCCAAACAGCTTTATACCATGTATTTTTTGGTAGCTTTCTTCTAATGGCATTCCAAACTGATTTTGAGTTAAAAGATCCATTCATGTTCAATTTCCAAACCACTTTATCATCCTCATTATCATAAGGTCCCTCTAGGTTAGAAATATCATTCCAGATATCCCCCATTTCAATTTTATGCCTTGCACTTGGAATCTTCAATTCACCATTTTGAATAATATCTCTTACTTTTGAATTTTTAGGAATATCTGATAGCATAACACTCAAACTCTCCCATCTATGAGCAAGGACCCCACTTCCCATCCATGGATCATTCCAGAAAGAAGTATTCTTCCCATTACCAATAATATGAAAGCAATATCCTTGAGCAATACTTTTTTCTTCAGCATGGATCTCTACCCCGAAGAACAGTCAGAAGGAACAGTGGTAGTCCACTAAGATACTTCCTTAAGATAGTTATGCCTAATCCATATAGACCATAAGGTGTTCTTACCTGAGATAGGGTTCCAAGTTGCTCTCATGATAAGAGTTCCATTGAAGTCTTTCACTTTTTTATACCCAATCCTCCTTCATTTTTAGGCACACAAATATCATCCCAAGCCACTGCAACAATTACTTTAAATTGATCAAACCCTTTGTACAGGAAATCTCTGGATATCCTCTCTATCTTTTTCAAAGTTCTTTTAGGAAAATCAAAACAAGCTGCCCAATAAACAGTATGACTTTGCAAAACTGTTTTGATAAGGTCAAGTCTACCCCCATAAGAAAGATACCTATTCTTCCAGTTTAAGATCTTTTTGGACACTTTGGAAGTAAGAGGCTCACAATCTTTATTAGTGAGCTTTGAAGCCAATCAAGGGAGACCCAAATATCTGACTGGAAGCTTCTCTTTTTCAAAATTCAACACCAACTCAAATTTCTTCTTTAGTATCATCTCTTGTTGAACCCAAACAGAAGATAATACTCTTTTTACGGCTGATATGGAGACCAGACAACTGATCAAATTCATCTAATCTGTCCTTTATCTTCATAGCAGTAGGAACTGAAGCTTTAACACAAAGGAGGACATCATCTACAAAAAGCAGTTGAGAATGCACGAACTTCTGCAACTAAGGAAAACAACAATCCTGTTTTTTGTAGTAGCTTTGTTAAGAAGGTCTGAAAGTGGTTGCATAGATAGAACAAAAAGGTAGGGAGATAATAGATCTCCCTGCCTTACACCCCTGCTACTATTGAAGAATCCCATCATCATCCCATTGATATCTATCTTGAAACTAGGAGATGTGATACAAATCTCAATCTACTTGATGAAGGAATCAGGAAAATGCATAAATCTCAAAACTTAAATTAAGAAAGACCAACCCACAGAGTCAAAAGCCTTATGCACATCAATCTTTAACATCATCCTTTCAGGCCCAATTTTTCTTGCCAATTCATGAGCAAGAAGAATATTTTCTTGGATCAATCTTCCCTTAATGAATGCAGACTGACAGGGATAAACCAAATCATCCATAATATTTCTCATTCTTGGAGTAATCAGCCTTGTAATGAATTTGTAAATAACATTACAAAGTGATATTGGTCTAAAGTCTGCAAATGCTATAGGCTTTTGATTTTTGGAGATGAGTTTAAGGATAGTCAAGTTTACCTCCTTAAGCAGTTGTGACCTTCTAAAGAAACTCAAGGTGGCTTTAACTACATCATCTCATACAATATCCTAACACATTTTGTAGAAGAGAACATTAAACTCATCTGTACACCAAGAGCTTGATCTTCCTTGTCATTAAAAACGGAAATTCCATTTGCTCGTATTTAATGCATTTCTAGAAATTAGGTCAGAACAATTCCTATCAATCAATAATCTAGGAATAAGCAGAAACAATCAATAGTTATGACAGGGAAATAAATGACACAAATAATTTTTCACCCTGTGGAGACTCCTTACTCAGGAGAAAAACCACAGGTCATTGTTGATGAACTCAACAACCAAAAATCCACTAATCAAAAAGAGTTGCAATCTGAAATATACTTACAGACTCGATAACCTCGCATCGTGATTATCTCTCTTCTGATCCAAGCTTCACGCCCTATCTCCTTCGTTCTAGCAATGACGCTTCTTGATCTCACAACAAGGATCAACCTTCTCAAATCACTCTAGAATAATATATGGGAAGTAGAATTTGGCTATTTCATCATCATCCTCAAGGTTTTAGGTTTTTAATTGATCTTAATTTGTCTCTCTGATAAATGATATAAAGCTCTCAAAAATAAACTCTATGAAAAACTTGGTTAAAGGAAAAAACAAAACAAGGTTTGCTTAAATAAGAAAATAGTTTTTCTGAAGACTCGTTCAAACGAGACCCAAGTCGTTTGAACAAGATACCCAAATAAACATGCAAAAAGATGTAGTTTGAAACTCATTTGAAAATGTTATTTTTCCCAGAAGTCGTTTGAACGATACTCAAAATCGTTCGAACGGGATACCCAAATAACTCTGCAAAAAGATACAGTTTGAAAAAGTTGTTTTATCTAGAAGTCGTTCGAATGAACAAAAAACTCATTCGAACGAGAAAACACAATAAACATAAAAACAAAGACAATTAAAATGATTTGGCTTTTCCTTTATCAGAGTTCTTACCAACTTACCTTCTCAGCCATTGTTGTAAAATGTCTTAATTCTGTTACCGTCTTCGACTGAGATTACCACGGGACTCCACAAACACGAAATGGGATAAACCCAAAACCTTTCAATCTCCCCCTTTGGTTCATTTCGTGACAAAACAAAAAATTAAGACCTAAACATCACTTTGTAGTACTTCCCAGACACAGAGACAATCTAGACCTTAGAAAGACACCACCCCTTTCATCAATAAGTTCAATCTCTGGACTTCTTCTACGGATGACATCCTTGCACCCCAACACGCATCAAACATCTGTTATTTAATATATGCATACTCAACAAACTAGTTTATGATACGCGTGTAACAAATAAAATCTCTGAAAACTGAAAAACATAATCATAAAAGAATTAAACCAGAAAAGCATGATCATATATCCTTTCATTGTGCTTTCCTGTCAGGGATACTTATTTCTCCCCCTTTTTATCACAAAAGGAACAAATAATAGCTGTAATCTACTATCTGAAACAAAGAGAAATTAGGTCCACTTGACAATCAAAGAAATATAAGATAACATTCATACTTCTAATGTTAGTACATAAACTACAATTATAGGTGCACACACTAACCCAATCACCTCCAAGAAAGCCCAATCTTAATCAACACAAACTCATACGGTAACCCATCACAAATCAAATACTAAACCATATAATTATCAAAGCAAGTTTAGGCAGATAGAGAGAAAACAATTACGGGTCATTAAGAGTGCTGAGAACATGCAAAATTGTACCTTAAACACGTGAATTCCAACCCCACACGAGATCAAAGAGGAATCAAACTCCAATCAACCCTTAATTTGTCACAATTGATTCATATAGAGGAGAGTATGTTGTTGTGAAAGAAAACCAAAGTGAGAGAGGAGAGGAAATAGTTTCAAGTAATGAAGAGAACGACGCAAGAAATAGGTGGGAAACGACTAAACACTAATTTCGTTCGAACGAGGCATCAAATTTTGCCTAAAAACCACCGCAGCTAGAAAGAGATGAAACGAGACCAATCAGTCATTCGAACGAACAAGAAACTCGTTCGAACAAATGGAAAGAAATAGGTTAATTTAAAGACATTAACCAAGCACCTAACAACAACCAAACATAAGATAAGACTAATTACTTTTCGAGATAAAATGGAGACTACCAAACATACTCCCCCTCAAAACATGCAGAGTGAAATATATAGACACAACGGATGCATGACATATCAAGAAAATACTATTGATCTATAAACGAAGCAATGCAAAAGTACTCGGTGTATTTGTGTATAGTCGAATCAAAGTCCTGACATTTAGACATATGAAGATCACTATATCAGAAATATGATTCAACTTAGGCCTCTTATGGTTAGTCACTCAAAATCACTAAGAATCTACTAGGAATCAATCTGAGGAAATATGAATATGAGTAAAATGAAATTAAAAATTCACATTTTAATAAAGCAACGCTATTTAACTGAAAGATCTTATGGAAGGAAAATCAATTGTTATTGGTAGTGTCAACTTAAAGACCATAAATTCTCTAACTATCATTTCCACTAAATCGATTGTACTAGACTCAGAATCTAGGATATTTATTGCTGTAAAGAAGGCAAAGGTAGGCTAGTGATGAAGTAGGTGTTTTCCTGGTATTCTAAAGACAATTGTAACTACCACTTCCGTTGTTGATATCGAGACACCTCCTTCCTCCATTTTTTTTTCTTCTTTTCAATGTGATATTCTTAAAAATATACTTGGTCTTCTAGCACTATTTTGAATTTATGCTTTGAGAAATAAAATTGTGCATGCAACACTAATTTACACAACTCCCTTCATACTTTATCACTTCATCTCCTCAGAATGAAAGGTTAAACGGGAATTGGCATATACAAATAAATGGCTTATTTTTAGGCTCAAAGGGTAACAAGTGATTAAACATTTTGGGTTAAGTATTGAAAGGCTAAAGAATGTGCAAGTAACAATGCCTAAAATCATGTTCTAAGCCTCATACAATTTTTTATTTCACCTCGAATCAAGTAAATAAAATATTATAGTATTTTAACTTGAATTAGATATCACCACCAACAATTACTTAATGAATAAAACAATGAGATCATAAACAAAGAGAAATTTTGCTGGAAAGAATTTATTTAATAAGATTCGAAGCTTGCACAAAAGGTTTGATCCTCACATAACGTTAGGTAACAAAGTCTCTACATTTATCCTTAAGGTTTCTACTTACGACTAGATTCATGGACTGTTGGCTCTAGTGAAGAACAAGTTGCACCAAGTAGCTTAAGCATTAAATGAATATATCACGAATAAATAAATCCCGATCATGCATATCCGTAGCAAAGATAGTCTTTAATACAAAAATAAGGGAAATTAATACTAAGCAAAAGAAAAGATATATACCTGACGCTATTCATAAAATAACGACGCAAACAGTCAGGATGACCAGAAAAATTTACTCAATGGAACATACACCAATAGTGTTAATCTATAATTTATCAGATAAAACATATTTTACGTTGGTTGGTTCAATCATCGACACATAACACACACTCTTCACTGTCTCATATAGCGTAGAAGAGGTTAACCAAGTTTATGCTTGAACATTACTATTTCCATACCACTGAGTATAGTTAAAAATAGTTTGAGCCATTACTGCAATATTGTACCGTAATTATGGTAGAAGATCCTTCTTCTGAGCTTAAACGGGTTTTACTTTTTTTCGTACTTCTATTGCTTGAGTCAAATTCCTGAAAACATTCAATGACTTTTGGACAAAAGAAGGATTAACAATCGATTGGGCATATGGTCGATAGGGTTTCCCTCTTTCCCTAGGAAATTTATTCCTATCATTGAATGTTGGAACATATCTGCACTAGGGAGCAAGATGACCCTTTCGACCACTAGCTTGACAATAAAATACACGAAAGATAGAAGGCTTCTTAATCTGTATTTGAGGAGCATTAGTAATGCTTTGTTTGGGCAAATATGGTACTGGAGTAGCTTAACAAATTTGGTGATTTGAGGTGTAGTAGACTTAGCATTTTCTCGTAAAATCCAAGTCCCCTTTTGTCAGTACCATTTTTGCTCATACTTAGCATTTTATCAATAATCTTTGCTTTATGGAGAAAAACTTCAAGTTTCTGCTTAGTATAAGTCAAGTTAAGTTTAAGTTTCTCAAGTTTAGTTTCAGTCAATTTTAACTTCTCCATGGTAGTATATTTTCTTTTTCACAAATATCAAGTTTGACAATAAAAACATCTTTCTCATTCTTAAGTTTCTCAAACTGAGAAACAAGTTGAGAATACAAATCTTCAAACTTGGATTTTTCACAATTATCAATTTTATAATCACTATGATCTTCTGTAGAGTTTTCTAGCTCAAAAGGGTCATAATAATCATTACTAGAGTTTATTATAGTAGTAAACTTACAATAGTTGCCATTTTCATATTCTTGGCGATGATCATTATTAACATCAAATTTATCATTATCATCATCCTAAGTAACCTTAATATTCATGGCCTTGTAGTTACTATTAGAACTCTTAGTGGGACAACTGTGAGCATAATGACCATACTTGTGACACCTATAACATTCGACTTTATTTAAGTCTTGTTCAAGATTGGTCTGCTTGCCATAAGACTTAACATAATCATGAGGAAGTGGCTTATAATTCATATTTTTCCATTGTTTCTCAAATTGTTGTTTTTTTTAGAGTTTTCTATACTGTCGGTTTATAACAGCAATCTAAGGATTAAAGTTTATTTCCTCATAATTGTCAGAGACACATAAGTTGTCAACTTCTCTGGTTCTCTGGCTCACCCTGCATTACAGTCGGAGTCACCCATCCATCTTCAATGGTAATCAAGACATCTTTTCCCATGGATTATAAGAAAACAATCATTCGAACCTTCAAGTAAGGAAAATTTGTGCCATCAATGAGTGGTGAACGATTTATAGGACCTCCAAATTTGTTGGAATTCATTAAATTTAAGCAAATACTTAAGATATGATCACTGCTCAGGATATAAAGCCTTTAAGCGATTTTGCTCTGATACCAATTAAAATTCTATTTGTTCGTATTTAATGTATTTCTAGAGATTAGGTCAGAATAATTCTTATCAATCAATGATATAAGAATAAACATAAACATTTAATAGTTATGACAAGAAAATAAAAGATACAAACAAATTTTTACTCTGTGGAAACTCCTTACTCAGGAGAAAAACTACAGGTTGTTGTCGACGAACTCGGCAACCAAAAATCTACTAATAAAAAAGAGTTGCAATATAAAATATACTTACAGACTCGATAACCTTGTCTGGTGATTATCTCTCTTCTGATCCAAGCTTCACGCCCTACTTTCTTCGTTCTTGCAATGACACTTTTTGATCTCACAACAATGATCACCCTTCTCAAATCACTCTAGAATAATATGTGGGAAGTAGACTTTGGCTAATTCAACATCAGCCTCAAGGTTTTATGTTTTTGATTGATCTTGATTAGTCTCTCTGATAAAATATATAATAAAGCTCTCAAAAATAAATTATGTGAAAAACTTGGTCAAAGGAAAAAAACAAAACAAGGTTTGCTTAAATAAGAAAATCATTTTTCCCGAGACTCGTTCGAACGAGATCTAAAGTCGTTCGAACGAGATACCCAAATAAGCCTGCAAAAAGAGCCAGTTTAAAACTTGTTTGAAAAAGTTGTTTTTCCCAGAAGTCGTTCGAACTATACCCAAAGTCGTTCGAACGAGATACCCAAATAAGCCTACACAAAGATGTAGTTTGAAACTCGTTTGAAAAGGTTGTTTTATACAGAAGTCGTTCGAACGAACATAAAACTTGTTCGAACGGGAAAATGCAGTTAACATAAAAATAAAGGCAGTTAAAATAATTTGGTTTTTCCTTTATCGGAGTTCTTCTTACCAACTTACCTTCTCAGCCATTATTGTAGAAGGTCTTAATTCTGTTACCGTCTTCGACTGAGATAACCACAGGACTCCACAAACATGAAATGAGACAAACCCAAAACTTTTCAAAAATAATTTCCCTGATCTCATCTAAAGTAAACTCTTTAGTAAGACTGTTAGCTTGGCTTTTAGTTAGTTTCTTAGAACTTAAAAAGATTGCAAACTTGACCATTATTTACTTTTGAGAGTAGCTTCTTATGAAAACCCACAACCCCTTCTTGAATCTTCCCTACAGTATTAACAATGTCCCCATTTAAACATTAAATTTGTGTAATGAAATTCTTACTCTTTCTCTCCTTCATGAACTGATGAAAATAATGTGTATTAGAGTCTCCCTAGGATAACCAATCGCACTTAGACTTCTGTTTCATATCCATTTCTTCTTGGAGGTGTAACTTATTAAGAACTCTTCTTTTTTTCTTTCTCTCTTCTCATTATATCTTCATCAATGATAGGGATAATTGCAATTTCCTCTTGAACATCATCCAACTCCTTTCTTGCATTGTTTATTCCTATCTGCAAGTTACCATACACTTCTCTTTTCCATTTAATCAGCTCATGCTTGAGTATCTTTAGCTTTCTGGTAAGAACAAACATAGGTGTACCTTGAATCCTGCAATTCCAAGTACTTTTAACTAGATCCATGAACTCAGTATGCAATATTCAAAAGTTTGTGAATCTAAAAGGAGCTTTAGGTTTGGGTATATTAGCTTGAATAGTGATATAGATTGGGGAGTGATCTGATATGCTCTAAGGCATGAAATTAACTTCAGCTGCAAGGAAAATACTTATCCATTCTTCATTGATTAATACTCTATCCAATTTTGTAAAAATTCTTGTAGCTTCAGAATGATAATTAGTCCATGTAAATTGACACCCTCTCCATTTAAGATCTATTATCACTCTTTATATTTCTAAGAGGCAACATTTCAGCTTCACAAACTGGATCCCTCTTTTTTTTTTTTCATAATTGTATCTAATAGAGTTGAAGTTTCCAGATAAAGCCCAAGATAAAGTATTAGTAGCACTCAAATCTCTGATAGAATTCTACAGTTACTCCTTTTCACTGTAGCTATTTGAAGCATAGATGCAAGATTGCAATAAAATATTTTTAGTACGGCAATTATGAGAATAAATACTAAAAGATGCCAACTTGCCAAAATTGATACTTTGGCAAGGTACTTCTAAAATTGATACTGGTCCCACCTACTGCCCCTTAGCTGTCACTTCTATTTTTATGCATTAAATGCTAATGAGTAGTCTAATCTGCTACAGCAATAAATCTACCAAATAACAATTTTTTTTAAATAAATGATAAAGTTAAAGAAACCAAATAATAAATATTTCCTAAAGATTGATAAAGTTCTGGCAAAATAAATGACAAATAATACAAAACAAATGAGAAACTATCCCTACTGAAGTTGTTGAGTAGTCTAATCTGTTACAATAATAAAACAATAATAAGAGGGAAGATTCCACCCAAAATAAACTACTAACCTTAAAAATTAAAACTTCTTCTACAAAAATCAAAGCAAATTCTCCTTGATGTACTACTGTTCTCCTTGATGTACCAAGTCTTTCAACTATCATTGAGCATTCGCTAAAGTCTTGACCCAGAGGTTATTGGAGAGAAAAAGATCGTTGTTATCCTTCTCTCCGACCGTTGAAGTAACTGTTAAAGTAAATATCACTTCTAACTTTGTATTCGCATCATGATTCGACGATTTTTTTTCTTAAGAAAAATGCTATGCAAGATGATACACTTTGTGCATAATCATTTTTCTTTTGCTACTTTATCATTTGTCATTTTTCTTGTGTCATTTTTATCATTTATGTTCTGCTACTATATCACTTGAATTATTCATTGATATTATTTATTTTAGGGATTCTTATTATTTGTTTGAGGGATGGTTGAAGTTGAGTTTTATATCATTTGTCTTCTGTTTCGTTATCATTTTTATTATCATTTTCCTCATTTGTTTTATGCTACTTTATCACAAGAATTGTTTATTTATATTATTTGTTTCAGGGATAAATAAAGTTCCACTTTATACCATTGTTCATTGAGGGGGGGGGGGATATTCCATGTCCAAAGATCGGATAAATAATTAGTTATGTTGGAGAAAGTACGAAACTTACCTTACTAATAGTGCACTCATCATATGAAGATTTCATTATACTCCTTGAAGAAATAGGTAAAATCCATCGTGAGGACTGTAAGTTGTACAACTTCGTCCATTGTGCATACACAATTTTATCAGTCCAGGACTTTACTGTAATGATTAATATGCATAAAAGTAATACTGACACACCCTTTCACATATGGATTATTAATGAGCGTATGGTACCTTCTCTAAACTTATTTATGATTTCTATTCAGGTAAAGAGTTGTCCACCACCAAAGATACTTGTTCATGTAAAGGGTTGTTCACCACCAAAGATACTGGTTCATGTAAAGGGTTGTCCACCACCAAAGATGGGGGACCTTTGCATCATAACTCATTTCCTAATCATGAACCTGAATATAGGGGTTACTCTAAAACAAACGGCATAGGGCTTGATTCACGTAGGCTTGAACCTTTAGTGGACAATGTTCCTCAATCAAATGAATCTCTTGAAACTATTCGTACTGATGTTCCTCCCTCAAATGAACCTAGTATTTCCCAATCAAATGTTCATCTCTCAAATGAACCTATGCTAATTAATATTTCTCAATCAAATGAATCTTTTAAAACTATCCCTACTAATGTTCATCTCTCAAATGAATCTTGTATTCCTCAATCAAATGTTCATCTCTCAAATGAACCTATGTTAACTAATGTTCCTCTATCAAATGAACCTATGCTAATTAATGTTCCTCTTTCAATTGAACCCGAACCTATCATTGGACAAACTGAACCTTCAAGTAAGTTCGTATAATTTGTCATTTATAATGTGTGTTTTAAAATTTCTTATCAAATTAGTATTATGCTAAGAAACATTTTTTTTATTTGTTCAACTGAATTTTGGTTTGAGTCACAATGTGAACAGCTGAAAGATCTCACAGATTTCCAGTTCAAATTTGCTGTGTACACGGAGGATCTCTATGACTTTAGTAAAGAGTTTTACATTGTTGATCTATATCGAGATAAGATTGTACTCAAAAATCACATAAGAACTTATGCAGTTGTAAAAAAGTTTAATCTCGTATACGTTCTGAGTAACGAATATAAAATCGTGGTACGTTACAAAGGTTATAATTGCTCTTGGCAGATTTATGCGACAAAGTTGCTCTATTCTACCCTATTTAGAGTATGTACTTAATGCTCTGTGTATACATGCATCAAAGTAAAAACTGATGGTGGGAATGTGTATAAGACAACGTTTAGTAGATTGGTTACTTCTATAATCAAGCAAAAACTTTGAAAAGACCTAAACTACAAACCTTTTGGAATTATTGAAGATATGCAAATCAATCACAATATTGATGTAACATACAATCTTGCCTAGTGTGCAAAAGAAAAAGCCCACGCAGAGGTACCATCATTTTATATATCATTTATTCCCCCATCACTTGTCATTCGTACAATCATGTTTATCATTTTATCGTATGTCATTTGTTCGACTCACTGTGTCATTTGTCTTTGGATATTTATCATTTGTCTGTTATACAATTTTATTTGATCTACGTAATTATTTAAGATGCGAGGCAACATTGAGCACGCATACCAACTACTTACAAGCTACTTTGGGAAGGTGAGGTTGGTTAACCTGGATTTGGTGTTTGACTTACAAACTATGAGTTGTAAAGATACGAGATTCACAAGGTATTTTTGGTGTTTTGACCCTAAAAAAAAACTTATAAACTATTAAGACCCGTTGTTGTGATTGATAGAACTTTTTTGAAAGGGAGATATCGTGGGACCCTACTAACGGCCATCGCCATTGACCCAAACAATTATATTTTTCTACTTGCATTTTCAGTTACAGAGTCGGAGACCATCGAAAGTTGGACATACTTCATGGAGATGTTTGGGTCTAATTTCCACGGTTATGATACTCGATTCGTCGTCATCTCTAATAATAACCCTATAATTATTAATGCTGTACTCAAGGTATTTCTATTTGCATTCCATATATTTTGTGCCTTCAACATATTGAATAACATTAAAACTACCCTTGAAATTATGATGATCACATTTAGAATGGCAGCAGAGGCTCTAAGTAGCATTGATTTCGATAAACACATGAATGCTATCTATATTTTGAATCCAGTGGGTCTCCAATACACATTAGGTATTCCTAAGGAAACATGGTTTAATCTATACATTCCAATGAGTAGGTATATTGTCATTCTCTGTTGATAAACTTATCATTTGTTATTTTAGGACTAGTCATCATTACTCTATTTGCATACTTATTTGTCATTTTTTTACCATTATTTATCATCAGTTTATTATTATTCCTTTTGCAGTTGTTATGCTTTAATTTTTCATCAAGTTATACTCATTTGGCATTTAATTTAAATTGTTTGTCATTTGTTCAGATATGGAGTGGATTTCACTAATCATGGCAAGAGTTGGAATAATGTTATTGTCATAGTGAGAGATCTCCCTATCTGTGTTTATTGAGGAATTGCGTAGAATCTATTCGAAAATGTCCTACACGTTTAGGGAGAAAGCTGAGATGAGTCAAGCTCGCTTAATGCAATGAGCTACGGAATACTGTGAGAGCAAAAAGTTTGTGACAGATTCACTAACCTTCAGGGTTCGTACATCACGTCATCATTTTTAGATGAGTAGTTATGGCAGAACTAATTTAGTAAATATTGAAGATGGTACTTGTTCTTGTCGTTGGTGGCAAACGATGGGGATACCTTGTGAACATGGAGTACGCGCTCTCAGTTTTTGCTAATGTTGATCCAACTACACGAGTCTCTGAGTACTTCTCAAATGATACATATAAGGCTGTATATAAATCGATATGGATTCCTATCAGAGGAATAGAGCAGTGGAAAATTTTAAAAAATAATGCACGTGTTCGTGCACCTATACCAACAATTCGTGCCGGTCGTCCTCGCACGTAAAGGAAGAGAAGGAAAAGAAATATGGTCTGTAGTAGCATACTCAAAGCCTTCTAGCACTAGTCGAATACTCGAAGAATACATCAAAGCCTACCTAGAGACTCGAAGCCCAGTAAGACAATAACTAAGTCCACTAAGCCTTCTGATATTAATCTAACACTTGAAGACATTATAGTCGAAGCTGAAGACAGACGGTCAGCACCAGAACTCAGCATTAGTTAGACTTTGACCATGGGAAGGCATAATCAAAGGCAGACACATTTGAGAGCCAGCTCACCAGACAAAACACTAAAATGAGCTGCCTAACAACTACTGTATCAGAACTGACTCCGAGTACAGAACAATTGTCCCCAAAGGATATACATGTAATCTGACCTCCCATGGCGACTCACCACTTTTATACCTCTTATAAATTAGAGGGAGGAGGCACTATGAAGAGGTTAGAAAAACTCCCCCAAAACCCCAGTAAGATTACCTTCGAATACCCTGTAACTGACTTCTATTCGATCTATCATCAAACTCGATATATATCATTAATCATTCAAATCTTCGCTAGAGGTCGCGGAGAAACCAATTCAAGGACTCCATGCAAGTGTGTTAGTTCAGTAATATAGCTTATTATTACCTTATATACTTGCATAAGTCCCTAGTCGAAGATCAACACCGTGGTGTATGAGCCAGTTTCCCCTCACATGAAACTTGGCCCCTACATGGTTTGGTCATCAAACTAAAATTTTATAGTAGGTGTTGAAAAAAGAACACAATCATCATTCTTGTAAGCTTCTGCCAATCCCATCTGATGATAATACACGTCTAACAATGACACCGTCTTTTACGATAAGCACTGAGCCACCTGTCATCCCAGATGAAGATGCTGTAATCTGTTTGCGTTGATATTTTTGGGTACTCTCTATATCATTTATACAGATGCTGAACTGGGGCAGTTTTTGTTTATTTATCATTTATTTGTATGATCTTTATCGTCAGTTTTGTTAAAACCATCATTTATCTATATATAACTATCATTTGTTAAGAAAAAATTTCTCATTTGTTTGTTTCTATTATATAATTATTTTCTACTAAACTGTTATTTGTTCACAAAGAATTATCATTTGTCTATTGATATATTATCATCAGTTTTGTTAAGTTCATCATTAAACTATCATTGTTCATTGAGACTTTATCATTTTGTCCCCCTTATATAATTATTTTCTTATGGAACTGTTATTTTTTTGTATCTCTCATATCAGACGAAAACTACTATTTGAAAGTAAAAAGCAAACAAAACAAAAAAATATTAATACAAGGCAAACTATTATAACAAGAAACTAATAAAAAACTTAAAACAAACTAAAAACCTAAAAATCCAAAATAAATGTTTACAACTCCGCACTTGAGAATTCCAGATCACGTTCCATAGCCTGGATCTTCTGCTCGAGACAGCTAATCTAAGAAGTCGACTCCTCCGATAGATTCTTGTGCTTATCCTGGTCCAACTTTATGGTGTAGAGCTGATCTTCCAAGAAGCGCATATGGATCTTGAACTCTTCAAAATGCTCATATCTCTTTACTAAAACTTTATTAAGTTCTTCCTCAATTTCGTTGAACTTTCCTAATTTCTTTTTAAACTGTTCGTAATGCTCTTTTAGCCGTTATGCCTTCCCATCGGAGACATCCTTCTCTATTAGGCATATTCTATTCAATTTGTAGAGACGTTCATCACGTTGATCTTCTTGAATCCATACCGCCTCAAACCAATCGAGTAGAGTTCTCGAAGAGACACGGCTAAATCAAGTGGAGTGCGACATTTTTCTTGGGAAGTTGAAAAGAGTTTAGGGTTTGAATAGTTAAAAAGTTGAATTTTTTTAGTGTTTAGGGTTTGAATAGTTGAAGAGTTGAGAATAGTTGAATTTCATATTAGGGTTTATATACTGAGGAATTGAATGCATTGGGAAGGGCCTTTGAATCACGCGTGTCAGGGAATACGGTTTAGGGTGGATGGTATTAATACTTGTTGTACTCGTAATTCATAATCAATGGGAGTTTAAATTGAGTTGCCTAATCAAGTATTATTACTTGTCACATCGACATGTCATTTGTTCAAGATAATTTTGCATTTGTTTGTTTCTTATATATTATTCTTTTCTTACTGAACTTTCACTGTTTTACAGTTAATTTATCATTTGTCTATTGATATTTTATCATCACTTTTGTTTAGATCATTATTTAACTATCATTGTTCATAGAGACTTTAGTATTTGTTTATATCCCTTATATCATTATTTTCCAACGGAATTTTCCATTGTTTGTTTCCCCCATTTCAGACATAAATCACTATTTGAAAGCAAAAAAGCAAACAAAACAAAACAAAAAAATATTCACAACTTCTAACTTGAGGAATTCTGATCACATTCTATAACCTAGATTTTCTGCTCGAGACAACTAATTTTACAGGCCAACTCCTCCCACAATTTCTTGTGCTCATCCCGGTCCAACTTTTAAGCGCAGAGCTAATCTTCCAAGAAGTTGATGCTGATTTTGAACTCTTTAGAACGCTCACATTTCTTATTTATATTTTTATCCAGTTCGTCATCCATTTCATCGAGCTCTCCTAATTTCTTCTTGAACTCTTTGTAATGCTCTTTCAGCAGTTGCGCCTTCTCACCAGAGACATCCTTCTCCATTAGGCAAATTCTATTCAACTTGAAGAGACATTTATCATCCTGTTCTTCCTGAATCCCTACCGCCTCAAACCAATCTCGAGGGGTGCTGGAAGAAGCACGGTTAAATCGAGTGGAGTGGGAGTACGATATTTCTTGAGAAGTTGAAAAAAGTTTAGGGTTTGAATAGTCGAGAAGTTGAAAAACAAATACTGGGGTTAAGGATTTGAATAGTTGAGAATAGCCGAAAAGAGTTTAGGGTTTTATATACTTGGGAGAATTGAATACCTTTGCATTGGGACTTTGAATCATGTGTGGTAGGGTTTAGGGTGGCGGAAACCACGTGGATGTTTTGGATAGATAGCTTATTGTAAACGTAATCAAAGTTGACTCTAAGCTAAGTTATCTAATCAAGTAGTAAAGATTGACTCGTCACATCGACTGTATAGGAAAGAAGCTATTAAAACTAAAGTGGATAATTTGGCATTTGTTGTTACAAATGGTATCATCATAATAAAATTTGATTGTCGTCGTACATATAATATCATCATCCCATTAGTATTTGTTATTTATTTATAAATAGATTCTCATTGTGCTGCTGTGAATTATCACCACCATATATAAAGTGTTAAATGCATAACCTATACACTTGCTTCCAGTTCTTTCTAGTTCTCAAGCATTACATACTTCCCTACCAACGATACATTCCCTTGTTTGCTGGTATGGTGAAAACTGTGATTTTTGTCTCCCGGAGACAAGCCTCAACCCTAACTGTTAGTTATGTCAATGCGTTCTCAAATTTAGTGGGTGTGGTTTTTGGGCGTGGGTAGATGATGTGAAAAAGTGTGATTGTGGCCTCATTTGTAGAGTCTCTAAGCTGCTCGGTAGGAGATTTTACAATTTCCCACATTACCATTGTTAGTTCAAAATTTGGTTTCGATAATCGTCTATGCCCGATAATTCTAAAAGGCCAAAATTGACAATAGCGGAAGAAATCACAAAATTCCGGTCAAGGGAGAAATTAGATCATGGAAACTATTACAAATGAAACTTATACTCAACAAAGGATCTTTGAGGTCAGAACAGAGATGCTGCAAGATTTTTTGTTCAGCTTAAAATATCTTGATCTTAACAAGTAGTCAAATTTGTAGGTGTGAAGTGTAATATTCCTTATCTTTAGTGACGTTAATTTGTGGCTCTAGCATGCTAAACTCTTTAGTAACAAATGTTTAAAGATGAAATATAAATGGTAAACAATGATAATCAAACTACAAATTCTACTGAACAACAAGATTATGAAAGATAGACAAATCTATGGTTCAAGACCGGACAACCTCTCCTTAATTAGATCTAACCTCTCCTCTAGCGTTTTGACTTTGACGATAATATGCTCAAGATTCAAATCTATGGTTGTAAAACTAGTAGCCATCCTATTAGCAATGTCTTTAACAACTGATTGAAGCTTCGTAAAGAAATTAAAAACCCTATCTGAGAAGTCATCCTTCGTAGTTTGGTGTTTCTCCCTTATAGGCTGGTGGTTATGTATATGGCGTGGTCAGCCTGAATCCATTATGATTAATTATGGAGTGGAACATCACATATATGGAGTCCACTTTATATATATGTTAAACAATCTTTAACATATGTTAAACAATCTTTAACACGTCACTTTATAGCGTGACGTGTTAAACAATCTTTTTGTGTCAGAACGAGTTGACAAGACAGAAACAAAAGAGCAAATTTTTTGAAAAGATTGTAGGAAACGAAAATAATAATAAATGATGATTGAGAAATGATAAATCATAAATAACATATGATAACTAATATATATCTGGGTGACATATAATTCATAAAATGACATACATTCAACTAGACATACATTATATTATGACTCTATTCTTACGAATGAAAAATATTTCATCACATGATGATAAAGAGTAAATTACAAATGACAAAGATTATATAAATGAATGATATTCATAACTATTTATAACTTTACAGAAATTATAATTTACAACAAAATGGATGTTAAAGTTTTCAAATTGCCTCTGGCTCAACTCTCAGCCTTAATATGTCATTAGCAATTGTGTAATGACATTCATCACCGTTTATCAGATATGAAAATCTCATCTCCCTTAGGATATTGTCTAAAAAGATAAATATATAGATCCCGTAGTCATTACAATTTGGCTGTATTGGACACTCCCCAAAACGAGTTGTCCATCTGGAGTTAATACCATAAGTCTTTACCTTTGAACCAGTAGGCGGCCTACGAGTAGCAAAATTTGTCCAGATCAATATTCTAGGGAGGATCGTTGATAACTGATCATGAATAAGTTGGTGTCCAGGAGATAACTTCTTCTTCTTGTTTGCATTTGCAATTTTCGTATCAACCAGTGAATCGTTGATACATATTTGTCTTTTCTTAAAGGACACAACACAAAGGACCCAATGGTTGCCATAGTGAATCATAGATGCATATTTGTCTTTTCTTAAAGGACTCAACACAAAAGACTCATTGGTTTCCATTGAGATTCTAAGGAAGGAGTATTAATTTTGAATTCATCACTTTCAAATGTCCTTGATCGAAGTAACGCAAAACTGTAAAATCCCATCCTATAGAAGTAATTTGTGCCCAATTTGATTTCTTCTTTAATTCTATAGCTTCTGAAAAAGACATAATCCGAGTCCAGACATTCAAAGTCCTGCCAATAATTTGACCCGTATACACATCTGTCAATACAATATTTTCTTTAGCTGGGCAGGCACGATATTGTGAATCAAAAAATTGAATCAGCTTTAATGTAAACATTAATGACCTGAACCGAAAAAAGGCAATGACAAATTATGAGCAAAAAATGATAAAGTTTAGAGATACAAATGACAAAGACTTCTGAACAACTGATAAAGTTCAAGGAAAACAACTTCTATCTAAACACATGCCAAAGTGCAATGAACAAATGGCAACCACTTTAAAAATAAATGGCAGAAAATCTTGAACAAATGATAGTTTTTTGACAAAATAACATAAATGACAGAGGAAAATAAATAAATGCTATAAATACCTCATTGTCCAACCATTGGTTTGGATGTAAGGTGTAAAGAGCGCTAAGGCAAACAATTTCTTCACCTATTCTCCTATAAGTACTTGTACCGTAGTCCCTATTTTTAGTGGATAATTCATCCTTCCTTAGTGACCAGACTTGGTCCACCTAGTTTTTCTCATCCTGGGAGATGGGTCTTTGAATAAAAGATTTGAATAATACTCCAGGAAGAAGCTTGTCAAGGTGAGCATGCAATAGGTTCATTTAAATAACAAATGATATGGCTCTGTCATTAATATCTTTGTTAGTTAGTTTATGCCTTTTCTCTAAGGTGACATCCACTTCTGACTCTATTAAAACAAGCTGGAACAGATGAATTACTTGAGCAATAAAAAAATATAAATGTGCATATTTCATGATAATAAGTAATAAGATATGTCATGAAATCTTATTACTTAGGGTCTGGTTTAAAAGTACTTCATACATTGGTTTGCCCAGCAACCATTTCTTTTATAATTTTCTGAGGGTCTAGTTTTTTTGTGAAGTTCCATCATCATCATCCTTGCCTTTAACCACCTCCTCTTTATTATGTTTCTTAACTGATACACCAGTTATTTGGTCTGCACTCGTCTGTAAATAAACACACTACAAATGATAATAGTGATACAAGATATGGAAAAATAAAGAAAATAAAATGAGTAGTTACCAGTAAACGAATGACTAATAATATAAAACAAGTGATAAGTTACCTGATTAGTTTCATCAATATCTTCCTCCTGGTGGCCTCTTCTACTACATCTTTTTTTCCAACATAATACACCACTACAGTTCTTTGTGTTACATCCTCCATCTGTAAAATAGGATATAAATACTACAAATGGTAAAATTAAATGAACATACGATAGGGTAGCACACAACAAATGTGATAGATAGCTAAACACAAATGTTAGATAAATACTTCTTGAACTTCCTCTTCATCAACAGCTTGAGGTTGTTCTTCTTGAACAGATTTAGCTTTCTCATCATCACTGTAGGGATCTATCCCTTGATCTCACCTAGAATCGAGCTGTCACTAATTCAAATTACCTCCATGTCAGACTCGCGCATTCTCCGCGCGACTTCTCCAGTCAGCATCACCATATACTCCATGAACTGATAAAAAACGTCAGTCGAGCTCAAACTAAAAAAACCTAAACAAGTCAAAACCACTTATCTATCACAAACTCAGCAGTTACTCAGTCAAATAGCCATTAGCCATATTGTTCAGAGAACGTGTTTCAGTACGAAGAAGAACTACGGAAGAGGCCTATATAAAGAAAAAGTTCCAGAAGATACAGGGACCAAAAAATTACAAGAGAAATCACTAAGAAAGCTATATTTTCTAGGATTTTCAAGACTCTAAAATTCTTATTCACAAGGTCAATCATTTCTAAATCTAGAACTAACTTGTAATAAGATATCATCAGCCTCAAGCAATAAACGTCACTATTACAAAAACCCTCAACACGAGGATGAGGGTTTTTACCTATTCATAGGCTTTCTATGCTAAACACTTGTGTCATTTCTTGTCTATTAGATTTTTGTCACTGGTACATTGGTATAAGGACTAATTCCAGACCACTTCGAGCTAAGAGAATTAGGCCATTACATTTGGCACCGTCTGTGGGAAATATATTCTTTCTACGATATCCTAAGGTATTTAGTCAATCTACTGCAACATTTCAATCATGGTCACATCCCGGTGACCAACTACCGGAGTCCAACTCGATCTCTCAGTTGAGCAAGAGAAACTTATAGAGCTACGAGCAAATCTCAATATTGAAACAGAGAAACGCAACAAGCTCGAACGACAAATAACTCGCAACCGAGAGCTCTACGAGAAGGAGCTCGACGCCAAAAGATAAGCTCATTTGACAGTGCTCAAGCGACATAAAGATCAAATGAGAACAATGAAGACTGCCTTGCAGGCTCTATAAGATACTCAGCAGGCGTGCCCGAAGCCTCTCAGGTTTCTGTGCCCTTTTATTCAATTCGAGAGGGGGGAGTTCAATCTGAGAATAGTCGAGATCACCGATGCTCCATACGTTAAGAGGAAGAATAGAGACCTCAGTCTCGAGTTCCAACACGAGATCGTTTGAGTGAAGTTACCGGTGCTCATAATACGTAATCTCCTCGTCAAGCCGCTTAAACGACCCGTCATAATGTCACACAAGAGCAAATGGACCAGCGTATTAAGGAGATGATCGAATCACAGGTTCAGGGCACTGCCAACAACCTTATCAAGTTGTAAGGAAGTCCAATTGCCAAAGAACTATTCGATATAGATATTTCGAAAGGTTTCCATACTTTTAAAATTCATAAATACAAGGGTACCGATCCAAAGGAACACATTCAACAATATCGTGACTCATTGGGAGGAGCACGATCCTGACCTTTCAGAGGAAGTTACAGAAGATCTACCCTCCAAAACATTTAACGAGCGAGCTGAATAGATTGCATGGAATGGGTGGAGACTTCTTATAGATGGATCTGCAGGATTCGCAGGGCTAGGATTTGAAATCATATTGATTACCCCTTCCAACGAAAGAATTGAGAAATCAATCCTCTTAGATTTCAAGGCCTCAAATAATGCTATCAAATACGAAGCTCTCATTCACGGACTCGATCTCGCTCTCAAGCTCGACGTCTCCAAACTCTCAATTTACACAGATTCACTACTCATCGTCCACCATTACTCCGAGCAATACAAGAAGAATGGCAAGATTATTGTGTACGAAACCCTCATTGTAGATAGGATGAGCAAGTTTGCGCAATCAACTCTCAATTATTTTCTTTGAGGCAAAAATAGAAATGCCGATTTCTTGGCATATTTAGCCGGGGTCTTAGGCACATAAGTTTGATATCTTCAGATCGAAGTAATTTTAACCCCCAACATTGATTGTATTTTTGTATGCACGATCAACACTGGGTGTGATAAGAGGGGGGGGGGACGACGATTGGCGAAAGCCTTTCTTAGTTTATCTTGGTATCAACAACAAATGTGAAGGGCCACATCCAGCAAATCCGAAGGAATAACGACAGCTGATAGACAACTGGAAGTACTATACTAATCGAAATGGTACCTTGTACCGCCGTTCTGTCATGGGGCCATACCTCAAGTGCCTCTACAAATGGATAGCGGACGAGATGCTCCGCGATTTACATGAAGGGACTTGTGGCTCCCATACCGCAGGTCGATCACTTGTAAGCAGAGCCATTACACATGGAGTATTCTTGCCCGATATGCACAAGCTAGAAGAAGAGTACTCACGCAAATGTGATGCATGTCAACGGTATATAAATATGATTTGTGCACCTGCGCTCGAACTCCATGCAAGCAAGGTGTTTTGGCCATTCAAAAGATAGGCACTCGATCTTGTTGGCAAATTTTATAATTCTCTAGGTAACCGCCACCACTTCCTCATAGCTACCGATTATTTCACAAAATGGATAGAAGCAATTCTACATTATCGAACCAGAGAAGAATATGTCATCTCTTTTATCTGGGAACACATCATCACTCGGTTTGGGTACCCCTACCTAATTCGTATCAATAATGGGCCCCAATTTGGTAGAGAAAAAGTCGTAGCTTTCCCAAACCAGTACAACATCATTCACTCGCCATCCAATCTTTAAGGTAGTGGTCAAGTCAAAATTTCCAACAAAGCCATCGTGGATAGATTCAAGAAATAGCTACTCTCTTAGAAAAAAGGGAATTGGGTTTGAGAGCTTCCTCATGTCTTATGGGTATACTGTACCACTCTACATCAGTTGACAGGCCGTACTCCATTCCTCCTTCCCTATGGCACTGAGGCTGTCATTCCATCTGAATACCATCACCCAGTCAAAGATCACGAGTTAACTGACGAGGAAAATGAGTTCGAATTGGCTTGTAACCTCAATTGGATCGATGAAACCAGGGAACGCGCCATCGCTAACCTAGGTCGATATCTCTATATACTGACTAGTTCGTATAACAAATGAGTCAGAAGCCGTACCTTCCAAATCAATGATCTCGTCCTTAGAGAGATACCTTAACACCGCAAAGAGCCTCATGCTGGGAATCTCGCTGACAATTGGGAGAGCCCATTCCTTATCACAGGTCCCTCAGGCCTGGGATCATATTACCTCATGATAGAAGATGGCATCCACATTTCAAGTCCCTGGAACACTAGGCGACTAAAATGATATTATCGTTAGGTCCCTCACTACTCCATTTCAGTTTCTCGCCTTTTCATTACATAAGTGAGATTTCCATCTCCATCCAATGTACATCCTTTCTCAAAATTCAATGTAACTTACAAGTTTTTTCCATACATCTCTCTACTTTGTAGATAATACATAGATTAAAGCATAGATAATACTAGCTTTCGATCGACATTATTCCAGTTAAATCAAGAATATATTTGGCTTGGCTGACTCTACTAAATCTCCTGCAGTTAAAACAAGGTAGAACTTGTTTTCAATCAATGGACTCTTCCAGACATAAGATAAAGCAAAGGTAAAACTAGATTTCATCTCTTTCAATATGTCTGCGACATCATACCAGTTAAATAAGGAATACACTTGGTTTGGCTGACTTTACTAAATTTCTTGCAGTTAGAATAAGGTAGAACTTGCTTTCAATTAATAGACTCTACCAGACATAAGATAAAGCAAAGGTAAAACTAGCTTTCATCTCTTTTAATATGTCTGCGACATCATACCAGTTAAATCAAGAATATACTTGGTTTGGCAGACTCTACTAAATCTCTTGCGATTAGAACAAGGTAGAACTTGTTTTCAATAAATAAACTCTGCCAGACATAAGATAAAAAAAGGTAAAACTAGCTTTTATCTCTTTCAATATGTCTGCAACATTATACCAGTTAAATCGAGAATACACTTGGTTTAGTTTACTAAATCTCCTATGGTTAGAACAAGGTAGAACTTGTTTTCAATCAACGGACTCTACTAGACATAAGATAAAGCAATGGTAAAACTAGCTTTCATCTCTTCAATATCTCTGCGGCTATCTACTAGTTAAATTCAGGTTATTCCTGGTTTGACTGACTCTAATCGACTCTGAGGTTAAAACAAAGGTGATACTAGTTTTCAATCAAAGAGCTCAACCAGACATAAGATAAAGTAAAAGGTAAAACTAGCTTTCATCTCTCAACATGTCTGCGGCAAATATTATTTCTTTTTTGGTTATATACAACCACTACAATGAAGTCTGTTATGCTATGGGGATATCAGCTTTGCTTACCCCTACAACAGGAGATCGACTAGCCATGAATTCTCGAGCTCGACCAATCACAACAATCCTACCATCCTATATCAATTTAGCAGATCGAGTGCCCAAATCCATTCCCATGGAGCTCGTGCAATCTCCTCAATCTATATCAACCTTGCAAAAACATCCCTTTTCTGACATACAGTCGAATAAGGTATCTCTCTTTGGCTCAATTCATTTAACTTCTTCTACAAAATAAGTAATCACCAATTTTAGAAATTCTGAATGCCGGGCCTGAGTTACAACTGAGTGAGAGAACACCGTCATTAACCTCTGAAGGCAATCTTCTAACCACTTGTACCGTGCTTTTTGACTCTCCATTTCTCTATTTATTCAATCTGTAAAAGCTATGTTCTCTATAGATTTTTTATCATCTTTGGCTAATTTAGCTTGATTAATCGCCTTCAAATTAACCACCTGAGCATGAAGTATCTCGATCTCTTTGTTCAGTTCTTCAACATCTAGAATTTTCTTTAACAATTCCTCTGTATCATTGATAACAATCTCCTTTCCTCGGATAATATGCTCTAACCCTTTCTCCCTGACAAGAGCAGAGTCCAGCTTTCTTTGACACTCCCGTAATTCCTCAACTCCTTTGCACAAATGCCCTTAAATTCTAGCAACGTCCCCCTCCTGTAATGGCCAAATTTCAAAAGTTCGAAATGGCTTAGAATTCGCTATCACCCTAATGAACCTGTGACAATATTCAAATGGAAAGCAAGAAAATGACGCAGGTGGATTTTAGCGTGGAAAACCTCTGAATAGGTAAAAAGCCATGACCTCGAGTGGAAGATTTTTGTAAGAGTATCTTTATTGCTTGGGATGGATATCTTATTACAAGGTATTTCTAGGTATAGAAATGTTCGAACCTTGTAGCTAAGAAGTTTGAATATTTTAAGAATCTAGATAAACAGTTTCTAGGTGATCTCTTATGTAATTTTTCTAGTCCTTGTCTCTTCTGGAACTTCTTCTTTATATAGGCCTTCTCCGCAACTCTTCATCGTGTTGGAGCACGTTTTTCGAACAATGTGGTTAATGGCGGTTGACTGAGTAACTGATGAGTTCATGAGAAACAGGTGTGTTTGACTTGTTTAGGCTATCCAGTTTAAGCTCGACCCACATTCTTCACCAGTTCGTGGAGTAGGTTGAAATGTTGACTGGAGAATTTATATTAAAAATGCGTGAGTCTGAGATGGAGGTAATTCGAACTGGCGACAACTCAATTTTAGGTGAGATCATGGGATAGGTCCCTACAATTGCCCCCTCGCAACCGAAGTCTAGAGTGTCTTTGGTTGAGATAGAATATGAGGGCAATGGGTATTTGGATTAAAATTTTTAAATATAGAAACAGAGTAATGATGGCGTTGACGGTATAGATGTTACGCGATTATTGGGAAATGATGGGTATTAAATGAGGATGTGGATGCTAATGTATCTGACGTTTGTGATTGAAGAGTTACGCCTGTAATAAATGATGGCACTTGGGAAAATGTACCTGTACAATAAATGTAGGGTTATATAAATAGTACCTATAGTAAATCTTTGAAGTATAGTACGCTTTGTATTTTGCCACTTTCTTTGAATTTTCAAAAATGGTGAAGACTCGGAGGATGGTCCTTGAAGAGAGGATTGCAACTGAAATGCTGAGGTTGAAGTTGAAGTACTTTGGTGACAAATCCTTGGAGTTGTTAATACCCACTTCTGTCCCTCCGATTTATCAAGGCATGTCGGAAGAGGAAGCGATTAAAACTGGGGAGGAATTTTACTGCAAGTAGAAGTTTTATGTTCTCATTTTGACAGGCGAGGAAGGTTGGGCTTGTCTCTGTACTCTGGTAGAGGACAATGTTCGGGCTTCATATGCAGGGATAGGTATAATTGCGGGGTAGTTATGCTGATTTCTTGTATTGCCATGGATTCTAAGGTTGGGCCTTCTTCATATCTACCAACTCTTCGGGGGTGGTGGTTATAGGAGAGGCAGTGATAGCAGTGGAGGAAGGAGATTAATGGTGGTGGTGTGCTTCTGCATTTCTATCACGTTTTGGCACTCATAAGACCTTCAGCTTGCAGGGTTGGGGTTAACACTGAGTCTACTACTTGTATAGTTTCCATTTGAAGTTCGATTGGACTTTGACCAGACTCATGTGAGGGAAGCTCTTTGTTAGTTCCAATGCCTTCTTTGCATCAGGGTGAAAGATCACTGAAGTAGGATGAACAGAAGGACTTGACGCATGGAATGTCTGAACGACCTATTACTTATAAAAGTATTGACAAACTTGTTCTTTGTAAAGTACCTGTAGTACGGTTCTGGACATATTAGTTATCTGTAATGTATCTAAGATCGATTACTGAAAGACTTGTTATCTGTAAATGTTTAGTCTCTTTTGACATGAATAGAATTTATAACCCAATTACTTGTGTTATTGTAGATATAGAATATTTAGATATCGAACTGAAATATTAGGAAGAATGTATAGAGTGTATGAGTATTGCAGGTATCGAGTTGTTACACTCGTACTGGGATAAATATGTGTAAAAATAATTTAAGTTGGATTATGATGTAAGTATAATCTGTTGTGTGTGTCGAAGATGTTGGAGACAAAAATTTTCAAGAATTTATCAATGCGTAAATTCAATCAAATAGAGTTCGATGAAAGAATAGATTTAGATAGAATAAGCTCGACCTGGAAAGTCATATAATGGATGAGCTCGAAGGAAGAGATAAGTTCAAATAGTTTTCCTCAAGATTCTGGGGTTTTCTGTTGTGAGATAAATGGTCAAAATCACATTTTGAGTGGAAAACGCGTGAAAAACGTATAAATAAGGGTAAGATGATTTGTGAAACTGGAGGAGAGGTTTGGATGGTACAGACTCGATCTCAGAGGATTCGTCATGTCGCGGAAGGACGATTGGCTATAAAGATTGCTGAGGTGCGGGAGAGGATATTTGGTGTATTTGGCTATGATGATGAGTTACCAGTGGGGAAGTGTTAGCTCGAAGGATTAGATGTAAGGAGTAGGAAACTTGAGTATGTCCGTTATTTCTATGAGGTATGCTTTCGTGAATTGGTGTTGGATCCTGCAGCTCGAGAAGAAATGGTTAGATTGATTGCTGAGGTTGAGATTAAATTTGAGGATGGCTGATTGAGTAGTAATGTGATCTGATATTGTCGTTCAGGTTATTAAGGCTGTTCTAGATGTAATGATGTAAATAGTGTTTATCATAAATAAATATAAGTTTGTTAAATTTAATAGAAAATATGTAAATCAAGTGGATCCTTTATAGTTGCAAATGCCATTTGAGACTGTTATAATAAATATTTTGAATAATTTTGAAAATTTTGTTAGCTTTGAAAATGACGTTACTATCACTAAAAGTATGATAAACAAGGACGGAGAAACAAAAATGAGTAAATGCAGAACCTTCTAGTTTTGTTTTGCATGTAAAGCTGCAAAAATCTGATATCGCGTAGGGTGAGTCATCATGAGTATGGGAAGGTAAGAAAAAGATATGGAAACAAGAGAGAAAAATAGGTTAAAATATGAGGGGAGGGGTAATGATGGAAAGGGGGTTTTATTGATAAGGTACAAGACGTCTGACATGGATAGTGGAAAGGATACCTCGGCTCCAAAACCAAGGACGGGTTATACGAGACGCAATAACTGCCAGCCGCTGGAGTGAGAAAGGATAAATAGTACTTCTTCCTCATCATTCAAACGTTTTTCAACTTCTGAAAATTTGGAAAACACAAAGACAGAGGTGCAATTTTTTTTAAATGACTTGATAATAACTTATCTGAGGGTGATCAACGATCGAACAGAGCAAAAGACACTAGATCACACAGGTTGCTATACAGCAACGTCATGAGGGAAAGATTTGGCGCTACTGCGGATTCTTATTATGATACTGAAGGTTAGTAGAGACGCATGCATTATATATGTGCTTGTGTAAATCATAATCATTTTTAAAGCAAATCTTAAAAACAACTGTTTATGGCAATCTATGTAATTTTGATATATACATAAAATATATGAAAGATATGCTGCATACAAAATAATAATAGATACCTGCACCTGTATGTAGGTTGAACATGAGAGGTATTTGGAGGATCAAACCTTTGACTATAGAGTTATAATTTTGAAATGGATAGTTTGTCTGCTAATGAGGAGTTGACCTCAGACTGGATGGTAGAGTCTGATAGTGAGGGTGAAGTAGGATTGGAACAATTTACAGGCTTTCATGGCCAATTGATATCCTATCGTCCTGATTTTGATGGCTTTAGAGAATTCTGTAAGGCTTAAGCGACTGTAGGAGGGACGTGGGGTAACTGTGTAGAATACGCCGATAGGCAGTTTAGGGGTTGTACGGTAGTGGCGGGAGAAGAGTATTTTTATCTGTTGGCTGACTTGGAAGTGGAAAAACAAGATAGGGGTATAGATGAATCGATCTCGTTAGAATACTTTGATGGGGGTGTTCGGGGTGACCTCTCAGAGGGTTTTTTGTGTTACCTGTCTTAATTAGAGTACAGGTTGAGTCTTCCCTTTACCAATTTGGCGAATGGGATTATGAATGCAATTGAGGCATGTCCTGTTCAATTGAATGAGAACATGTGGGAGGTAATAAATGTTTACTATCATTTGAATGAAATGTGGGAGAATAAGGGGAAAGTGAGAAGGATATCCCCTGAGGATGTATTACAGTTTTATGGGGTGAAGAATTATCATGCCAGTGCTGGGGCATATTTATGTGTGAGAGCAACTCGACATCGTTTATTCGATCTGAATTTTGCAGGTCAAACCTAGAACGACAACGTCATATGGGTGAAGGGTAATTGCCTTCAGAGAGATGACGAAGAGCCTTTTGACCTTCAGTTTAGAACTGTAAAACAAAGTAAGTATAGCCATGCATAGATAATATTATTGCTATATTTGAATTAATGCATGTAGTTGATAATAAAAATGTTGTTCATGGCAGGTGTGAAGTCCCACGTAGAGAGGAAGGAGTCATTGTTGGACGGAGTTGCGGAGGAGGAGGCTGAGCTCGAATTTGTGTTGGAAGGGCTTGGCCTTAGTAGAAAGAAGAAGGTTGATAGCTGGTCGAAGAAGGTTCAAATAGCTTAGTCGACCAGGCCGATGGTGGGTATTGACGATGGGAAGAAGCGAGGAATTGGTGGGGAAGGTTGAACTAACTTGGCCAAGATCCCTGGAATAGATAGCTCAGTTCAACCGGAACCCATTACGTCGAACAAAATAGCTTAAAAATATCTGAAAAAATGGATGTTAAAGACTCTATCAGTATCTCGCACCACTGGAAGTGGTGAGGTCGCCAAAGAAAAATGGAGAAGGGTCAAACCTTCAGAGAAATTTAGGGAAAAGTTCATGAAAGAGCGATCTTCCGTGGTGGACAACCTCAAGGAGGTTGAGGAAAGGGAAAGGTTGGCGGTTCTTCATGGTGAGGAAGACATGAGCAAGATGGTAAGTCTATACTGATTATGTGAAAAATTTATGTTCTGGGTTTCCAGCTGATGTTGAGGTCAATTTTTTTTCTACAGGTAGCTCGTCTTGTGAAGGGGATCTGGCTTGGAGTTGAAGAAGATAAGTCCGAGCTGAAGAGAATGAAGATCAAGCTTGAGAAGAAGTTAGCTCGAGCTAAAGCTGATGCTGTTAAGGAAGTAAAACAACTGGAGGTTTTGAAGGTTTCCCATGCTGTGGCGATTGGCCAGCTGCAGGTGGAGGCGAGAGCCAATCTGGATGAGATGGTGGAGGAGCGCAAAAGGCTTGGGCGTTACCTGATATTGAAGGGTTATTCCGAGGAGGAGGTGAAGGCCATTTAGGCGGACACCTATATTGAGGAAGAAGATGATGAAGGGATGGAGGTGGTCGCGGTAGGAGTAGTTGTTGGGTTAGACGGTGTCTCCCGTCAAACAGTTTTGGATAATCAAGGGGACGAAAGCAAACTCCCAGAGGGCAAGAACAAGAAGGTAGGGTAGAGAAATGATTTGATTTTGTATGTGTATTGTAAACTGGTGGGTTGTGTATATTGAATAGACTCTTAGGCTGAATTTTTCTTGTAACCTTTTTGTAGGCATTTAGAGAAATGAGTCTCAGAATAAAAGACCTAGAGACTGAGCTTGCCAGGGAGAAAGAGATTTCCACATCCTCGCTGTCTTCGTAAGTGGAGATGCAGGTTAGATCGGAAAAGGCCTTTTGGCTTATATGCTATATTAACATAATTACTAAGTAGAGAGAACAACCATAGAACGTAGAGGCATATAAATTTTTTAGAAAGTTACATATAGGAAATATGTACTTGAGACACTGAAAAATGTGGTATGAAGTTTTCCGCTGAGTTAGTACTTCGATCTTTAAGTCTACACAGTAGATGTTAGAAATTAGATTCCTTTTTAGAAATGAGATATATAAATGTATGCTGATGAGTATTCTTAATCGAATTGCATATAATAGATCTATATTGTGCAGGTCGAATTGGATTCAGTTCTCTCACGCAAAGATGAAGTGCTCCAATGTAACCAAAAATTTGTAGAGGAGTTAGATAGGATGAGGGGGGGGGGGAATGAAGATAGAGAAGACCAACATGTAAAGGTGCACTTCAAATATGTTGAGGCAACCCAGACTATTATTGACCTCACTTGTAAGCTCGAGGAGAAAGATGCCGAAGTTGACAAAGGGCTAAAAGAGCCCGCGGAGATGAAGGAACGTGCCATGAAGCTTCAAAGTCGGATTGACACTCTGATGGTAAAGAGTAAGTAGGCTAACATGGCTCTATACCGCATTCAGATGCTTGAAAGATTCGAAGGGCAATTTCGAGTTGATCTCCAAAATTGTAGAAGTGAGTTGGAGCGATTGAAGCAAAAACTGGTGGAAAAAGATAACGAGCTGAAAGTAGTTCGAGAGAATCTATCGGCTTCAGAGGCCGCAGTTGAGCATTTTCATATTGCCTTACCTACCAAGGATATGGAGTTTCGGGAGATGCAACGAAGATGTAATGGGCTAAATGAGACGGTGACACGACCAAAGGTCGAACTGGTGCAAGCCAACGCACGTGCTAAGAAAGCAGAGGCTGGAGAGCGCTCGAGAGGGAGTAAAAAGGATGTTCAAGTTCCTCTAGTCCGAGGGGATGTAGTGAGTCTATCAGGATGAATTAGAAAGCTAGAAGGTGACATAGCTCAAATTCACGGGCATGTGCAGAGAGGTTATGTAAGCTTAAGGGAATGCTAGCAGAAGCTAGATGCTACTCTTATCAGGGAGAAAGTCCTGGAAGGGGAAATCAGGGCAAAGAAAATGTTGATAAAGAAGAAAGATGAATTATTAAAGGATATTCTGGCTAGGGAAGAGTTGAATATAGAAATTAAGAGACTTCATGCCCAGGTATTGGACCTAGAGGCCATGAATCTGGCTGAATCAACTAAATATATTAAGAAATTAGACGAGAATATAGGTTATGATTTTCGGGTAGATATGGAAATGACTCATCAGAAGAATTTGTATGCTAGATTGGAATCACACCTCGAGAAGGTGAGAACAAACATTTCAAAGATAGTCGTACCTCATGCATCACGCTCAGATCTATTAAAGTTGGTTATCGCATATTTTGTAGAGGAAGTAAAAAGACTCGAGTTAGAACGAGATACCTTGTTCAAAAGTCTGTCAGAGATGGGATGCATTTACGGAGTTAATATAGATTGAGGGAACTGTGTGGCCTCCATGGAAACCAATTTAGGCCCTCGACCTGCTAATCTGGTAGAGAGGGGCAGAGCTGCTGTAATCTGTGAACTAAATGTTCAACCTCTTACTGTAGGGAAAAGCATGGCTGACATTCCATCAGCAGAAAAGGTTCCCTTGTAATGTGAATTTGACCTAAAAAATAGTTTCTGTCGCCAACACATTGAAAGAGATGAAAGCTAGTATGACCTTTTCCTTATCTTGTGTCTGGTGGGGTCTTTGATATAAAACAAGTGTTTACATTTCCTCCAATCGCAGAGATGGGTTGATCCAGTCAAATCAAGTGACTTTTGATTTAACTGTAAGAATGTTGCAGACATATTAAAAGAGATGAAGGATAGTATTATTTTTTCTTTATCTTATGTCTATTAGAGTCGTTGAAATAAAACAAGTTTCTACATTTGTTTTAATTGCAGAGATTTAGTAGAGTCAGTCAAACCAAGTGTTATCCTTGATTTAACTGGTATAATGTCCCAAATAAGTTGAAAAAGATGAAGACTAGTATTACCATTGCCTTACCTCTTGTTTGGTAGAGTCTTTGATATGAAACAAGGTTGTACATTTGTTATAATTGCAGAGATTTAGTAGAGTCAGCCAAACCAAGTGTTATTCTTGATTTAACTGGTATTAGATCGTGTGAAAGCTAGCATTATCTATGCTTGATCTATAAAATGTGGTTGAATCTACGTAAGTAGAGAGATGTTGTGAAAAACTTGAAAGATTCATTGATCAGATCAGAATTTACATTAGATGGAGATGAATATCTCACTTTTGGAATTGAAAAAAAAAGTGAAAAATAGGAATGGAGTAGTAAGACGCTTAACAATAGTACCGTTCCAGTTGTAGGAGCACGCTCCCGCTAACGACTTAGTCGGGGTAGTCTAACGAGCAAGCTCTCTCTACGACCCCAACCTTACTAAATTTGAGCAGGTACACGCAAATGGACCGGCGACATATCTCGTCGGTCGTTATACACGAGCAGGCATTAAACTGTAGAACAGTTACGAGGAGCACCCAAACCCACGACCCTGAAGGGATAGCCTAGGAATTTACCAGGGGAACGTGAGTAAGGATGCTACTAGGTCAAATCCTCCCTATAAATAGGGAGGAAGGGATAAACAAAAGGGGACCTCCATCTTTATCTTCTTCTTCTTCTTCTTCTTCCTTCTTCAAGCAAACTACTATTCCCCAACGATCTTGGAAACATAATCAGAGAGAGAGAGAGAGGCAGAGGAACCCGGAGACAGTTGAGTGGTGCCCTCCTCCTGTTCAATATCAAGCCCAACCCATCAAACGATTATTGTTATCCCCTAATAAAATAAGGAGACTACAATTAACACCGTCTGCGTTCCCCCCCAAAGCCTCCTCCGAGCAACGATGGTGGTTTCCACCCGCAATCAGTCCCAGGAACAAGCCATGGCTGAAATGAGAGCGACACTAGTGCAGCTGCAGGACCAGATGTCCACAAAAGGCGACCAAATAAGATAACTCCAACTGGCTAAGGATACTCTTCGTGACACTCTCGCCGCCAGTACTCACCCGCCGCTGGGCGATCCAATACCCTCCGCGTCTGTAAGCAAGTCAACCCCGCACGAACCACCTCAAGGGAATGAAGCAAATCTAATACCTACAGCTGGAGCCTCGGTAACACTAGTCCACCAACCCCTCGGACCACCCCGAAGACCCACTATTCCTTTGCACCCCACGATTCACCAAGGTACAGGCTCACCGCATCATCGACCGGTTTACCAGTACCGGTCGATATGCTCCTCAACTCCAGAACCACCGTGTACCAAATTCTGTCATGGACTACGGTGGCCGATATGGCGACGACCGCACAAAATAATCACCATGACATCCCCCTTATAGCCCAGATGACCCCACCTACCCCTGCGACCACGACTGTCAGCCCCAATACGATCGGAACCACGCGTACAACGAGAGGTTTTACGACCGATACCCAGGAATGCCCTTTTCGGGACCGACTTATGCCCGTAACTACGATAACCACTATGACGAGTTCTTAACCAGAGGCGAAGCCATCCACAAAGGGATCGCGGAAACCCATGAGCAACATCCACTAACAACAGTGACCGTGGATACACTTATCCGGACAATACACGGCGCAAACCCAACGAGGCGGTTAACCACGGAGACGCTTCACCGGATCCACAATACACCCTTCACAGCGGCCATACGGAGCTACGTTCCAGCACAAAGTTATTCTCGACCCTAAATAGAGCCTTTCACCGGTTGCCAGGATCCTGGGCAGCACCACTTTAAGTTTTAGTATAGCATAGATCTACAACATCAAACAGATGAGCACATGTGTCGTCTATTGCCCTCGACATTGTCAGACGGGGCCCTCGTTTGGTTTCAGAGCCTCGTTCCCAACTCTATATCCACGTTCGAACAACTCTCGTTGGCATTTATCGAGAAGTACCTCTACAACCAACAATCCAAAAAATAGTTAGCGGAACTGTTCTCCCTGAAATAACAAATCGGCGAAACCACCGACTCTTTCCTTTCACGGTTCAAAAGCGAGATTACCCTCATAGAACGGGTAGACGCACTAACAGCCTACCTCACCTTCATGGGCACCTATCTCCTCAGTTCTTGCGCGAGGCCCTGCATTGAAAATGGCTCGAAATACTCAAACACCTGTATGAGAAGGTCCGTAAATATCAAAACGTTGAAACGGACAACTGTGCCTCTGCCTCACAAACCGCCGCCCTCCTGAGCACCACATCTGTACCTACGCCGGTGCTACGTAACCAGGCACCCAAACACTCATGGGATACACAAGAGGATCCACACGATAACAGGAATTGACAACGAACAGAACGCGACCAATGAGATAACATTGAAATTTCCAAGGACGGTCGACTAAGAAACACCCGATGGGAACGTTATCCTCCCAACAAACTGACCATTTCACGGGCAGACTTGCTCCTCGCGGTCAAAAATGACCCTGACTACAGAAAACCTCACAACAGGCCTGATCGACCTGGTCGCCCATACTGCACGCATCATGAGATACATGACCATCCAACCGAGGAATGTTTCAATTTCATCAACATGACCGAGACTTGGTTCTGCCTCAGCCGCTATACCCGTTACCTCAAAAAACCGATCCCACCTGCAGAGAGAGCGCCTCACCCCACCTACGATGAGCGCGCAACAAACATACGGGCACCAAAACATTTACCAGTATGTGAGATGATATTGGGCGACCTCAACCAAGCTCCTTCAAGACACTCTATTTTAAATTCTACAAGGCAATGTTACCGCCTAACCGAGAACCAGCGAACCGCCCACGGCATTGATGCAGCCACTCGCCCTCTGCCAGATCAAGAAATTTACTTCACCGATCACAATCTTGCCACTGTTTCACACCCTCATGACGACGCCCTCGTTGTTTGGATCGTCATAGGTGGCCCCTCGTTAAAAGAATGTTGGTCGACTCCGGTAGTGGCGCTAACATCCTCTACTACGATGCACTTGGAAACATGAACATGCAGGACTGCCTTGCACCTTCCAAGACTGAGATTTCAGGTTTTACGGGTCCACTGAGCGAGTAATGGGAGAGCTCGTTACTCAGGTACGGGCAGGCCCGGTTATCGTGCCTACAACTTTCATCGTCATCAACAGCCCCACAGTACACTACAATTGGATTCACGCCATGAAGGTCATCCCCTCCTCCTACCATCAGGTAATACATTTTCTAACAAAGTTCGGCCCCTACCAGATACGTGGCTGTCAGGTCGCAGCCCGAGTCTGCTACGCCAATTCACTACAAAACTTAATTAATCAAGAGAACATAAAAAAGAAAAGGAAACATATCGAGCGAGACGATTAACAACGAAAGGGGTACGAGCCCATGGCGGTGGACTCGTCCCCCGTTCCTCCCACCAAAAACAACTTGATGCTCACAGTCATGATACATGACCAAATCGATGCCATTATATGTACATTCAGTAAATCATGGACCCCACCCCTCGTAGAGCCAGTCGTTCTAATTGACATCGACGGCCCCACGAGAACAACATATATTTGTTCCTTCTTGACAGGTGACGAGCAAGCGGACCTCATTATAATACTCCGACAGTTCAAAGATATCTTTGCATGGTCTTTTGACGAAATACTAGGCATATACCCCGCAATGGCCTGTCATCATTTATATGTTCATGAAAGAGCCAAACCTGTCAAGCAGAAACCACAACGAATAGCACCACGATTACGCGAGGCTATCAACGACGTGATACAAAAGCTGTTGTACGCAGGATTTATACGACCTGTTGACTGCCCATGCTGGGTAGCAAACGTGGTCGCGGTACCAAAGAAGAATGGGAAAACCCGGGTGTGCATCGATTTTACTGACCTCAACCGCCACTGCCCAAAACATAGTTTTCCTATGCCCCTCATTACCAGACTAGTCGATTTCACGGCAGGCCATGAGCGGTTGTCATTCATGGATGGCTACTCCGGATACAACCAAATACTATTAGCAGTGGAAGATCAAGAATGCACATCATTCACCACTGAGCAGAACCTGTACTGCCATACGGTCATGCCCTTCGGCTTGAAGAATGCGGGATCCACGTACCAACGCCTCGTGACCACAATGTTTGAAGAACAACTTGGCAAAATAGTCGAAGTCTATATCGATGATATGCTCGTCAAAAGCCGCCTATACAACGACCACCTTCGCAACCTCGAGACAGTTTTCACGGAGATACGGTCGTACATGAAACGCCTTAACCTAAAAAAATGCAGCTTTGGGGTTTCCTTGGGAAAGTTCCTCGGACACCTAGTTACCCAACATGGAATCGAAGCCGACCTTGATCAAATCCGTGTTCTTGCATGTATGCCATCACCACGGACATTAAAGCAAGTCCAATCCCTCGTTGGAAAATTAGCAGCTCTTGGATGCTTCATTTATAAAGCTTCCTACAAATGCCGCCCATTATTTTACTGCATTCGGGAGAACAAAAAATGCCAATGGAACGATGAATGCGAAATAGCCTTTCAAAACATGCTACATTACTTATCCACTCCACCCATTCTCAGCGCCCCAATCGAACACGAGTTACTAGGTTTATACCTTGGCAATACAGATGAATCCATCAGCCTGGTCCTCGTGTGCACAAAACACAAAGCGGAAAAGCCAATTTATTTCGTTAGTAAAACCCTGATGGGAGTAGAATTGCGGTACTCCACAGTAGAAAAATAGGCCCTCGCTCTGGTATATGCCTCACAAAAGCTACGACCATATTTCCAGGCACATAAATTCAAGGTCATCACCACCCAACCACTTCGAGATATTTTTGCGAAGAAAGATAAGACAAGCCGGATCGCAAAATGGGCAATTACCCTAGGTAAATTTGACATTCGGTATAAACCATGAGTATCCATTAAAGGGCAGGCAGTAGCAGACCTCCCCATATATTACGACAATTGGCATAAAGACGATGACAATGACCTCGACACCCACAATTGGCACAACACGAAAGTCATTTATTGATGAAAAAAGAAAAATTACTTAACTAGGGGCGTCCTTGACGTAGGCCGCCCTCACAAAGAAAAAAAACTGAGGACGTCCTTGACGTAAGCCATCCTCGCAAAGCACAAAAGTTGAGGTATCCTTGACGTAGGCCATCCTCGCAAAGAACGAAAGTCAAGGCGTCCTTGAAGTAGGCAACCCTCACACAACACGAAAGTCGTTTTTTGACGTAAAAAATGAAATTACTTAAATGGGGGCGTCCTTGACGTAGGCCGCCCTCGCAAAGAATGAAAACTGAGGACGTCATTGACGTAGGCCGTCCTCGCAAAGCACAAAATTCGAGGAATCCTTGATGTAGGCGATCCTCACAAAGAACGAAAGTCGAGGCGTCCTTGAAGTAGGCAGCCCTCGCACAACACGAAAGTCGTTTTTGACGTAAAAAATGAAATTACTTAACTGGGGGCGTCCTTAATGTAGGCCACCCTTGCATAAAACAAAAACCGAGGACGTTCTTGATGTAGGACGTCCTCGCAAAGTACGAAAGTCGAGGTGTCCTTGACGAAGGCTATTCTCGCAAATAACGAAAGTCGAGGCGCCCTTAAGAAAGGCCACCCTCACACTACGCGAAAGTTGGTTTTTAACGTAAAAAAAAATCATTTAACTGGGGGAGTCCTTGACGTAGGCCACCCTCACAAAGAATGAAAACCGAGGATGTCCTTGACGTAGGCCATCTTCACAAATTACGAAAGTCGAGGTGTCCCTCACGTAGGGCATCCTCGCAAAGTACAAAAGTCGAGGCATCCTTGAAGTAGGTAACCCTCGTACAATACGAAAGTCATTTTTTAACGTAAAAACGAAATTACTTAACTGGGGGCGTCCTCGATGTAGGCCGACCTCGCATAGAACAAAAACCGGGGCCACCCTTGACGTAGGCCATCCTCATAAAGTACAAAAGTTGAGGTATCCCTGATGTAGGCCATCTATGCAAAGCATGAAAACTGAGGATGTCCTTGACATTGGCCGTCCACGCACAGTATGAAAGAAGAGGTTACCTTGAAGTAGGCCACCCTCATAAAATACGAATGAGGTGGCATCCTTGATGTAGGCCGTCCTCGCATAGTACGAAAGACGAGGTGACCATGAAGTAGGCCACCCTCGCAAAATACGAATGATGGGGTGTTCTTGACGTAAGCCGCCTTCGCACAGTACGAAAGATGAGGTGCCCTCAACGCCAGCTAATACGAACAACGTGACAGCCCAATGAGGAATACTTAAAAGTTTATTATACATCACCCAGCATAAAGGTTCTGGTCGGTGGAACGATCAATATTATTTAGTCAACAAGAAGTACGTCAAGTTATCATACACTACGCACATAGCTCAGCGAACCTGGTAGCTGATACGAACAAGATAAGTTGGATCAACAAGGGAAATTATAAAATTTTCAACAAGTAATTTGTGCCTAGTTTTGACGCAGTACTAAAAGAAAAATTGCTGCTAGTTAATAAACAAAACAACTGCAATAACTATTACTGATCATCAGATCCTACAACGTTCTTGCAAGATAACTGATAAGACAACTAAACATAACATCAAACGACTGGATTAAGAGCAAATATATCAGGAACAACAAGGACACGACCTCTCCCATTTTCCGTAGCCCGGCCCCTCGACGCATGCCGCTTTGACGTCCTCCTCGGCCATCACGCGCAACACAACTTCACGGCTTACACAATTCTGCACTTGGTCCCGCAAGATACGGTACCAGAACCACCTTTTTTCCGAAATTTTCCTTTCAGACATGGAAAGGGTAGACGACTCGACATAGGTCCGTTCCAATGGCCTCCCAGTAAGCCCACGTTCACCAAAGTATAACTTACTATAAAACTCCACCCAGATGCTTTCCCGTGCTTCATACCTGGCCTTTGACCGCGTATACATCTTCCTCTCCTTGACATTAGGCCCTCCGATTCAAAGCTTCAATACAAAATTATAATTGATCCTCCCACAAGTTTGCTGCAGTGTAATGATACCTCTTTCATACAAGCCGATATAAATACAATCCCCATTAACTGCCTTGGGGAAATCCAAGAGCCATTCCTTTATTAATTACGCCACCCACATCCCCCCAAGTAGCCCCACCCACTGTCCCTTGGAACTCACAATCCGCATTAATAGCAGACATGACGTTTCGTCTACATTAATCCCTCTCTATGCGGACAATACGAGGTCGTCCAAACTAGAAGATCACCACACCGTGAATGTTACGATAAAACATACACTAAAAATACATCTACATATATATATCAAGCAAAATATACCAAGCTTAACAGAAAACTTATACAGATGAAGTCTCCATGAGCATCACAAGTTTATATACCAAAATATCACGTCATAAAGGGTTAAAATCTTACACCTTACTATTCTTGCGAGGATTACTAAGCGATTTTACCATTCATTCGGGGACTTAGGCAATGACCGCCCTATCCTCCTCTTCAAGTTGTACCTCCTCTTCAGGCGTAATATCCATCTTGCCTTTTAAAGGTAGAGGACCTTGATGTCTAGAATATCCCAAATGACGTAATTCAGGTACGTCTTATGTTTGCCTAAGCACAAGCAACGGCGGAGCTAATGTATCCACCCACCAATTAGTAGATAAACGAAACTCATTTTCTAAACGGGCATGACCATCTACCAGCTCGGTAACTCGACCCTGCAACTCGTTCGTAACATGCTTCGCCCATGCCAACTCCTCACGAAGGGTTTGCTCGCTCGCTTTCTTCTCCAACAACAACATCCTCAGCAGCACATGAGTCACCTTCAGGTCACGGTTGGCAGCAAACTTCTCGTCTGTCAACAATTTAACTTACTCATCGAGCCCAACAGTCCTACTCGCTACATGATCCGCTAGCTCGTTGTGAAGAGCCTCTATTACAGGCTCCTTCTGCGCCGACTTCATTTCCTCCAGACGAAGTTCCAGCTCAGCATTACGTTCGGCAAGGGTATCGGCCCGGAGAAGCGAGGCCTCATGCGTAAGAGTGCACTGCATAAAGTGAACAAAGAGACTTATTACCCAAAAACTCGATGATAACAAACGTATAGAAAATACAAATATAACTTATTCGAATATTGGCCACGACCGCAGCATGACGGAATGAGACAAAGGCTCTTTTTCCTTACCTCACAGTTGTCCTGGGTCTTCACCCAAAAGACCGACGGTTAATTACCTCTGCCGTTTTGTGACCGGGACATCCCCCGTATGACCACTAACTACTCGTAACCCAGGACTCTGCCCTGCGACAAGAGGTGCGGCAGTATTGGAGCCGGACACATCCTTTCCCCTCGCACTTAAGAATCTTAGCTTCATCCCAACGCTCTCTACATACTTGTTGTTGTGTGCACTTTCCAAAGATTAAGTATCGCTCCCGGGACGAGTACGAGGCTCGCTGTACTTGCTCGCTGACCAGTACTTGTCGGAGTCAAACTTCCCGTCTATAATGTTCGTCAAGACTTGACACTCTTTATTTTTAAAACCAAGCACACGCAAACAAGACGACTTGTAAGATACACTCACAAGCATCTCACCTGTAGCATAACGAACAATAATTTAGCCAACAAATATCAAACGCTCGCACAGTACTTATACAAATTATATGAAGGAACGCACACTTCGTATTAAACATGTTATGATGCAAACGACGGTTAGGCCCCTTGTCATAATCAAAAGCCCTTGTCACTTGGATCGGATGCCGACACTAGTAATGCGTACTTGTTGGTAACTTAAAAATCTTCGGTTCGCCTGACTTACGAACTATATAATACCGGTACCTCCACTCAGTAGCACAAGTACGTATGACTCTCTGACATCTTGGAGCTGCATCACCTTCCTTACCCGGGGTCGCATTACCTGCGACCTTTTTTGCCTTTGCCGTGGTCCAAGTTTGTCAGCCTTCACGCCCAGCTCGTGATCGTGAATGCATAATACGAGAAGACGTAGGCTCTTCTATTTCCTCATCTCCATAACGCTCAACCCCCGACCCCTTGGGAACATTATCCCATTGACTAGGACAACGCCCTGTCTTGTAGTTGACCATAATGTCCCTACAACCCACGTTCCAACGAGGAGGTACCGACTGATTAATCAGCCGACATCCCGTCATCACCCGATAAAAATTCCTATTTATTTTCCCTGGGGCACGCCCAGACGAGTTCAAACATTTTTTTGGTTAAATCATCCAAAGGAAATCTCAACCCAGCGTCAAATTGCCCGAAATAAATGATGCATTAGTTGGAAGCTAGCATTTGGCAATCCAACCATATCCACTTACTACCGCCACGAGCTTTCTTTCCTGCTTATTAAGTACGTCCAAAAAATCCATCATTATCCCTGGACTCTCGTAATCGACAAGCGTGCCAGGCAACCTCCACTCACTAGGATAAGGCCAAAACGACTCAAATACTCCCTTCTTACGACTAGTTATAATATCTTCATGGGCTAGATCTCCAGGTATTCTCCCCAACACCATGAAATCCGCCCGCAATTCTGCTATTAAGTCACGAGGCACCGACGTTCCTGCCTTATGATCATGACCGCCCACCCACCCCGCAGGAACGACACACGATGGCACGGCTGTAGAGCCCTCCGTCATCGACTCACCCTCAGACACGACCATATTTGAGCTCATTTTTCTACTTTCTTCCCCTCGTATCTATATATCGTTTGGTGCCCAGTGCTCGTATGTCTATGCACGAGCCAGGTACAAACGTCAGGCCCAACTCTATTGGAACAAAGGGTATAATAGCCACCTAATTTACTAGGGAACCCTAGGGCAAGCCTACACCCTCACTCTCCCCCGGTGTGGCCGTCAAAAATCGCCGCGACTCCGTGCCGAATACCAAAATTCATCCCGGTGCCATGGTCACCCCAACATTTCTGGTTACCACAAAAAGGCGATGTACCCAACGTTTAGATCAACCATTTCACACGATTCCAATAACAAATCAAAACGAAGAAAGCAAAGTAAAAGGAAGAACTAACCTGAGAAATCTTCTCAGCTCCAACGCTTAACACAAATGTACAGCACCAAATCTTCTCAGCTCTAACGTTTAACTTAAATGTCCCAAAATTCAATTCTCCCAAAGAAATTTTTTCAAACCAGAGAAGATTCTGACAGCTAACAGTCCTTTTATAGTGAAGAGATGATCATATGAATAGACAATTTTCTTGAAAACCTCACTGGGCCCACGTTACTCACGTTAACCACTGCGCCAGCAGTCACACCACACACTCCCCCACAAATTTAATATTCATTCCCCTTCCCGGGATAACGCCAGGAAGACTGTCAGACACCACACAAAACGATTAAATCAACATACGGCCAGACCTACCTTAGATCTCCCTCCATGCGAGCCATACCTGAGGGGGGGGTGGGGTGGGGAAATTCTAGGAGCACACTCCCGCTAACGACTTAGTCGGGGTAGTCTAGAGAGCAAGCTCTCTCTATGACCCCAACCTCACTAAATCCGAGCAGGTACACGCAAATAGACCGATGACATATCTCGTCGATCGTTATACACGAGCAGGCATTAAACTGCAGAACAGTTACGAGGAGCACTCAAACCCACGACCCTAAAGAGATAGCTTAGGAATTTTCTAGGAACACGTGACTAAGGATGCTACTAGGTCAAATCCTCCCTATAAATAGGGAAGATGGGAAAATCACAAGGGGACCTCCTTCTTCATATGCTTCTTCTTCTTCCTTCTTCATGCAAACTACTATTCTTCAGTTATCTCGAAAGTACAATCAGAGAGAGATAGAGACAGAGGAACCCTGAGATGGTTGAGTAGTGCCCTCCTCCAGTTCAGTATCAAGCCCATCCCATCGAACGATTATTGTTGTCCCCTAATAACATAAGGAGACTACACCAGTCGCCTAGTATTTCAAGGATTTTAAATGGGGATTCCCTCTTTTATCATGAGATGATATGATCCCAGGCTTGAGAAACCTGTGATAATGAATGGACCCTCCTAGATGTCGGATAATTTTCCAGTGTGAGGCTTTTTGTGATGTTGAAGAATTTTTCGGAGGACGAGATCGTCGATTTGGAAGGTGCGATTTTTTGACTCGGTTGTTGTGTGATCTGGCAAGCCTATGATGATATTAACCTAGGCCAGCGATGGCGCATTCCCTAGTTTTATCAATCATATTGAGATTGCAAGCCATTCCGAACTCGTTTTCCTCGTCAATTAGCTCATGATCTCGAACTGGGTAATGATATTTGAATGGAATGATGACCTCACTGTCATAGGCAAGGAAGAATAAAATGCATCCTGTTAACGCTCATGGAGTGGTACGATATGTTCATAGGACATGAGGTAGTTCGCGAACCTAATTCCCTGATTTCTATAAGTGAAGCCATTTTTTGGGTCCATCAACGATGGTTTTGTTGGTGATTTCGGATTGGCCATTACCTTGAGGATAGTAGGGATTGGATGGCGAGTGGATGATATTGTGTTGTTTGAGGAATGTGATAACCTTTTCTCTGACGAATTGGGGACCATTATCGATACGAATTAGGTAGGGGCACCCAAACCGAGTGATGATAAAAGATATGACCTCTTCTTCTCTGGTTTGACTTAGAGGAACTGCTTCTACCCATTTTGTAAAATAATCGATAGCTACGAGTAGGTGATGGCGGTTAACTAAAGAGTTAGGGAATTTGCCGACGAGATCAAGTGCCCATCTTTTGAATGGCCAGAACACCTTGCTTGTATGGAGCTCGAGCGCAGGGGCACGTATCATATGTTCATGTCATTGGCAGGCGTCACATCTGTGTGAGTATTATTCTTCATACTTGCGAATGCTAGGCCAGAATACTCCTTGTATGATAGCCATGTTTGCTAATGATCGACCTGCGGCATGGGAGCCACAAGTCCCTTCATGTAATTCGCAGAGCATTTCATCTACTTTGGATTTGGAGAGGCAATTGAAGTAAGTCCCCGTGACGGAAAGGCGGTATAGCATACCATTTTGATTTGTGTAGTGCTTTGAGTTGTTGATCAGCTGTCGGCGCTCTTTTAGATTCTTTGAAAGTGGTCCGGTACAACTGTTATCGACGCCGGGGTAGGCTAAGAAAGGCTTTCGCCAATCGTCGTCTCCCCCTTTATCGCCCCCAGCGTTGATTGTGCATACAGAAATGCGATCATTGCTTGGGGCTAAAATGACTTTAATCTAGAGATATCGTGCTTCTGTACCCAAGACCCCAGCCAGATATGCCTACGAGTCGGCATGTCTATTTTGACCTCGAGGAAGATAATCAGGAGTTGCTTTTACGAACTTGTTCATCCTATCTGTAATGAGGGTTGTATACTCTATCATCTTCCCATTCTTATTATATTGCTCAGAGTTGTTAGTGGTGGACGATGAGTAGTGAATCTGTGTAAGCTGAGAGTTTGTGGATTTCAAGCTCAAAAATGCGGTCGAGTCCATGAATGAGAGCTTCTTATTCGGTGACATTATTTGAGGCCTCAAAATTCAAATTGATTGATTTCTCAATTTTGTCATTGGAAGGGGCAATCAAGATGATTCCGATTCCTGACCCTGCAGGTCCTGCTGATCCATCCATAAGAAGTCTCCACCCTTTTGCTGTAATCTATTCAACTCGCTCGTCAAATGGTTTGAGGGGTGGATCTTCGGTAGTTTCTTCTGTAAGATTAGGATCGTGCTCCTCCAACACGAGATCTTCTATAGGAAAATCTGCTAGAAAATCGGCAATGATTTGACCCTTTTCGGAATGGCACTGCTTGAACTTGATATCATGTTCTCCCAAACTGACTGACCACTATTATACTCTCCTTGATTTTTCTTTCTTGGATAGAGCTTCCCGAAGTGGGTAGTTGGTCATGACTTTGACTGAATGAGCTTGGATGCAGTGTTTGAGTGTTTATGAAGTATAGACGAGAGTGAGAAGAAGTTTCTCAATTTTAGAGTACCTCGTTTCTGCTGGAGTGAGGGTTTTGCTGATGAAGTAGACTGGTTTCTCGATTTTCCCTTCAAGGCGAATAAGAACCGAGCTGAATGAAGTATCGGTGACTGCTAGGTAGATAATCTATTCCTCATTATCTACTGGGGTATTCATGATTGGAGACCTCCCCAAATAGGTTTTGTGGTCCTGAAAAGCTACTTTACATTCTAGTGTCCATATGACCTCTGTGTTTGGCTAAACCTTTCCTCGTTTGGTACAACCGTGGAGTTACATGAATAGCCAATGATAGTGGTCTGAATATTTAGAGACAAAATGGTTGATAGCGGAAATCTTATCGGCAAGTTTATGAACGTTATTTGATATTCTTGGAGAAGGCATGTTGTGGAGAGCTCTGATATGATATGGATCGGCCTCAATCCTCTTCTTGCTGATGAGGTGGCCTAGAAATCGGCCAGAATGGACCCCAAATTGACATTTATCAGGGTTGAGGCGCATTCTATAAGATCAAAAAATGTTGAATATATTGTTGAGATCTGAGATGTGATTGGCTGACTGTACGCTTGCACAAGACATCACCGATGTAGACTTCAGCGACTTTCCCTAGATTTGCCTTGAACATAGTAGTCATCAACCATTGATATATGACACCTATGCTTTTGAGTCCGAAGGGAATGACTTTGTAGCAATAAAGACCTTTTTCAGTGATGAAAGTTGTCTTTTCTTGATCTTCTTCTAAAAGTGAAATTTGATTGTACCCCGAAGCAGTGTCCATCATAGATAGGAATCATGGCCTACTGTAGAATCGTGGATCTGATGAATGATGGGAAGAGGGAAACTGTCCTTTAGAGTTTGTTTGTCCAGATCGGTAAAATCTACGCAAACTTAGACTTTTCCGTTCTTCTTTGGTACAGTGACAAAATTGGATATCCAGTCAGGATATTTGGCTTCTCGAATGAATCCCACTTTAATCAATGTCTCGATATCGATGTTAACTTAATATCGAAGACGAGGTGACAGTCGTCACTATTTTTGTTTGACTGCCGTGGCGCTGATGTTGATGGATAGTTTGTGACATGCCTTGGCCAGATCGACCCCAGGCATTTCTTTGAAAGACCACGCAAAAATATCTCGATTGAGTTGTAAGAACTGAATGAGAACATCTTTTTCGTGCAGAACCAGCTTAGTACCAATAAAAGTACCGCGGCCAGGTTCATCGAGGTTGATGTATTTTTTGAGCTCCTCCGTGAAAGATTGATCGTTGAGGTGATCAGCTTCATGTAATTGCTATGCAACAAATCTGTCGGAGGTATCTTGGGTAGCAGAAACGGTATTTTTTCAAGCTCGAGAGAGCTTTTGACTACCTTTAATCTCATAAATACCATTTTCGTGCTTGAATCGGAGTGCCTAATGATAGGTGGATGCGATTGCTTCTATGTTGTGAATCCAGCGGCGGACCATAATCCTAAGATAACGAGATTTGGCATTGATGATATAGAAGACGACGTCAATGGTGGTTTTTCCTATAGTAATAGGTAAGATGATCTTGCCTACTCGTTCTTTTTTAGAACCATTAAATCCACTGATATCGGTGTCACTCTGAATAACTTGGTCGGCTAAACCCATTTAGTCGATAGTACTCTGAAACAGAATCTCAATACCGCTTCTAGTATCAATCTTCATTGTGTGCATGCAAAACTTCTTCATTTTTAGCATTGTTATTAACGCATCATGATGTGAAAATTTAACATGGCTAGTATCGCAATCTTTAAATGAAATTCTAAGCCGGCGATTGCTCAACTCCGGGAGAAGCTTGTCTTCTTTATCTTGAGGTGTGAGATCACAACATTCTGATAGTCTCCTATGCTTAGATCTGCTAAAATTGGTGATCTGATTGATTTCGATCATGTTGCTGTGGTGCATATAGTAGAGGTGCTTTTCCTCAGCTTGATCATTGACCAGAATATTTTCAAGCTGCTTCTTATAACTGCCATTTTTGTATGATTCCAGATCGGCAATATATTTGAACATTCATCCTTCTATGAAAATGTATTCGAGCAACCTCTGTAATGCATAGCAATTCTGAGTAGAATGATGGTTTACCTAATGATATAGGCAATATGGTCGATTATCGATTGGTTCCAGTGGCTGAGAGACGCGGTAGAGCTGATCCTTCAAAAGTATTGGTAAAATTGTGAAAATTCAGACATTCATCTTTGGTAGGATGGGTCTGTTTGGCGGACCATTTTCTTAGGGTAGCCAGTGTTTCCCTTGGTGCGCTTCTTATTTCCCTGTTCCTCATTTGGTTCAATATTCTGATCTGTAGATGGACCTTTGGTAAAGAGGATGGATTTAATGGATTTTTGTCGTTCAGACATCATTCTTTCCAGGTCGACCTAACTATTAACCTTGGTGATCATATCCTCCAAGGTCGCAGGTTTGTTGAGGAAAAGGTACTATTTGGCCTTGCAATCGAGCTGGAGCGCGTTGGTGAAAGTAATAACAACTATTTTCTGATTGAGGTTATCCACCTTACACGCGAGTTCCAAGAATTTCTTTGCAAAAACCTCGAGTTTCACTCCGTGTGACTGCTTAAGACTGAAAAGTGAATACAAATTCTCCTCTTTATCCTTGTTGTGAGCATATGTCTTGATGAACTGCTTCTGCAGCTGCTCGAACGTATATATGGAGTCTTCAGGGAGAGAGCGGAACCATCGAAGTGGTTCCACCTACAGACTAGTAGCGAACAAATGGTAAAGGATGTGGTTGAGATTGGAGTATAACCCCAATGAATCACGGTACTTTTAAATGCATCCTCTCGGGTCAGTACCTTTGTATTTATGAAATTTTGGAGTATGGAAACCTTTTGGTATCTCCATATCGAATAGCTCTTTGGCAATCGAACTTCCTTGTAACCTGGTAATATCGCCGGTAGTACCCAGAACTTGTGCTTTGATCAACCCCTTAATTCGTTGGTCCATATGCTTTTTTGTAACATAATGACGTGCTTGGTGAATCGCTGTACGGGCGGGAAGTGGATGATGAGTACAAGTACCTTCACTCGCATGATTTCATGCTAGAACTTGATGCTGAGGTTGTTATTCTTCCTCCTGACGGTCGGATATTCGGTGACCCCGACTGGCTTCAGACTGAACATCCCCTCCCAAATGTACGGAGGGATGTGGTTCATGCTGAAGATTCCTGGAAATTGCTCTACTGGTGATTCCTCAAGGCCCCAATCTATCCCTTACGGAAACACGGGAGGTCTCTGGCATCTGATCGTGACCTCTTGGTGGAGGAGCCTGTTGAGCATTTGGCAGAGCTTCGAGGGCAGTCTGCATTGTTGTTAATTGGTCTTCCTTTGAGCGCTGTCAAATGAGCTTATCATTCTGCATCAAGCTCTTTCTCATGGAGCTCCCGATCCTTAGTTAACTGGAGTTCGAGCTCGGCACATTTAATATGTTTCAGCATCGAGATTCGCCCTTAACTCTGTAAGCTCTCCTGGCTCCATCGATACATCGAGCTGGACACCTGTAGCTGGTCATCTAGAAGTAACCATGATTGAAAATCATAGTGAAAGGCTGCCTTAGGATATCGTGGAAATGTAGTCTTTCACACAGACGGTGCCAAATGAAATTGCCAAATTCAGAAATCTCGAAATGGCTTGGAATTCGCTATCACACCAATGAACCTGTGACAATATTCAAATGGAAAGCAAGAAAATGACACAGGTAAATTTTAGCGTGGAAAACCTCTGAATAGGTAAAAAACCACGGCCTCGAGTGAAGGATTTTTGTAAGAGTATCTTTATTGCTTAAAATGGATATCTTATTATAAGTGATTTTTAGGTATAGAAATGTTCGAACCTTGTTGCTAAGAAGTTTGAATATTTTGAAAATCTAGATAAGCAATTTCTAGGTGATCTCTTGTGTAATTTTTCTGGTCTTTGTCTCTTCTGGAACATCTTCTTTATATAGGCCTTCTCTGCAGTTCTTCATCTTGCTGGAGCACATTTTTCGAATAATGTGGTTAATGGCGGTTGACTGAGTAACTGACGAGTTCGTGAGATACAAGTGTCTTTGACTTGTTTTAGTTTTTCGGATTAAGCTCGACCCGCGTTCTTTACCAGTTTGTGGAGTAGGTTGAAATGCTGACTGGAGAAGTTATGTTGAAAATACGTGAGCCTGAGATGGGGGTAATTTAAACTGGCGACAGCTTGATTTTAGGAGAGATCGAGGGATAGGTCCCTATATCTCCAACTCTCTTATTCAAGCTGACAGACTAATGACATCACCTTGAATAAGAGAAACTTTGGCATCATTTTTATTCTTCTTCGAGCGCTTACCAGCCTTGATGCTTCTGATACGCGAATTGGCCTGCGCCAAATCAGTTTTCAATTGAGCCACTCTCTCATTCAACTCATTATACTTGCGTTGTACCATCCTGAACTCCATATCTTTTGCAGAGAAAGCTGAAGTTAATTGTTTGGCTGTAACTTCAGACGCAGATAAATCGTCTCAAGCTCCCTTTAACTCGTTATCTTTATCAGCTAATTTCTTCTTCAATCTCCCCAGCTCGCTCCTGCTATTGCCAGATCAGATCAAATTTACTCTTGGTCATGAGTTTTCCTGACCAGATTATTTCTCAAACCAGCCATCGATCGATTCAAATCTTCATCCGATCTTTCTAGGGCATGTATACGGTAACGAGCCATATCAGATTCCCTGCTCTTTACCACCAATGCATCGTTCTGGCTTCAGAGTTTTGCTGCATGTTCTTTTAACTCCTCGAGCTCTTTCTGCCCTTTCTTAATTTCGGCATCCTTCTCCTCGATCTGCCAAGTCAGGTTGATAGCAGTCTGTATTACCTCAAAAAATTGAAATGCACCTTCACATGTTGATCTTTTCTATCTTCATTTGCCTCTCTCATCTTATCGAACTCCTTTGCAAATTCTTGGTTACATTGACGAACTTTATCATCGTGTAAGCGAGTTTACTCTAATTCGACCTGCACATAACACTTATATTATATCAAGTTTGATTCAGAACACTCAATCACTACATATGACTCACTTCTAACAATATATCCATTTTTTGACATCTACTATGTAAAACTACTTCCAGACTTAAGGTCAAAGTACAATCACAGATGAATGCTCCATAACATATACTTCCAAGTCTAAGATACACATTCTCTATAATTTTGTTTTCCAAAGACTAACATCTTTTATACGCACCATTCCAGGGCCGTTTGTACCTTAACAGGTAACGAGTTTGTGGTCCGTCTCTATACTCTATATATTACTTTGTGCCTCTATATTAATGAAGCATACAAATCAAATATTTCTTGCTCTACTCTAACCTGCAGCTCCTCTTGTGAAGACAACAAAGATGTTGAGATTTCTCTCTCATGAGCAAGCTCAACCTCTAAATCTTTTATTCTGAGGCGTTTGTCCTTAAGTCCCTACAACAATGTTTACAAAAGTAACTTAGCTTATAGAATTCTATCTAAAATATATCCAATCAGTTTACAACATTCCATAACATTCATACAATAATAGTGCCATTACACTATCCTACCTTCTTAGTTTCCACCTCTGGGCATTCGTCATCATCCTCTTGGTTGTCTCTCACCGTCTGAGGAGACATACCATCCAACCCATCAACCACCCCAACAACATCATCTTCAACCTCCTCCTCCCCCATGTAGGTGTCGGTCCTAATGGTCTCCACCTCATCTTCAGAGTATCCCTTGGACATAAGGTGCCGCCCGAGCCTTTCACGCTCAACTACGGCCTCATCCAAATCCACCCGCAAATTTTTTATCTCTACTACTTGGGAAGCCTTCAGGGCCTCCAACTGCTTCCCCTCCTTGCTTAAATCTGACTTCAATCGAGTTACGCTCCTTTCAGGTTCAAAATTCTTCTTCTTTAGCTCAGCTCTCTCCTCTTCAACCCCGAGGCATATCCCCTTCATCAGCCGAGCGGCCTGCAAAAATTAAGCAAAATCAATCTTATTGATTAGCTCAAATTATAATACAAAATCAAACTTATTCAAGTATATAAACCTACCATTTTTACTCATCTTCTCCTCCTTATGGAGAACGAGAGCTGCCAACCTGGCCTTTTCCTTTACCTCATTCCAATCGTCCTTCACATCAGGTCGATCATCTACGACCTTCCCCCTTGAAAATTTTGAAGGTTTGATCCTTCTCTTTTTCACCTTTTCTGCAGCCTCACCACTTTCCGTGGTCCCCGACGCTGCAGGACGCTTCAGCATTTGCCTTTTGGGGAATGTTCGAGCTAATTTGTTTGACATAATGGACTCCGGTTATGCTGTGTCCACTCCAGGGGCCTTAGGAAAGTTCGCTCGCCTTTCCCCATCAGCCCCCTTATTTTTGCTGCCGCCAGCGCTCGTCATTAGCCTTATCGAATGAGATTTTAGAACCTTTCCAAGTCGGCTGCTAACAGGCTTCTTTCTACTAATGCCAAGATCTTCTAGTACAGCCCCGAGTTCTATCTCCTCTTGAGAAACTTTATCCATCAACGACTCTTTCCTCGTCACCTGTGACCTAGGACCTGTCATACACAAAACGTTAACATCAACGAGCATCGTACAATTTCTACTATAAATCTCATACATTATACATTGTTATACTTACATTGTTTTACAGTTCTAAATAGAAGTTCCATGGGTTCTTCATCATCTCTCTGAAAGCAGTCACCCTTCACCCATATCATATTATCATTCCAAGGTCGACCTACTGAGTTCAGATCAAAGAAGCAAGATCGAGTTGCTTTTGCACAGAAATAAGCCCCTCAACTTACACCATAATTTTTTACACCATAAAACTGCAGCACATCCTTAGAGGATATCCTCCTCTTTCTACCCTCTCCTTCCCACCAAATATTCAAAGCTTTGCAAACACTTATCACCTCCCATATGTTTCCATTCATCTGAATGGGACATGCACCGATGAGATTCATAATCCCTTTAGCTAGATTGTTAAGGGGAAGACTCAACCCATACTCTAACAGAGACAGGTTACATAAAAAGCCCTCAGAAAGTTCATTATGAACATTCCCATCATAATACTCCATAGATATCGATTCCTTTATACCTCTATCCCTTTTCTCCTTCGCCTAATTCGCCAACAGATAAAAAATATTCTTCTCCCATTGCTATGGTGCAACCCCAAAATTGCATACTGGTATAATCGATATAATTTCCCCATCTACCTCCTATAGAAGCCTTGGTTTTACAAAACTCTTTGAATGCATCCGAACAAGGAGAATAGAACACCAATCTTCCTAGGAAATCTAGAAATTGATCAACGCATATTTCTTCCTCACTTTCAGACGCTTCAATCTCGGACTCGGTCGGCCAACCAGAGGTCGATGCCTCACTTACAGGTGAATTCCACATATCAACTATAGCAAATGATTTCTATCCTGGATAACACTCCTATCGGTCGATCTACACAAAGGTCTAGGTATCTATGGTTATCATTATTATTTTTTTATATTCGCCAACCACATTCAAATATCTTTCATATCTCATATAACAAGCCGATTATCTTTGATTACTAAAAATAGTAATTTATCGCTTTTCCTAGTAATAAAAATTGATCCCCAAAATCATATACATACATCACATATATCTACTAATCTTCTATATCAGAATGTGAATCTGAGGCAGCGTCGTATCCTTCCCTCATCACGCTGCTGTATAACCACCTTCGCGACTCCGACTCAGCAACTCTCTCATGCTTTGACTGATGATCCCTTTCGCTTAAATCTCTACAAGTGTTTATGCTATTTTTTCCTCTCTTCTTCCTTCCTCTCTTACTGCTCTTCAAGTTTTCAGAAGTTAAAAAATGTTTTATTGACGAAGATGAAGCAATATTAAAAAAAATTCTCTCTAACAGTTGGCAGTTATTGAGCCTCGCACGAGCCATCATCGGTTTTGGAACCGTGGCGTCCCTTCCACTATCCATGTTAGACGTCTTACACCTTTCTGACAAAAACACCTTCCCATCATTGCCGTTTCCCTTATATTTTAATCTATTTTTATCTCTCTTTTCCAAATCTCCTTCTGACCTCACCACGCTCATTTTGACTCACTCTTACACGTAATCGACTTTTCACAACTTTTCCACAAGAGACAAATTCAGAAGCAACCTGCTTTTTTTGTACATGCTTTTTCTTCTACTCTTATAGTAGTACTGACGTCATTTCTAAAGCTCCCATAACAAATATTCAAATATTCTTAAATTCAACTTTTATACAACAGTCACAAATAACATTTACCAAAATTGAGGATATATTCAACAATAATTTCTTTCAAATTATTCAAACTCAAAATAGTTATACTCTATCACACCTATTTTTATATTCACTTCCTTCAACTTACATATAATTATATCTAAAACAGCCTTGATGACCTGAAAAACCATAACCAACAGGTAAACCTATAACGATCCTCACATCCTCAAATTCGATCTTCACCTCAATAATAAATCCCACCACCTCTTCTCGATCCGCAAGATCCCTCACCAGTTCACGAAAAAATCCCTCAAAGAAAAAATGGGCATACTTAAGCTCCCTACCTATTAAACCTAATCTTTCAAACTGACACTCCCTTATTGGCAACTCAGCATCATAACCCAATGATCCAAAAATTCTCTCCCGCACTTCAGTGATCTTAATTGCCAATTGTCCTTCAGGGGCACTACGGATTGAGTCCGCTCCATTCCTATCTCTTCCTCCATATTCTGAGATCATTCTACCCTTATTTATGCATTTTAATTACCGATTCCCATCAAATAGTGTTAATATTCTTTTATCTCATAACAAAAACCCCTAAATTTTGAGAAAAAATATTTTAACTTATCTCTTCCCCTCGAACTCAATTATTACAACTAACATGTCCCTCAGGCACTCTGACCTGTTAGTTGTGTCAGAGTGCTAATAAGTTGAAAAATTATTTCAACTAACAAGTTTCAGGTACTTTACATAAATAATTTTTTCAGTATTTTTACAACTAACAGGTCCCTCAGGCACTCTGACACATCAAATCCTTCAGTTCGTCCTGCTTTAGTGATTTTTTACCCTGATGCAAAATAAAAATTGGAAAAAACGAGTATGCTCACTCCCATGAGTTTGATCAAAGTCTAGGTGAACTTTAAATGGAAACTATGGAAGTAGAAGACTCAGTATTTGAATAAACTCTTCAAACAAAAGGTCTTCTTAGTGCCAAAAAGTGATAGAAATGCAGAAACAGATTTCCACTTTTTGTCTCCTTCCTCCACTACCATCACCTCCTCCTCTACAACTGCCACCTTTGCAGAGTTGGTAAAGATGAAGAAGGCCCGACGTTAGAATCCATTGTGACATATGAAATTAACTCAACTGCACCGCAGTTACGCCTATCCCTGCATCTGTCTCCCCAACTTTGTCTTCCGCAAGGATGCGGAGACAAACCTAACGTTGCTCGCCTGCAAAGACAACGCGGTGAAACCTTCATCTATAGTAAAACTCTTCTTCAGCTTCTGCCGCTTTATTCTCCAACATGCCTCTGTACGTCGGAGGAACAGGAGTAGGAACTGGATCCTCCAAGGATTGATCCTTGAAAAGCTTCAACTTTTACCTCTGCATTTCTGAACCAATTCGCTATTCAAGAGCCATTCTACGAGTTTTCACCATCTTCCAAAATGATAGATATTTTTGTAACATATCAAACGTACTTTGCCACAATCCTCGGTACAGGTACTCTTTGTATAACTCTATATTTATTGTGCAAGAACATTTCACCAAACATCATCAATCAATACCGATAAAACCCTTCAAACCCAGACCGCCACATGCATCAATATTCCCATCCACATTCAATGTACATCCATCACCTTTTTACACGCGCATTTTCCATGCAGTCAACAACATCATTACTTCTTTCAAAATTCAAAACATGCATACCCATATATCCAAATATTTTTTCAACCAAAGCCACTCGTGACTTCGGTTGCGGGGGGGCAATTGTAGAGACCTATCCCTAGATCTTACCTAGAATTGAGCTGTCACTAGTTCGAATTACCTCAATGTCAGACTCACGCATTCTTCATACGACTTGTCTAGTCAACATCGCCACATACTCTACGAACTGATAAGAAATGTGAGTCAAGCTCAAACCAAAAACCTGAACAAGTTAAAACCACCTATCTCCTAGGAACTCAGCTGCTACTCAGTCAAACAACCACTAACTGCATTGTTCGGAGAATGTTCTTTAGCATGAAGAAGAGTTACGGAAGAGGCCAATATAAAGAAAAAGTTCCAGAAGAAACAGAGACCAAAAATTTATAAGAGAAATCATAAAGAAAACTATATTTTCTAGGATTCTCAAAACTCTAAAATTCTCATTCACAAGTTTAACCATTTCTAAATCTAGAAATAACTTTTAATAAGATATCATCATTCATCAGCCTCAAGCAATAAATGACACTATTACAAAAACCCTCAACACGAGGTCGTGGCTTTTTTACATATTCATAGGTTTTCCACACTTAGCACCTGTGTTATTTCTTGTCTATTAGATGTTTTTCACAGGTACATTGGTATAATGACTAATTCCAGGCTACTTCGTGCTCACAGAATTAGGCCATTACAATCACCATCTTTCTCATCATCATCATCATTTTCTTTAGCTTGAGGTTTATCATCTTCCATTGTCCTCTTGATCTTCTTCTTCATCAGTAACTTGAGGTTGCTCTTCATGAACAGATTTAGCTTTCTCATCATCACCATCTTTCTCATCATCATCATCTTCTTTTTTAGCTTGAGGTTTATCATCTTCCACTACACCCTTCTTCTACTTCACATACAACAAATCAAATGAAGAAAAACTTCATAACAAATATCAATTCTTGAAAATATAATGACAAAGACGTCCGAACAAATGCCAAAGAATTCTGAACAAATGACAGAATTCATAACAAATAACAAAGTTCAGGCAATGTACATGATAATGTTCTGAAAAACAAATGTCAAATAAAAACAAATAAATGATAAGAAGTCGTAAATGGATTATTTCTCCAGAAGATAACTACCATATTCAGAAGATATAGCTTCCAAATTTATTTCCCTCTCAACTCAACTTCATTCTCTACATTTAAATCTTTTTCCACCTCCAATCCCTTTCCAGAGGAAACTTGCTGAATCAAATTTTATTCAATTGATTGAATTTCATCAGATTTTTGGATCTGGGAATGCCGCCCGCCTCTTCCTTGGCGCTATATTACCCTTGGGGATTAAAGATTTCAAAACAATTAGCGGGACATCATCTAATTGTTCATCAGTGAGAGCTTTTTTCTTTGTGCCTCCAACTTTTTTCTACAGGGGAACATCTGTTTCTTTTGCCTTCTTGTTCTTCGTTTTGGCATTGGTCTTGTGTTCTTTTTCCATGTTCTTCCGTCTTCTCCCTTTTCCCCTTAGCTTTTTTCTTCTCTTTAATATTTGTTAAAGCTCTCTTTGCGAGGTTCTCAGCCCTGCCTTCTTTCTTTTCCCATGTTCTTTCTTATCACCTTATTCTTCTCGCCTGCATTTCATGATTTTCTCAGGAGTAGAGTACCGGTACTGTAAAAAGAGTGGAGTACCATATCTAAATATTAGAGTACTATCTCTAACTGTTGACATCAAAATTTATTCCAACATTTTACCATGGTTCTGCAGCATTTTACCATGATCCTCTAACTAGTAGCATACCTTAACCACTATATCTCTGGTATCAGTGGTGGAAGAACTGCTACCGATTGTAGGTGTACCGCCTATTATAGGTACTTCATTGTGATTTCCCTAAAATATTCAAATAAATGACAAATAATGATTTAGAAATGACAGAAAAAGAATCTAACACTGACAATATGCATAGAACCGATGACAAAAAAAAGCTTAATAATGACAGGGGAAATGGTAGAAAAAGAAATCAAACAAATCACAAGAAGTTGATTAAATACCAAACTTAAGGGAAAAAAATGATAAAACACCTAAACTAAATGACAAGGAAGCAATAAAATGAATCATTCATACAAATAAAGAAAGATTACCATGACCTCTTACCCAAGTTCTTGCTGCATGTGAGTCAAATGGCTTCAAAGCTACTACCATCAATTTGAGGTTAGCAAATAAGTTTTTAAACGTCATAATTTGGTGACGCTTAAAGGATGTCATCCTCCATCCCTATAGCTAAGGGAACAAATGTTTGGATTCCTGAATTCTTGGAAACTTTAGGCCAGGAATACAGAGGAAAACCCATATCATCAGCGCCCAGGTACATCCTTGCAGTGATAAAACTTTATCCGATTATTTTATCAGCGGCCGATCAATAATCGATAAACTCCGCTATTTGACCCCATAAAATATTATAGACTTACTCACCCAAGGAATATCTGTTTAACTGATATAGATCATCTACTAGATCAACATACTTCACCTCAACGTTTCTCCCCTTATTTAAGAGGACACAAGACAGTAGAATTTTTTACAAATTTAATCAAAGATCATCGTCTGCAAAACAAAATTACACATGGTTAAGGATAAGAACCGTAACAAATAATGATAAAGAAAAATAAAACAAGACCCAAAAATGGCAAATACAACACATACATTTTTGGGGTGATAAATACAATACTGAATAATGATTAAGCAGACCAAACAGATGATAAATTAGAATCCTACCTTGATGTCTTTCTAATTTTGCCTGTTTTAAATCCCCGTCAATTTCCTTCAACCCATATGTATTCTTATTCCTAGGAAATTACCTCATCCTAAAATTTGTTACATACTCTAGATCAATAAATAAGAAATTATTGTGAATAGGAGAGACACGTAGCGCCAAAATTAGGCAAACATGAATGGGTTTCATCTGAATTATTGTCCCCCTAAATTGGAACTTTATATCACTGAGATGACGTTCGAATATTTCCATAACCAACGTCGACTTTGTTGCTATTGGATTAATCAATATTAACTGTAATGGCCTAATTCTGTGAGCTCGAAGTGGTCGAGAATTAGTCCATACACCAATGTACCTATGACAAAAATTTAATAGACAAGAAATGACACAGGTGTTTAACATGAAAAACCTATGAACAGGTAAAGACCACGACCTCATTTTGAGGGTTTTTATAATAGTGGAATTTAATGTTTGAGGCTGATGATATCTTATTACAAGTTATTTCTAGACTTAGAAATGATTGATCTTATGAATAAGAATTTTAGAGCTTTAAGAATCTTTGAAAATATATCTTTCTTGGTAATTTCTTATCCTTTTTCTGGTTCTTGTCTCTTCTAGAACTTTATTTTATATAGGCCTCTTCTGTAACTCCTCTTCGTGCTGAAGTACGTTCTCTGAATGATGTGGTTAGTAGCTGTTTGACTAGGTAACTGCTGAGTTCGTGAGAGACAGGTGGCTTTAACTTATTTATATTTTTTAGCTTGAGCTCGACTCACGTTTCTTAACAGTTCGTGGAGTATGTGGTATTGTTGATTGGAAAAGTTGTGTGGAGAATGCGAGAGTCTGATATGGAGGTAATTCGAACTAGCGACAATGAATTTTGGGTAAGATCAAGGAATATGTCCCTACAATCACCCCCTCACAGCCAAAGTCATAAGTAGCTTTTGTTGAGAAAGGATATAGATATATGGGTATGCGTATTTTGAATATTGAAAGAAGTAATGATGTTGTTGACTGTATGGAAAATTGTGCATACAAAAGGAGGATGAACGTGCATTGAATGCTGATGGGAATATTGATGTATATGACGGTTAAGGTTTAAAGGGTTTCATCGATATTTAATGATGATATTTGGTCAAACGTTCCGACACAATAAATCTAGGGTTACATAAAGAGTACCTGTACCGAGGATTGAGACAAAGTACGCTTGATCTATTATAAAATAATATCTGCCATTTTGGAAGATGGTGAAGAATCGCAGAATGGTCCTTGAGGAGAAAATCGCTTCGGAAATACAGAGGCTGAAGTTAAAAAATTTTGGGGATCAATCCTTGGATGATCCTGCTCCATTTCCTGTTCCTCCGACGTATAGAGGTTTGTTAGAGAATGAAGCGGCTAAAGCTAAAGAAGAGTTTTACTGTAGATTGTGGTTTCACCACATTGTCTTGATAGGCGAGCAATGTTGAGTTTGTCTCCATATCCTTGTAGAAGACAAGGTTGGGGGGGGGGGGGGGGGGCACAAATGCAGGGATAGGCATAACTGCGTTGCAGTTGCGCCAATTTCTTGTGTCGCAATAGATTTTATGGTTGGGCCCTCTTCATCTCTACCAACTCTGTGGATGTGGTGGTTTTAGAGGAGGAGGTGATGGCGGTGGAGGAGGAAGACAAAAAGTGGAAGTCTGCTTCTGCATTTCTATTATATTTTGGCGCTAAGAAGACCTTCTGTTTGAAGGGTTGGTTCAAACACTGAGTTTTTTGCTTTCATAGTTTACCTGGACTTCGACCAAACTTATGGGTGTAAGCATACTCGTTGTTTCTAATTTTTGCTTTGTATCTGGGAGAAAAATCACTGAAGCAGGACAAACTGAAGGATTTGATATGTCAGAGTACCCGAGGGACCTGTTAGTTGTAAAAAATACTGAAAAACTTGTTATCTATAAAGTACCTGAAGTTGAGTACAGGACAAAATTGGTATCTGCAATGTACTTGAGGTTGAGTACTTGAAAAACTTGTTATCTGTAAAAACGCTTGTAATATGTTTCGAGATGAATAAAATAAGTTAACAAATTTAGTGCTGATATAGAATAACATTAGAAATCAAGCTTTATGATATGAAAAATGTATGAAATGTATAAGTGTAGAATGTACAAACATTTGAAATTTTCGAACTGTGCCAAATTTATTTGTGAAAATAGTGTCAAGAGGCAAACATTATTCTGTTTGCGAGTTGGAAATGTAGGAGAGAAAATTTTGTAGGAATTTGTAGAATGAGGATTCGATGTCACAGAGTAATATTGACCTGAATGAACAAGTTTGACCTGGAAAGATGTAGAATGATTGAGCTCGAGGGGAAGAGATAAGTTGAAATAATACTCCCAAGATTATGGGGTTTTTGTTATGAGATACAAGGATATTAGTTCTTTTTGAGGGGAATTGGAAGTAAAACATGTTAAAATATGGCTTGAGCGATCTTTGAATATCGGAGAAGAGAAAGGAATGGTGCGGACTCGATCACAGAGAATTCATAATGCCGCTGAAGGACGATTAGCAATTAAGATCGCTGAAGTTCGGGAAATTTTTTTTGGATCATTGGGTTATGATACTGAGCTGCCAGTAAGGGAGTGTCAGCTAGAAGGATTTGATTCAAGAAGCAGGGAACTTGAGTATTCTCGTTTTTTATTTGGGGGATTTTTTCATGAACTCGTGAGGGATCCTGCAGATCGAGGAGAGTTGGTGGGATTGATTGCTGAGGTGGAGATCGAATTTTAGGATGCGAGGATCGCTTTAGGTTCAACGGTTGGGTGTTGTGTTCTAGGTCATCAAAGCTGCTACAGATGTAATTATATGGAGTGTATGTAAAAATAGGTATGGCAGAGTATAACTATTATGAGTTTGAATAATTTTGAAAGAAATTGTTGTTGAGATAGATCCTCTATTTTGGTGAATGTTGTTTGTAATCGTTGTGTAACAGATAAATTTAAATTTTTTTGAATTTTTGTTATGGGAACTTTAGAAATGATGTCAGTGCTGTTATAAGAGTAGAATAAGAAGTATGTACAGAAAAAGCATGGAGTTTTTATGAAATTGTCTCTTCTGGAAAAGTTAAGAAAACCCGATTACGCATAAGAGTGAGCAAAAATAAGCGTGGTGGGGTCAGAAGGAGATTTGGATAAGAGAGATAAAAATAGATTAAAATATAAGGCAAAGGGCAATGATGGGAATGCGTTTTTGCCGAAAAGGTGCAAGACGTTAGACATGGACAGTGCAAGGGATGCCTTGGTACTAAAACCAAGGATGGTTCATGCGAAGCACAATAACTGCCAAGAGTTAGAGAGAGAAAATATAAATACTGTTTCATCTTCGTCAATAAAATATTTTTTAACTTCTGAAAACTTGAAGAACAGTGAGATAGGAAGGAAGAAGAGAGAGAGTTAAGCGAAAGGGATTATCAGTCAAAATGAGAGAGAGTTGCTGAATCATAGTCGCGAAAGTGGTTATGCAGCAACGTGGTGAGGGAAGGATACAGTGCTGCCTCGGATTCACATTCCGATATAGAAGGTTAGTAGATATATGTGATCTGTGTATGTGATTTTGAAGATCAATTTTTGAAGATTTTTGTTGCTAGGAAAAAGTGATAAATTACTATTTATAATAATCAAAGAAAATTTGCTTGTTTATATGTGATATGAAAGATACTTGAATGCGGTTGACGAATATATATATACATATATATATATACAATAATCATAGATACCTAGACCATAGTGTAGGTCAATCGTGAGGAGTATTGCTTAGGATAAAAAAATCCTTTCCTGTAGTTGATATAAGGAATTCCCCGGTAAGTGAGGCATCGACCTCTGGTCGGCCAACTGAGTCTGAGCTTGGAGTGTTTAGAAGTGAGGATGAAGTAGGTGTTGATCAATTTCCAGATTTCCCTGGAAGATTGGTAGCCTATTCTCCTCGCTCAGATGCATTCAAAGAATTTTATAAAACCAAGGCTTCTATAGGAGGTAGGTGGGGAAATTGTATCGAATATGCCGGTAGGCAATTTAGGGGTTGCACTGTAGCAACGGGAGAAGAGTATTTTTATCTGTTGGCCGATTTTGCGAAGAAGAAAAGGGATAGATGTATAGAGGAATCGATCTCTATGGATTATTACGATGGGAATGTTCAGAATGAACTTTTTGAGAGCTTTTTATGTTATCTGTCTCTGTTGGAGTATGGGTTGGGTCTTCCCCTTAGCAATCTAGCTAAAGGGATTATGAACATTATCAGTGCATGTCCCGTTCAGATGAATGAGAACATGTGGGAGGTGATAAGTGTTTGTGAAGCCTTGAATATATGGTGGGAAGGAGGGGGTATAAAGAGGAGGATATCCTCTGAGGATGTGTTGCAGTTTTATGGTGCAAGTGGAGGGGCATATTTCAGTACAAAAGTAACTCGACCTCGCTTCTTCGATCTGAACTCTGCGGGTCGACCATTGAACGACAATGTCATATGGGTGAAGGGTGATGTCTTGCGTTTTGAACCCATGGAACTTCTGTTTAGAACTGTAAAACAACGTAAGTATATCAATGTATAATGTATGGGATTGATAATTGAATATTATATTCACTGATGTTGATGTCTTGTGTATGATAGGTTCTAGGTTGTAGGTGAAGAGGAAATAGTCATTATTGGATAAATTTTCTCAAGAAGAGACTGAGCTCTAGGCTGTATTTGTAGTAGCCTACTCGTAGTCTTCGCCACTCTGTCAAAGCCTACTTCACAGCCTCCTCGAATATATCAAAACCCACTCAATCTCTAAAATAGACTCCCCAGAGATCCCCCGAAGTCAAAGCTTCGAGAACAGATTAATATACTATAGCTGAAATCCTTCGCCCCACTAACACATGATCAAAGCATGCTAAGACAGGCAATCACTTCATCAGATTAGACGGCGCATTGATTGGCCCGTGCAGCTACAGTGACAGGTCCAACTACCGCGCCGTTCAGAGAAATCACCAATAAATGTTGCAGTGACAGTATCAACATGACCGGCGCCCATAACTCGCCGGGATTTCCTGACAGTAATCATGTAATCCTGACTCACTCTTGGGGACTCAGCTCTATGTATCTCTATAAATAGAGGATAGGGGAAGCTAAGAAAGGGTTAGAAAAATCATCTCCAACCCCTCGCATTTTACCTTCGACCACCCAGACACTCTGTACTCAAACCCTGTTATTTACTCTTCAGTAATACAATCTATCTTAAAAATCCCCATCAGAGGTCGTAGAGAGTCACATTCGAGCTTCTACGCAAATATTTGTCTATAGTTAGTTCTTACATTAGGCTAATTTCTTGTACCCTTTGATTGAAGATTGATCCTATGTTGTGAGAACCTACTTTACCTCCAAATGAAGTTAGTTCCCTATAATTGGCGCCGTCTGTGCTTCCCACACCACCAATCTCCCTTCCATTTTTCTCCCCTCCTTTTGTTTTCAACTTCAGCAGATTATCCTTAATGGCACCCATACGCCATTCCAAATCAACCCAGGCAGGCCATTCCATTGACAGAGTCGCTACCTAAATAGCCTTGTTATCCTAAAAAGTCGCTCAGGTAGAGGAGCGCCACCAGAACTAACTAAACCACGAGTGTGAAAGTCACCACTTGGTACTGGAAACTGAGCGAAATCTCCGCTTGGATGATAAAAATAGGTAGAATAGAGCAATCGATAAAATGCGCAACACCGTCCGAGAGCTACAGAAATTACAGCCCTTGGAACCTGCTCGCCCATTCCAGGTACTAGACCCACCGTGCGTCTCTGCTCGTGCCCGCCTAGGACCTTCACCAAACCTCGAGATACCCCCCGTTCACGCCGGTGCCGAAGGTTTTCCTCGTATTGTTCCCCCAACCGGCTCCATTCTCCTCGGGATTCACCCCATAAAAGACTCTTCTGACTCAACTCTCCGCTCCTCCAGACACCCCAGACGCCGTCCTGCTCGGGAAGGGCTCGGCGAACGCAGTGATAATTTTATATCACATACTCGACCTCACAACCTTCGACATCAATCTCCCCCACATCCTGCATATGTTACACAGCAAGACTTCAACCACAAAATACAACCTGTCATCCACGTTAGCATGAGCCCAGCCACAAACTCCTGGAGCCGCTTCAATAACCCAATCAGCCCCAAACTTTTGGCTATCGAAATACCCTCCAACTTTCGCGCCCCCAAACTTAGCAAATACTGTAACACAGACCCCAAGTCCCACATTCTCGAATTCAAAAACTCCTTGAGTCTCTACTCTACGGCTGACTACCCATTATGTTGCCTTTTTCTAACGAACCTTACCGATAACCCCCTTCGATGGTATCACAATCTCCCAAATGGATCGATTCGTAACTTCGAGCAACTTTCACATCTTTTCATCGCCCAGTTTGCCTTTAACAATGACAAAGAGGTCAGAGTTGATACTCTTTTCAATTTTAGAAAATCCGGCAGTGAGACCGTCGAAGCCTTCACCAGAAGATTCCTCGACGAATCCTGGAAAATAGAAAATCTTGACTGCTCGAATGCTATTTTGGCGTATTCAAATATCCTACCCATCCACAGTCGAGTAAAATATCACCTAGTCCTCCACAAACCAAAAACACTCGAAGAGATACTCTCGAAGGTCAATGGCTATATAAAACTCGAGCACCTTCAAGAGTCCTGCAAGCAGAGCCATCCTTTGTAAACAATAAACTTCCATAAACCTCAGCAACACCCCCACTCTGCTCCCACACCCCTGATTACTCTTGTCTCACAGGAGACTAAGAGCCGCAAATGCCCCATCATTGATAATAGTACCGAAGCTCATAAGAAGCGACCAAGGTCTGTTTTGCCTACAATCACGTCCCCCCTCAGCACCCTCCTAGCACACATACAGGCAGATTCTATTTGGCGCATCCCTTTCCCCATCGAAGTCAGACCAGGCAAACCTTACTGCGTTAACCATAAGTGCAATTGTCACCATACTAATAAATGCTTTGCCCTTCAGCGCTCTCTCAAACTTATCTTAAGAGCAGGTCATTTGCACCAGTTTATTACTGATCTTCCAAGCTACCTCGATGGGTCCTACCTCAAATCTCTATTCACCCCTACTACTGAAGCAGCCGAGGTGCACATCTATAGAGTCAAGTTCATCGAAGTCAGCAACATAGGCAGTGGACATTCCAAGAGAAAACAAAAGCGCATCGAAGAATGTTACAAGCTCACCTATCAGGAGAAATTTCCTACCTTTCTGTCAGAATCAAGCTGTCACCCTCGACTCGAAAGTATTTCTTTCATCGACTGTGACACTTTACACGTTTGTTTCCCCCATTCCGATCCGTTAGTCATCATGTTTAAGATCGAGAACCTCGTCCTCCATACAATGCTCGTAGATACTGGGAGTACAGTTTGTTTCCTCTTTCTCCAAATAATCTAGACCATGAAGAAAATAGACATCATAACCACTTCCAGCATCGAACTAAAATGTTTCAATGGATTAACAGAAGTCACTGTTTGCCGTATCAGCCTACCCATCACTACAGGCCCCATTGCCCTTCAAACCAACTTCATCGTCATTGACAAGAAGTCCGAATAACTCGGTATACTAGGACGATATGAACTTCACGCCATGCGAGCCATACCTTCGACCTACCATTAGACCCTTCGATTTAGCAATCATGAGGGTACTTGGAATTTGAAAGGCTCTCAACTCCTTGCCCACTCATGCGAGCACCCAAAGATAGACCAAATCTAAAAACTTGTCAGCCGCCCATAGCAATCACAACATCTTTCTATCCCTTCGACTTTGACGGAGACTACCCCATCCATCGAACCTACTATTTATATCAAACTCGACGGTCCTGGTCGGGGTACATTTATCGGAAGCTTCCTCAATGAGTCAGAGCGCCTCAAACTTTTCGAGTTCCATCGAACAAACAAAGACATCTTTACCTGGACATCTCAAGAGATGCCTGGTGTCGACCCAGACCTGGCCTGCCATCGCCTCGATCTTATCCTCCATTCCTCAACAGTAAAACAAAAGAAGCGTACCCTGGTACCATGACTTCGAGAAGCTGTAAACCTTGAAATAGATAAGCTCGTAGCCGCAGCCTTTATCAGAGAAGTGAAGTACACAGACTGGATATCAAATATTGCAGTAGTTCCTAAGAAGAATGCAAGATCCGAATCTGCGTCGACTTCACAGACCTCATCAAGCACACACCAAAGGATAATTTCCCCCTCCCAACTATCTTTGTACTCCTCGATGCCACTACTGGACACGAGCGCCTATCCATGATGGACGCGGCTTCTGGTTATGATCAGGTACCCCTCCTTCCCGAAGATCAACTTAAAACTTCATTTATAACTGAACAAGGCCTTTACTGCTTTAACGTTATGCCCTTCTGCCATAAAAATGCCAGTGCCACATACCAATGCCTTGTCACAACCATGTTCAAACCTATGCTTGGTAAATCTGTCGAAGTTTATATCGACGATATGTTATGCAAGACTCTTCAGAAAAACACCCATATCCAAGACCTCTCAGAAATCTTCTCGATACTTCGCACGTATAATATGGAACTTAACCCAGACAAATGCTAATTTGGCGTGTCATCCGAAAAAAATTTGGGTCACCTTATCAGTAAACGCGGGATAGAGATTGACCACACCCACATTCGAACCCTTAGAGACATGCCTTCGCCCCGAACCAAGAAAGACGTCTAAAAAGTAGCGGGCAGGATAGCAGCCCTCATCGTTTTATTTCTAAATACTCAGATCAATGTGCCTGGCGCTTTTCCCTCTTACGCGATCAAAGAGTCCACAAAGCAAAAAAGAAAAACAATCCCGAGATCGACTGGACCCCAGAGTGCGAACAAGTCTTCCTAGAACTCCAAACTAATCTTGGTCATCCGCACCTATCGAAGGAGAAACTTGATATTCAAAACTTTAGCGTTTACTCCTCACACTTGTCTATTCAGCCCATAAGCTCAAACCATATTTTCAGGCTCATCCCATCCGTGTTATTACCTGTTATCCCCTTCGAGAGGTACTTAGCAAAAAAGAAAAATCTAGACGAGTGCAACAGTGGTCTGTATTCCTTGGCAAAGACGACATTACCTACGAGAAGCAAATATCCCAGAAAGGCCAACCAGTAACAGAATTTCTAGCTATCTTCCCGGTCGAAGATGTTGACCGGGAAGAACACGAAGATGATTTATCAGAAAATCAACCCAAAATAGTAGATTCCTGGGACCCTCTCACTGGCTGGCGTTTATTCAAAGACAGATCAGCAGGTCCTAATGGCTCATGAATTGGTATTGTCTTTGTAACACCCACTAATGACCGCATAGAGAAAACTGTCAAATTAGCCTTCGAATGTTCCAGTAACGAAGCAGAGTATGAAGCCTTAATCCACGACCTCGACCTCGCACTCGACCTTAGCATTCCCAAACTTGTAGTCTTTACAGATTCCCAACTTGTTCAGAGACATTACACAGGCGAAAACCAAGCTAACGGTCCCATGGCTGACTGCGCTCTTTTTGTGCGACAACGTATGGACCGGTTCCCCTAAAAATTCACAATCACACATTACCCTCGAGGAGAAAATAGGCATGCAGATGCCCTCGCCTACATAGCAGCTATGCTCAAGCAATCAGAATCTCATACACTCTATATCGAAGTACTCGAACGCCTAAGTATCGACCAGATAAAAATCAATACCATCAATACTGGGGGCGAGAGTCACGATCCAGACGATTGTCAAAAACTGCTTCTTCATTACCTCAACAACGCTACCCTCCCAGATGATCCCAAAGCCAAACGGCCCTTGCTTAAAAACTGCCACAGATACACTATACACAAAAACCAACTACATCAAAAATCCCCAAATGGCATTCCCCTTCGATGTATAGCCCAAGCCGAAGCCTCTCAAACCTTAGCCGAACATCATGAAGGAACCTGCGATGCTCATACTGCTGGTCATTCTATGGCCCTTCAAGCTGTTACCCAAGGATTATTTTGGCCCGATATGAAAAAACAAGCTTCAGACTACGCAAAATACTGTGACAAATGCCAGCGTCATGCTCATGATATCCATTGACCCTTTCAAGACCTCCACTTCAGTCAAGTTTCCTGGCCATTCAAACGATGGGCCATCGATCTCATTGGTCCCTTCCCAAAAGCCTCGTGTAGTAGAGAAAACATCCTCGTCGCAGCCAATTACTTCACAAAATGGGTCGAAGCGGTACCTCTCGGTCGAACCAGGGAAGAGGAAGTTGTCAAATTATAATGGGAAAACATCATCACTCGCTTTGGCTGTCCCCACATGATTCGATGTGACAATGGTCCCCAATTCGTTGGCAGCAAAGTCAGAAACTTCCTCAAAAAACACAACATTATCCTCACACCCTCCACACCTTACTATCCACGGGGCAACGGTCAAGTCGAAGCAATTAACAAAACCATCATCGGTGGCCTTAAGAAGAGAGTCGATGCATGGAATGGACGATGGGTTCAAGAGTTACAAAACATCCTTTGGGCCTATCGCACAACCCCAAGAAAATCTACAGGATGCACCCCTTCTTCATAACATATGGAACCGAAGCCAGCCAACTCAATTTGACGTACCTACCCAAGACCCTAACCTCCCAGACTAAGATAATGAGTTCGAACTTGCATGCAACATGTTATGGATCGATGAAACCAGAGATTGAACTATAGCCAACCTTGGCTGGTACCACACATCACTTCAAAAATCCAACTACAAAAGAGTTCGACCATGGAGTTTCAACATTGGAGATCTGGTACTTCGACGTGTTAATCAATCTTCAAAACCTTGAAATGCTGGCATGTTAGCCGAATCTTGGGAAGGACCATATATCGTTTACGATAAAATGGATAAGGGTTCTTATTATTTAATGACGGAAGATGAAGAGCATCTACCAAACCCTGAGAATACTATGCAGCTAGCCTCCTATAATGGGCCATATCTCCAACCATGTACAACTGATGTAATCCTGAACATTCAATAAATAAGTTTTTTAACCCTTACTTCGTCTCCTGTTTCATTTTGAATTTTTTGATTTAACTCAGGTATCATGTCAACCTTCGACCTGGCTGATACTTGAGGGTAACCTCGAGATTTTTCAAGCTCCCAACTTCGAGCAAACTCGAGGGGCAAGAATGGTCGAAAGGCCGGACCCTCGGGGATGCATTGGGGGTGATCAGATATTGCTTCGCTGGGGCTTAGGCCTCTGAAGTCCTGTCATTTTCTTGATTGACCCTAGATATCATGTCCACCCTCGCCCCGACTGATACTTAGGGGCATCCTTAAATTGCTCAAGTCTCCAATTTCGAGCAAACTCGAGGGGCAAGGATGGTCAAAAGACCAGACCCTCAGGGATGTATTCGGGGCGATCAGATATACTTCGTCCAGGCTCTAAAACCGTCGAAGTCCAGTCATTTTCTTGGTTTACCCCGGGTATCATGTCCACCCTCGCCCCGACTGGTAGTTGGGGGTGACCTTGAACTGCTCAAGTTTCCAACATTCGAGCAGAGTAGAGGGGCAAGGATGGTCGATAGACCGGGCCTTCGGGAATGTGTGATCAGATATTGCTTCACTGTGGCTTAAGCCTTCGAAGTCGAGTAAATTTTTAGGTTTCCTCTAGGTATCACGTCCCCTCGGCCCTACTGATACTTGGAGGAGATCTTGAAAATTTTCAAAATTTCAACATCGCTGTGGCTTTGCTCTTCGATGTCCAGCAAGACATTCAGAGTTCGATCTATATATCTCCGACACTTATCAGGTTTCGATCACATTATAGTCATCCATAAAGATCAAATTTCTACTCAAACAGATCTACCTTTTACAATCCCAAACAACAACTGTATACAAAAATACTATCTATAATTCAATCAGATGCAGAACATATTCAACATATTATCCATCAGAGGAACAGTTGCAGTATAATTCAAAGACCAATCATCAAGAGTCCAAAACAAGCAAAATCAACAAAATGTACATTCAAATTCCAATAATTCAAGGTCAGAGCACGATTACACAATCCATCAACAACTCAGATATCAAATCAGAAGTTCAAAATCAGTATGTTCAGAAAATATCTATCAATATATTCAGCATCAACTTTAGAAGTTCAACAGATATCAAAAGCACAAAAAACCTACCAAGTTCAGCGACCAACAGAAAACAACAACATCATTCAACATATTACAACTCAACATTAAAATCAGAAGAAGAAGACATGTAACCCCAACCTCATATACCTCATATCGGCGTGGTTACGCCTTCTTGCTCCACAAATCCCCCAACAACTTCATTCAAACCTTCAACATCCAACACATCCTTTAACTCAAAAGTTTCGACCCTTTGGCCGGATACAGTCATTAACTTCTACCATTCAACGATCTCATGCTTACAGATAAAGTTTTCAGCTTCGACACAGTTTACCATTCACTTGGACAAATTAATTTTTATCTTCGAACAACACAAATAATACATTTTGACAACTGTATTACCACTTTAATACCTCAAATTACAATTTAGATTATGTTACTATTACCCACAGTTTGACAAAGCAAGTTATCAACAAAAGCCATTTTCATTCAACAACTCAGACAACATTACAAGCTTCATACAAAAAAAATAGAGAAAAGGAGGAAGAAAATAAGGAAAACAACAATAAGAAAGCATACAAAAGAGAACCCTATTTGTTGGCGGGTTACTCCTCTTCAACAACGACCGCTGCATCTTCATCTTTCTGGTCCACTATATCCTCCGCGAAGCCTTTAAGAAGAAATAGCCGATGATCGGGAAACGGCCCTATCATCTGCACTATTCCCCACCAGTACGCGAAGGGCATGTCATAGAGTGGTACCCCAGGTTCCGCTTCAAAAAGGTCTGGCATTTCGGCATCAATATCCTCCTCTATTCCGAACCTCCGCTGAAGACCCAGCAAAGCTTCTGGATCCTCTTTGCCCTCACCGCCGCTTGATCTCCTTGAACCGTTACGTTTTTAGCCATGTTGATCAACAAACGAAACTTTAGATGCAGAGAAAGTTGCAGGACAGATGAAGAAATTCCCTCCAACCTAACCCCTTTTATACCAACAAACCCACCACAACTTTCCCTCTTCCCTAACTAAATTAATGGCAACCTTTAATTCCCAACCTCAAAAAGTCAGCAAACAAACTTTCTAACTTCCCAGATGTAACTGATTCATCGGTACCTGCATTCAAACCTCATTCCTGAGGTTGCCTAGTCGAGCATATCTCCAACGTCGAGCATTCGATCATTATTACCTTTGAGCATATCATTGTACCACGCGCCCATAAGAGTAATCATCTATATTCGTCTACACTATCTATCAGACACAGCAATACAAGTATATAAAAAATATTTTATCCATTCCAAACACCCGATCAAACAAACAAATTATATTTCTACTACCACTCCAAAAACAACAAAAAAACCCCACATAGCAAAACAATAACCTACAAAAATACAAAATATTCAACCTAAATCCCCATTTCCAGAAGGACCAGCTCTGCTAGCCGCGTTTCACTCCTCGATAATCATCTCCGTACAAACGAAACTTTTGGCCAGAGCCATCAGAAAGAGATAGCGCCTTTCAGCAATCGTAAAATGAAGCCTCAGCTGTTCCAACATATAGGCATAAGGTTCACCATTGATGAATTCTCAGGTCCTACCTCTACAAGGTCCAACATATCCCAGTCCAGATCATTCTGTCCAAAACACTTCATATACAGTTCTGCCATCTTCCACCCCACTAGACGGTCGTGACCGAAGCCCATCCTCTTCTGGTAATGCGTGTTCGGCGTGGTATCCATTCAGATGTTCAGAATAATGAGAGAGAGTAGAAGACTATTGCAAATGGAAGAGTATACAGTATACCTCCACAGTAACCCATACTTATAGCCTTCAATTCATTTATTACCTATAACCACCTACATCTCTTAAAAACCCTCTTTTATTACCTACCCGGAAACCAACAGTCAAACTGCTCAAATTCCAAGGCCAAACAGTTTTTTTAGCGAACACCTCTCCACCTGGCTTCGAGACCTTCCTCGAGAGGGGGCGAATGTAGTAGCCTACTCGTAGCCTTCGATACTCAGTCGAAACCTACTTCATAGCCTACTTGAATATATTGAAGCCCACTCAATATCTAAAATAGACTCCCCAGAGATCCCCCAAAGACGAAGCCTCAACATCAGACAAAGCTTCGAGAACAGATTAATATACTATAGTAGAAATCCTTTGAACTCACTAACATACAATCGAAGCAAGATAAGACAGACAATCACCTCATCAGATTAGATGGCACATTGATTGGCCTGTGCAGCTACAGTGGCAGGTCCAACTACCATGCCGTTCAGAGACATTGCCAATAAATGTTGCAGTGACAATACCGACATGACCGACACTGATAACTTGCCGGGATTTCCTGATAGTAATCATGTAATCCTGACCAACTCTTGGTGACTCATCTCCCTGTATTTCTATAAATAGAGGAAAGGGGAAGCCAAGAAAGGGTTAGAAAAATCATCTCCAACCCCTCATATTTTACCTTCGACCACCCAAACACTCTGTACTCGAACCTTATTATTTACTGTTCAGTAATACAATCTGTCTTAAAAATCCTCGTTAGAGGTCGTTGAGAGTCACATTCGGGCCTCTACGTAAGTATTTGTCACTAGTTAGTTCTTACATTAGGCTAATTGCTTGTACCCTTTGATTGAAGATTGATTCTACATTGTGAGAACCTATATCACCTCCAAAAGAAGTTAGTTCCATACAGTATTGGAAGATCTTGGCATCAGCAGGAAGAAGCGTGTTAACAACCGAGTTGAAAAGGTTTTGAAATCCCAATCTTCGAGGCTAATGATGAATACTAAAAATAGCAAGAAGAAGAGGACTGATGGGGAAAGGCGAGTAAACTCATCTAAGGCCCCTAGAGTGGATTCTACTGGTCTACCTGAGTTCATTACGTCAAACAAATTAGCTCGAACGTTCCCCAAGAGGCAAATGTTAAAACAACTTGCCGCTTCTGGGGCCACAAAAGGTAGTGAGGAGGTAGAAAAGGCAAAAAAGAGAAGGGTTGAGCCTTCTGAAGATTTTGGAGGGAAGATTATTAAAAATCGACCTGATGCGAAGGACGAATGGAAAGAGATGGAGGAAAAGGCCAGGCTGACAGCTGTCCATGGGGAGGAGGGGATGCACAAAATGGCATGTTTATACACTCGAAAATGTTTCATTTGGTTTATGATTTGAGATAATCAATAAGATTGATTTTTGCTTAATTTTTGTAGGCTGCTCGGCTGATAAAGGGTATATGCCACAGGGTTGAAAAGGAAAGAGCTGAGCTGAAGAAGAAGAATGTCGAGCTCAAAAGGAGCGCAGCTCGATTGAAGTCAGATTTAAACAAGGAGGGGAAGCGGTTGGAGGCCCTGAAGGCTTCCCAAGTAGTAGGAATCAACAAGCTGGGGGCTGAGGCGAGGTTGGATTTGGATGAGGCGGTAACTAAGCGTGATAGGCTCGGACGACACCTTATCTCCAAGGGATACTCTGAAGACGAGGTGAAGGCTATTAGGACCGACACCTACGTGGGGGAGGAGGAGGTTGAAGATGATGCCGCTGGGGTTGTTGATGGGTTGGATGGTATGTCTCCTCGGACGGTGTGAGACAACCAAAAGGATGATGACGAACGCCCAGAGGTGGAAACTGAGAAGGTAGGATAGTGCAATGGCACTGTTATTGTATGAATGTTATGGAATGTTGTAAACTAATTGGATATATTTTGGATAGAATTCTATAGGCTAAGTTACTTTTGAAAAACATTGCTGTAGGGACTTAAGGACATACGCCTCAGAATAAAAGATTTAGAGGCTGAGCTTGCTCAGGAGAGAGAAACTTCAGCATCTCTATTGTCTTCACAAGCGGAACAGCAGGTTAGAGTAGAGCAAGAAATATTTTATTTGTATGCTTCATTAATATAGAAGTACAAATTAATAGATAGAGTGTAGAGACAAACCAAATATTCGTTACCTATTTTGGTGTAAACGGCTCTGGAATGGTGTGTATAAAAGATGTTAGTTTTTTTTACAAACAAACATATAGAGAATGTGTACCTTAGATTTGGAAGCATTTGTATGGAGAATGCTTTGAAGATTGTACTTCGACCTTAAGTCCAGAAGTAGCTTTATACAGTAGATGTCAAAAAATAGATATATTGTTAGAAGTGAGTCATATATAGTGATAGAGTGTTCTGAATCAAACTTGATATAGTATAACTACTATGTATAGGTTGAATTGGAGTCAGCTCGCTTACACGAAGATGAAGCTCATCAATGTAACCAAGAATTTGTAAAGGAGTTTGATAAGATGAGAGAGGCAAATGAAGATAGAGAAGATCAACATGTGAAGGTGCACTTCAAGTTTGTTGAGGTAACACAGACTATTGTCATCCTGGCTCGACAGATCGAGGAGAAGGATGCTAAAATTGAGAAAGGGAAATATGAGCTCAAGGAGTTAAAAGAACGTGCCACGGAACTCAAAAGCGAGAATGATGTATTGACGGTAAAGAGTAGAGAGGCCGACATGGCCCATTACCGTATACATGACCTAGAAAGATCAGAGGAAGATTTAAATCGGTCGATGGCTATTTTAAGAAATGATCTAGCCAGGAAAAATCATGACCAAGAACAAATTTAATATGATCTGGCGAATAGCAGGAACAAACTGGGGCGATTAAAGATGAAATTAGCTGATCTAACTAACGAGCTAAAAGTAGCACGAGACAATTTATCTACGTCTGAAGCTACAGCCGAACAATGGACTACAATTTTCTCTGCCAAAGATATGGAGTTTAGGATGGTACAACGTAAGTGTAATGAGTTGAATGAGAGAGTGGCTCAATTGAAAACTATCTGGCATAGGCCAATTCGCGTATTAGAAGCATCGAGATTGGCGAGCGCTCGAAGAAAAATAAAAATAATGCCAGAGGTTCTCTTGTTCAAGGTGATATCGTTAGTCTATCATCTCGAATAAGAGATTTAGAGGGGGGACGTTACTCGTATTCAAGGGCATGTACATTAAGGAGTTGAGCAATTGCAGGAGTGTCAAGTAAAGCTGGATTCTGCTCTTGCTAGGCAGAAAGGGCTAGAGAGTATTATCTGAGGGAAGGAGATTGTTATAAAAGATAAAGAGGAATTGTTAAAGAGAATTCTAGATGTGGAAGAACTGAACAAAGAGATCCAGATACTTCATGCTGAGGTGGTAGATTTGGAGGCGATTAATCGAGCTAAATTATCCAAAGCTGGCAAAAAAATCTGTAGAGAACATAGCTTTTACAGATCGAATAAAGAGAAAAATGGTGAGGCATGAAGCATGGTACAGGAGGTCAGAAGATCGTCTTCCGAGGTTGAGGATGGTTTTTTCTCACTCAGTTGTAACTCAGGCCCGACATTCAGAATTGCCAAAGTCAGTGATTGCTTATTTTGTAAAAGAGGTAAAAAGAAGTGAGTTAAAAGGAGATACCTTATTTGACTATATGTCAGAAAAGGGATGTTTTTGTAAGGTTGATCTAAATCGAGGAGATTGCACGAGTTTTATGGGAACTGAATTGGTCCCTCGATATATAGAATTGATAAAGGAGGGCAGGATTACTGTGGTTGCTCGAGCTCGAGAATTCATGGCTAGTTGACCTACTGTTGTAGGGGTAAGCGAAGCTGACATCCCTACAGTAGAATATACTCCATTGTAGTGGTTCTATATAACCTGTAAAGAAATAATATGTGACACAGACATGTTGAGAGATGAAAGCTAGTTTTATCTTTGCTTTATCTTATGTCTAGTTTAGCTATTTGATTGAAAACTAGTATCACCTTTATTTTAACCTCAGATTCGATTGGAGTCAGTCAAACCAGGTATAGCCTGAATTTAACTGGTAGATAGCCACAGAGATATTGAAAGAAATGAAAGCTAGTTTTACCTTTGCTTTATCTTATGTCTGGTAGAGTCCGTTGAATGAAAACAAGTTCTACCTTATTCTAACCATAGGAGATTTAGTAAGCCAAACAAAGTGTATTCTTAATTTAACTGGTATGATGTCACAGACATATTAAAAGAGAGGAAAACTAGCTTTACCTTTATTTTATCTTATGTCTGGTAGAGTTTATTTATTGAAAATAAGTTCTACCTTGTTCTAACTGTAGAAGATTTAGTAGAGTCTGCCAAACCAAATATATTCTTGATTTAACTGGTATGATGCCACAGACATATTGAAAGAGATGAAAGCTAGTTTTACCTTTGCTTTATCTTGTGTCTGGTAGAGTCCATTAATTGAAAACAAGTTCTACCTGGTTCTAACCGCAGAAGATTTAGTAAAGTCAACCAAACCAAGTGTATTCTTGATTTAACTGGTATGATGTCGCAGACATATTGAAAGAGATGAAAGCTAGTTTTATCTTTGCTTTATCATATGTCTGGCAGAGTCCCTTGATTGAAAACAAGTTCTACCCTGTTTTAACCGTAGAAAATTTAGTAGAGTCAGCCAAACCAAATATATTTTTGATTTAACTAGAATAATGTCGATCGAAAGCTTGTATTATCTATGCTTTAATCTATGTATTGTCTACAAAGTAGAGAGATGTATGGAGAAAACTTGTAAGTTTTATTGAATTTTGAGAAATGATGTACATTGGATGGAGATGGAAATCTCACTTCTGGAATGAAAAGACAAGAAACTAAAATAGAGTAGTGAGGGACCTAACGATAATATCATTTCAGTTGCCTAGTGTTCCAAGGACTTGAAATGTGGATGCCCTCATCTGTCATGAGGTAATATGATCCCAGGCCTGAGAGACCTGTGATAAGGATTAGACCCTCCCAATTGTCAGTTAGTTTTCCAGCATGAGGCTCTTTGCGGTGTTGAGATATTTCTTTGAGGACGAGATCATCGATTTAGAAGGTACAGATTCTGACTCATTTGTAGTACGAACTAGCCAGTATATGGTGATGGTACGTTCTCGAGTTTCATCGATCCAATTGAGGTTGTAAGCCAATTTGAACTCATTTTCCTCATCAATGAACTTGTAATCTTTGACTGGGTAATGGTATTCATAGGGAATGACGGCCTCAGTACCATAGATATGGAGGAATGGAGTACAGCCTATTGACTAATGCGGAGTGGTACGGTATGCCCATAAGACATGTGGATGCTCTCGAACCCAATTCCCTTTTTTCTGAGAGTATAACCATTTTTTGAGTCCATCCACAATGGTTTTGTTGGTGATTTTGGCTTGGCCATTGCCTTGAGGGTAGTAGGGATTGAATGGTGAGTGAATGATGTTATGTTGGTTGAGGAAAGCTACGACTTTTACCCAACAAATTGGGGCCCATTATCGATACAAATTAGGTGGGGGCACCCAAACTGAGTGATGATGGGTTCCCTGAGATGACTTCTTCTTCTCTGGTTCAGCAAAATGGAATTGGTTCTACCCATTTTGTAAAATAATTGGTAGCTATGAGGAGGTGGTGACAGTTACCTGGAGAATTAGGAAATTCACCGACAAGATCAAGTGCCCATCTTTTGAATGGCCAAATTACCTTGCTTGCATGGAACTCGAATGCAGAGGCGCGTATCATTTTTCAATATCGCTGACATGCATCACATTTGCATGAGTAATCTTCTGCTTCTTGCACATGCCAGGCTAGAATACTCCTTGCGTAATGGCTCTGTTTGCCAGCGATCGACCTACGACATGGGTGCCACAAGTCCCTTCGTGTAGATCGCAGAGCATCTCGTTTGCTTTCCGTTTGGAGAGGTACTTGAGGTAAGGCCCAGAACTGAATGGCGGTATAAGGTACCATTTTGATTGGTGTAGCGCTTAGAGTTGTCTATCTGTTGTCGGCGTTCCTTCTGATCTGCTGGAAGTGGTCCTTCATATATGTTACTGATACCGAGATAAACTAAGAAAGGCTTTCGCCAATCGTCGTCTCCCCCTTTATCGTCCCCTGTGTTGATCATGCATACAAAAATATAATCAATACTGGGTGTTGAAATTACTTTGATCTGGAGATATTGAGCGTCTGTACCTAATAACCCGTCTAGATATACCAAGAAATCGGGGAAGATAATCTAGAGTTGATTGCGTAAACTTGCTCATCTTATCTTACCATTCTTCTTGAATTGCCTAGAGTAATGGTGGACGATGAGTAGTGAATCTGTGTAAGTTGAAAGTTTGGGGACGCCGAGCTCGAGAATAAGATCGAGTCCATGAATGAGAGCTTCGTATTCGGTGACATTATTGGAGACCTCAAAATCAAGGCGGATTGATTTCTCAATTCTGTCGTTGGAAGGGGTAATCAATACAATTCCAATTCCTGGCCCTGTGGATCTTGCTGATCCATCATTAAAAAGTCTTCACCCCTTTCTTGCAATCCATTCAGCTCGCTCGTCAAATGCTTTGGGGGGTAGATCTTCTATAACTTCCTCTAAAAGGTCAGAATCATGCTTCTCCCACTCGGGATCTTCCACTGGAAAATCCATGAAGAAATCGGCAACGGCCTACCCTTTTTCAAAATGATGCTGTTTGAACTTGATATTAGGTTCTCCCAAACTGACTGACCATTGTTACACTCTTCTTGATTTTTCTTTCTTGGATAGAACTTCCTGAAGTGGGTAGTTTGTCATAACTTTGACTGAATGAGCTTGGAAGTAGTGCTTGAGTTTCTGTGAAGTATAAACAAGAGTGAGAAGAAGTTTCTCTATTTTAGAATGCCTCATTTTCGCTGGAGTAAGGGATTTGCTGATGAAGTAGAATGGTTTCTAGATTTCCCCTTTATGTTGAATGAGAACCGAGCTAAGTGAAGTATTTATGACTGCTAGGTAGATAATCAGTTCCTCATTATCTATCGGGATGCTCATGATGGGAGACTTCCCCAAATAGGTTTTAAGATCCTAAAAAGCAGCCTCGCACTCCCATGTCCATTGAACCTCTGCATTTGATTGAACTTTTCCTTGCTTGGTACAAGTGCGGAGTAGTTAGAACAACCAATGACAGCGGTCTGAAGATTTTAAAACAAAATGGTTGATAGCTGCAATTTTGCCTGTAAGTTTCTGAACATCTTTCATCGTTTTTGGAGATGGTTTATCGAGGAAACCCGAATCTGATCTAGATCAGCCACAATCCTCTTCATGCTGATGAGGAGGCCTAGAAATCGACCTGAACGTACCCCAAATTGACACTTATCAGGATTGCAGCGCATCCTGTATGATTGAAGGATGTTGAATATTATGCTGAGATCTGAAATGTGATTGAAGGACTGTATGCTCTTGCATAAGAGATCATCAATGTAGACTTATGTAAGGGCCAAACGTCTTTCAGAGGGGAAGTTGGCTCTTATAATACTGAATCAATATTCAATCAAAGGAATGCAAGTAAAGAATCTAAAGCATGAACAACCTATAGATAATTACTTGCGTAGAGGCCTGAATGTGATACTCTGCGACCTCTGATGAGGATTTTTAAGAAGTATTTTATTACTGATGAGTAATCAAAGGTTCGAAGACTAGGTTTTATAGGGTGGTCGAAGGTAAAATGCAAGAGGGTTGGGAAGAATTTTTCTAACCCCTCCTTGGCTTCCCATCTCTCCTATTTATAGAATCATAGGAAGCTGAGTCACCAAGTATAGGTCAGATTACATGGGTATTGTCAGGATATCCCAGCAGGGTATGGGCGCCAGATATGTCTGTACTATCACTGCAATAGTTGTGGGAGGTGCCTCTATACTTTTACGCTGTGGCGCAGTGGTTGGGCCTTTCACTGTAGCCACAAAGACCAATCAATGCGCTGTCTTGTCTGGTGAGTTGGCTGTCTGTCCCATCATATTTTGACCATGTACAGATATGGTTGAAGGGTTTCTGTTGTAATGTGTTAGTCCGTCCTCGAGGCTTGTTTGGAGTCGAAGCTTTGTCTTCAGGGGATCTCTGGAAGGCTTGTTTTGAGGATTGAATAGGCTTCGATACATTCAGGTAGGCTGCGAAGTAGACTTTGAGTGTCTGAGGGGGTTGATGGCTGCGAGTAGGTTACTACATTCACTCACTCTCAGCGAGGGGGTCGATGCCAGGTGAAGAGGCATTCGCTGAGAAAACTGTTTGGCCCTGGAATTTGAGCAGTTTGACTGTTAGTTTTCAGGTAAGTAATAAAAGAGGGTAATTAAGTGGTATAAGTGGTTATAGGGTAATAAATGGAGTGAGGCTATAAGTATGGCTTATTGTTTAGGGATACTGTGTAACCTTCTTCTTTTCATTATTCTCTTTTTCCTTTAAAGATTTTGGAAATTTCCATGGATACCACGCCCAACACATGATATTAAAAGTGGATAGGGTTCGCCCGGGATCGTCGCATAGGGTAGAAAACTGGTGAACTTCATATAAAGTTCATCGGGCATCTTGATCTGGACTGGGACATGCCCGAACTGGTAGAGGTAGAGGCTGGAGAGTTCATCAATGGGGAGTCTTATGCCTATATCTGGGACCGACTGAAATATGATTTCACTATTGCGAAGAAGCGCTATCTCTTTCTGTCGGCTTTGGCCAAATGTCTTGCTTCTGCAGAAGAGGAGATGGAGAAACAGAGCGCGGTAAGTAGAGCTAGACCTTCTGGATGTAGGGATACTGTTTGATGTGGTGAATATTTGTATCTTTATATTTTTGGGGTTTTTTGTTTGGGGTGGTTGTAGCAATATATTCTACTTTGTCAGACAGATAATGGAATGGAAACAATATTTTTTGAAACCTTATGTTACTGTGTCTGATTGATAATGTAGACGAATACCCTCATAGGCGCACTTAGCACATGCATGTCATCGAATTGTTAATAGTGGGTGATAAATGGTATCGAAGTATAATGATATGATCGAGGGTTATGATATGATCGAACGTTCAATATTGGAGGTTTGCACGACTACTAGTCCTCAGGAATGAGGTTTGAATGCAAGTATAGACGGGTCAATTACGTCTAAGAAGTTGGAAAGGTTAGTTGTTGAGTTTTCGAGATGGGCAATTGACGATCACAATTAATGCGGCTAGGGAAGAGGAAAAGTTGAAATTGGTTCTCAAGTATAAAAGGGACTAAGTTGGAGGGGATTCCTTCATCGTTCTTCAATCATTCTCTCTTCATCTCTTCTCTTATTTGTTTGGATAAAGATGGCTACAAACATACCCGTTCAGGAGGACCAGGCGGCTATGAGAGTCAGGTGGATACGAGAGACCTTATTGAGGCTTCAATGGAGGTTTGGTATTGAAGAAGATATTGATGCTGAGATGCCAATTTTTTTTTAGGCGGAACCCAAGGCACCCATCCTTGGCATGCCCTTTGCATACTGGTGGGGAATATTGCAGATGATGGGGCCGTTACCCAGCCATCAGTTGTCTCTTCTTGGTGGCTTTGCAGAGGATATAGTGGACCAGGAGGATGCGGATGATACAGCCATGGTTGAAGAGGAGCATCCCACAGATAATTAGGGTCCTCTGTCTGTTTGGTGTTCTTGTTATGGTTTTCTTTTGTTCTGCTTCCTTTCTGTTATTTTTTTTATGAGGCTTGTAATATGTTTTGTCTATTTGAATGAAATTGGTTTTTGGAAGTACTGTTGTAGTAGTATTCTTGCTCTTCGTAGGTAATAACTTGATTTGTCGAACTGAAAGTAATAGTATAATGTGAATTCTTAAAGTGGTATCGTGAGCTATCAAATTAATAAAATAACTGTCGAAGTGTAGTGTTTAGATTGTTCAAAGATAAAACTTGAATTGTCGAAGCAAAAGTTATAGTCTATCAAAGTCAGAGTATTATCTGTCGAAGCTGAAAAGATTGATTTGTTGGTGCAAAAGGTTGGGTCTGTAAGCATAAATGTTTGAACTGGCAAAATGTATGACTGTAGCCTATCGAAGGGTGGATGTAATTTGTCAATGGAAAATTGGTAATCTGCCGAGATAATAGAGGAATGAGGTTTTGAATTGACGAATGTGCTGGAGATCGAATGCCGACATATTAGAAAACTGAATTTGAGGCTATCTGTTGATGAGTCTTCGAGACGTGGAGTGGTCAATTGCTCGAATTCGAGGATTGTGTCGAAGGTTATGTTTAATTTGATTGGCCGTACTGACAGCCCAGATAGCAGGTCTGTCAGGATGGTACATGCGCCTGGGGCAGTGTGTCAATCATGATTTTTGCTCGTATTACGAAAAATGTTGTGACTTGACTGTTTGGATTTGATTGTTTAGCTTCGAGTAAGGGTGAAAAGGTTTGAGAAGCTTTAGTTTTTACAGGCAAGTTGAAGTGAGTGTACTGTTCGCACGTGGGGGATATGAGGGGTAAATTGGTCAAACCACATTCTAGCCGAAAACTCGAGGTAGTGGGGTCGTGCTAATGATAATGGTTAGAAAATTGAGGCATTTTTAGTTTTTCGAAGAAGTATATAAGTGTGAGAGGAGTAATCACTGTACTGTTTACTGGAAAAAATCAAAGAGAGTGAGGAAAATAGAACGTACTCCATAAGAACTTGAGAGTAGTTGTTGCAGCTGTTGCGTTGATCTTACTGTTTTGAGGATAATGCTTCTAACACAAGTATGTCACTTAATCTCTGCCAATTTTTATTTTGTTTTCCCTTCTGAGTCTGTGAGTAGGACATTCTGGGTTTAGGGTTTGGAGGTTATCTTCGAAGATTAAGAGATTTGATGAATCTGGGTTTCGACCCATTCTAGGATTTTGGGTATTTTGGAGGAGGCATAGGGTTTAAGATCGAGGTTTCGATAAATCTTCTGGAGGGGGTAGATGGGTATGGGTTATGGACATAGAATTGCCGAATTTATCGATCAATTGCGTGCCTCTTCTTCTGTAGGCTAAAAAGCATAGCCGTCAAGCTTCGAGATGGAGGCTGATAGATAAAGAGATTGAAGCATTCAAAGCTAGTATTCCTGGTCGATCTCCAGCGGATGTGGGTAGCGACTTAAAAGTAATAGATGTGATAACCAATGCCCCTTTTTCTATGGTTCTGCCGGCTGGGGAGGTTATGATTGCGAGACGTCGTAGAACAATAGTAACTGAGGATAGTGATGAGGAGGAGACAGTGTGGGGGGAGATGGGCGAGGGTGATGAAGGGCCTTCTGGTGGTAGAAATGGAGAAGGGGTGTAGGGTGGAATACAGATTTATTGATAGTACGGTGTAACTATGAGAATGTTGAGGGGGAGGACCTTTATAAGTTGCATCATAGGGTGTATAATCAGGGTAAGTCTGTTGTCAAAGGATCGTTGTTGATGTATGTCTTGAATAAGTGGTGATTATGTTTTGTTTGTTCTACAGGTCCGAAGAATTTTTCTTGGAACAATCCGAGGAACTATACATTGATGCTTTGCTTGAAGCTAGTGAGGATTGGGTAAATTCTATTTTTGACAATCTTGGTATCAAGAGGCAAAGGAGGAAGAAGGCGGATTCCCTGCTTCGAAGCGTACCCGTTACGCCAAAGCCATCGCAGAGGAAGAGAGGCGAAGGTGGTACAAAAGTTCTCGAAGAAATGGGAGGGGAAGAGTTGCCATGAAATTATCAATATGTTCAGAGAATGTGGAGGGGTTCGAAGCAAGCAGCGCCAGTGCCCGAAGTGGCTGGCGATGTTTCGAGATTGAGGCAGAGGCAGGTTCCAACACTGACTGAGAAGGGGAATTATCGGGTTGTTTCCGAAGCTCCAAAGGTGCAGTAATCGAAGGTTAGCCAATGCAAAAGGTGTAGGGCACTGGGGGAGGATGATGCAGTAGATGAGGATGAAGAGATGACGGAGGCTGAACGACAGGAGCAAGCAGTGGCAAAACAAGCTTCGATGGTCGAGCTCTGCGAAGATGACCCAGATGAAGCTTCGAAGGAAATAAAGAGGAGTATGTTTTAGGTAACTATTTATGAATTTCTTCTATGAGACTCCGAGATTTCTTTTAAATTCTTCAAGTTTTGAGGGGTAATGACTGCTTAAATATTCTAGCAGACGGAGGTTTGGGTGCAATCGTGCAATAAGGCAATGAAGTCAGTTAAGGGGAAATTGCGACAAGCAGTGGAGAGTTTGGATCTTTCTCAGGGGACTGAGGCGTCGTTGGTCTCTAATGTCAAGAAGTTAAAGCGAGATATGGCGGCGATCACTAACTCGCTTAATGGGAGGATCGAGCTTCAGCGGTCAAGGCAGGAGCAGGAGTGGTCGACAAAGCTTCTGGCAAAAGAGAGGGAGAAAGCAGAACAAAAGTTGAATTTCCAGTGGCAGTATGATGGTGAATGAAAGGTGAATGTCAAGTTGAAAATGTTTATATAAGATATGGGGTATGACACCGATATGCTGGAACCTTTCCCTGTTTCCCCAGAACTTGTTGATAGAGATGATTTGCAGATGAAGGAAGGAGAAACAGATGTTGCCGATGAGGCAGTTGGAGGTACTGGTGGTGGTGTGGATGCTTCTATTATTATAGCGGCCAGTGGTGGAACTGTAGATGGTTTGGTTGTCAATGGTTCAGGGTCGAAGCCTTCGATTGAGGGTGTTGGTGTTGGAGACCTGTGGAGGAAGAAGGTGTAACCGCGCCGATATGAGGTATTTGGAGTTGAGGTTTCCTATTTTTCTTATCGGATTTGATGTTGAGCTGTAATATTTTGAACTATGTTTTTTTTTGTTGGTCTTTGAACTCGGTATGTCTTTGAGCCGTTGTTATCCGTTGAACTTCTGAAGTTGATTATGAACTGCTTTTGAATGGATGCCTAATTTTCTGACTGACTTTGTCATCTTATTCTGGCCTTGCATTACTCTGGGATGTTGAAATATTGATGTGTATTCTGTTGACTTGGCTTGTATTGAACCTTTAATGACTTTACTTGAGTTGCAATGCAACTGTTTCTCCGATGGATGACGATTTGAATCTTCTTTGCACTTAGTAGAATTGTAGATATTCTTGTATAATAGTATTTGCATGTACTGTTTCTGTCGAGTGACTGTAGAGTGATCGAACCTTAAAGAGCTTCGAGGATATTTAGATCGATCCCTGAATGATCTACTGGACATAGAAGGCCGAAGCCACATCGATGTTAAAAGTTTGAAAATTTTCAAGGTCACCCCCGAGTATCAATCGGGCCGAGGGGTCGTGATACCCAGAGGAAACCCTCAAATTCATTGGACTTCGAAGGCCTAAGCCATAGCAAAGCAAGATGTGTTCGCCTCCAATGCATTCCCGAGGTTCCGGTCTTTTGACTATCCGTGCCCCATGAGTTTGCTCGAATGTTGGAAACTTGAAAATTTCATGGTTTCCTCCAAGTATCAGTCGGGGCAAGGGTAGACATGATACCCAGGGTAAACCAAGAAATCGACTGGACTTCAACGGTTTCAGAACCAGATCAAAGCATATCTGTTCGCCCCTAATTCATTCTCGAGGGTCTGGTCTTTCAACCATTCTTGCTCTAGAGTTTACTTGAAATTGGAAGCTTGAAAAATCTCAAGGTTACCCCCAAGTATCAGTCGGGTTGAAGGTTGACATGATAACTAAGTTAAGCCAAAAAATTCAATAAAAATAGGAAACAAAGTTTGTGTGGAAGAAAACTGTTTATTGATTATTCTTGATTACATCAATTGTACATGGGTGAGGATATGGCTTGTAATAGGAGACCACCTGCATTGTGTTCCAGAGATTTGATAAAGGTTCTTCGTCTTCTGTTATTAGATAATAAGAACCCTTGTCAGTTTTATCATACACGACATAAGGTCCTTCCCAGGATTCGGCTAGCTTGCCGGTATTTCGAGGTTTCGAGGATTGGTTGACTCATCGAAGTACAAGATCTCCGATGTTGAAACTCCATGCTCGAACTCGCTTGTTATAGGATTTCTGAAGTGATGTGTGGTAGTGGCCAAGGTTGGCGATAGATCAGTCTCTGGTTTTGTCGATCCATAACATGTTACATGCGAGCTCAAACTTATTATCTTCGTCTGGGAGGTTAGGATCTCGTGTAGGTACTTTGAATTGAATCGGCAGCACAGCTTTGGTACCATATGTTAGGAGGAAGGGGGTATAGCCTGTAGATTTTCTTGGGGTTGTTCGATAGGCCCAGAGGACGTGCTATAACTCTTGAGCCCATCGTCCTTTCTTTGTATCAACTCTTTTCTTGAGACCGCCGACAATGGTTTTGTTGATTGCTTTGACTTGACCGTTGCCTTGGGGATAATAAGGTGTTGAGGGTGAGAGAATGATGTTGCATTTTTTGATAAAGTTTCTAGCTTTGCTGTCGACGAATTAGGGACCATTGCCACATCAAATCATATGCGGGCAATCAAGGCATGTGATGATGTTTTCCCATAGAAATTTGATAACTTCCTCTTCTCTGGTTCAGCATAAAGGTACAGCTTTGACCCATTTGGTAAAGTAATCTGCTGTAACAAGAACATTTTCTCTACTTCCCGAGGCTTTTGGGAAGAGACCGATGAGATCGATATCCCATCTTTTGAATGGCCAAGAAACTTAACTGAAATGGAGGTCTTGAGAAGGGCAATGGATGTCATAAGCATGACGTCGGCATTTGTCACAGTGTTTTGCATACTCTCCGGCTTGTTTTTTCATATTTGGCCAAAATAATCCTTGGGTGACATCTCAATGGGCCATAGAACGACCAGCAGTGTGAGCACCGCAGGTTCCTTCATGAAATTCAGCTAAAATTGTAGAGGCTTCAGTTGGGATATGCGTCGAAAGAGGACCCCATTTGGGGATCTGCGATGTAATTTATTTTTACGGATAGTATATCTGTGGCAATTTTGTAATAACGACCGTTTAGATTTGGGATCATCTGGGAGGGTGGCATTGTTGAAGTAATGGAGGAATGGTCTTTGCCAATCGTCTGTATTGGGACCTTCGCCCCCAGTATTGATGGCATTGACTTCCATCTGGTCGATACTTAGGCGTTTGAGTACTTTGATATGGAGGGTCTGAGATTCTGATTGTCCGAGCATAATAGCTATGTAGGCGAGGGCATCTGCATGTCTATTTCACTTAGAGGGTAATGAGTGATTATGGATTTTTTGGGAAATCAGTCCATGCACTGCCGCACAAAGAAAACATAGTCAACCATGCGACCGTTAGCTTGATTTTCTCCTGTGTAATGCCTTTGTACAAGTTGGGAATCGGTAAAAATGGCAAGTTTGGGAATGCCAAGATTGAGAGCGAGGTCGAGGCCATGGATCAAGGCTTCGTACTTAGCTTCGTTATTAGAACATTCAAAGGTAAGTTTGACGGCTTTCTCTATTTGATTATTAGTAGGTGTTACCAAGACAATACAAATTCCTGAGCCATTAGGTCCTGCAGATTCATCTATGAATAAACACCAGCCAGTGTGAGGGTCCCAGGGATCTGGAGTTTGTTCTTCTGTTAAGTCATCTTCGTGTTCTTCCCAATCGACATCTTCGACCGGGAAGTCGGCTAGAAAGTCTGCTACTGCTTGGCCTTTCTGGGATATCTGCTTCTCGAATGTAATGTCATGTTCGCCAAGGTACATAGACCATTGTTGCACGCGTCTGGGTTTCTCTTTTTTACTGAGTACTTATCGAAGGGGATAACTTGTTATAACACTGCTGAGGTAAGCTTGAAAATATGGCTTGAGTTTACGGGCTGAATAAACAAGTGTGAGGAGAAATCGCTCAAGCTTTGAATACCGAGTTTCTGTGGGGATTAGAGTTTTCCTGATAAAATATATAAGTTTTTTGACATTTGAATCGAGTCGAATAAGCACTGAACTGATAGAACTTTCTGTAGCAGTGAGGTATAAAGGGAGTGTTTCTCCCTCGATAGGGGTACTGATTATGGGTGGTCGGCCAAGATAAGTTTTGAGTTTGAGGAAGGCCTGTTCACATTTGGGTGTCTAGTTGATCTCGTGGCTGTTTTTCTTTTTTACTTTGTGGACGCCTTGGTCGCGTAAGAGGGATAAGAACCAAACATATATGTCTGAGGATTTAAAAATGAAACGGTTGAGGGCTGCTGTCTTGCCGACCACTTTTTGGACGTCTTTTTTGGTTCGGGGAGAAGGCATGTCGATGAGGCTCGAATATGGGTGGTGTCAATCTCGATACCTCATTTACTGATAAGGTGGCCCAATAATTTTCTAGATGAAGCATCAAATTGGCATTTGTGTGGGTTGAATTTCATGTTATATGTGCAAAGTATTGAAAAGACTTCGGTTAGGACTTAGATATGGGTATGATTTTGGAGGCTCTTGCATAACATGCCGTCGATGTAAACTTCAACCGACTTGCCAAGCAAAGGTCTAAACATGGTTGTGACCAAGCGTTGGTAAGTGGATCCCGCATTTTTAAGGCCGAAGGGCATAGCATTGAAATAGTAAAGGCCTTGTTCAGTGATAAAGAAAGTTTTAAGATGATCTTTGGGGAGGAGGGGTACATGATTTTAACCTGAAGCCGCGTCTATCGTGGATAGTCGCTCATGTCCAGTAGTAGCGTTGAGGAGCGCTGAGATGACCGGGAGGGGGAAGCTGTCTTTTGGTGTCTGATTGTTGAGGTCTTTGAAGTCAACACATATTTGGATCTTGTCGTTCTTCTTGGGAACTGCCACAATGTTTGATATCCAATCAACGTACTTCACTTTTCTGATAAAACTTACGGCTATGAGCTTGTCCACTTCAAGGTTCACTACTTCTCGAAGTCGTGGTGCCAGGTTACACTTCTTTTGTTTGACTGCCGAGGAATAGGGAATGAGGTCGAGGCTATGGCATACCAGGTTGGGGTCGACACCGGGCATCTCCTGGAATGTCCATGCAAAGACATTTTGTCTTGTTCGAAGGAAATCTGTAAGCCCGAGGCGTTCTGCCTCATCGAGAAAAGTTTCGATGAATGTACCTCGACCAGAGCCGTCGAGTTTAATATAAACAGTGGGTTTGATGGGTGAGGTGGTATCTGCCGAAGGTGTGGGGGTAGAATAAGATAGTGATTGCTATGGGCAACTGACGAGTTTCTGGAACTGATCGATCTCTGGGTGCTCGCATGAGCGGGCAAGGCGTTGAGAGCCTTTCAAATTCCAAGTACCTTCATGAGTGGTGAAACAAAGGGTTTGATGGTAAGTCGAAGGTATGGCTCCCATGGCATGGTGCCAGTCGCACCCGAGGATGCCGAGGTATTCTAACTTTTTTTCGATAATGAGGAAGCTAGTTTGGAGTGTAAGAGGGCCTGTGGTTACTGGAAAGCTGATTCGACCAATAACAACTTCTGTGGCCCTATTGAAGCCTTTGAATTCAACATTGGCACCGGTTATGAGGTCGATTTTCTTCATGGTTTCGATAGTTTGGAAAAAAAGGACATCATCTACACTTCCTGTATCAATCAGCATTGTATGGAGGACGAGGTTCTCGATCTTAGTCATGATGACTAAAGGATCGGAATGGGGGAAATGAACGTCTGATGTGTCACAATCTATGAAGGAAATGCCTTTGAGGTGAGGTCGATGACTTGATTATGGCAGGAGGGTAGGGAATTTCTGTTGATAGGTATGTTTGTAACATTCTTTGATGCGCTTTCGTTTGCATTTAGAACGTCTGTTGTCTATGTTGTTGACTTCAATAAAGTTTATTCTGTAAATGTGCACCTCGGCTGGGTCAACAGTAGGGGTGGATTGAGGTTTGAGGTAAGACCCGTCGAGATAGCCTGGAAGATCGGCAATGTAATGGTGTAGACGAACTGCCTTGAGGATGAGTTCGAGAGAGTGCTGAAGGGCAAAGCATTTATTGGTATGGTTACAGTTGTATTTGTTATTGGGGCAATAAGGTTTGCCTACCTAGACTTTGATGGGGAAAGGGATACGCCAAATGGGGTCTGCCTGTATATGTGGTAGAAGGGTACTGAGGGGGGCAGTGAGTGTAGGTAAAACGGGCTTTGGTCACTTCTTGCGAGCTTTAGCACTATTATCAAAGTTAGGGCGTTTACGTCTCTTAGCCTCCTATGAGATGGGAGCGATAAGAGGTATTGGATTAGAATTTTGGTTTTTCCAAGGTTTATTGAAGTGGGTGGTGTTCGAAGGCCCGCCCTGTTTGCTAGATTCTTGAAGGCGCTCGAGATCGATATAACCATTGACCTTCGAGAACATCTCTTCAAGAGTTTGAGGTTTGTGGGAACTAGGTGTCCTTTAACTCGACTATGATCAGGCAGGGCATTTGAGTATGCGAGTATAGCATTCGCGCACTCAAGGTTCTCTATTTTCTGTGATTCATCGAGGAATCGTTTGGTAAAGGCTTCCAGTATCTCATTGCTAGACCTTTTGAAATTGAACAGGGCGTCAACTCTGACTTATCTGTCCTTGTTGAAGGCAAACTGGGCGATGAAAAGCTATGATAGTTGTTCGAAGCTTCGTATGGAGCCGTTTGGGAGGTTGTGATACCATCGAAGGGGGTTGTCAGTAAGGCTGGTCGGGAAAAGGTGACATAACAGGTAGTCAGCCTTGGAGTAGAGGCTCTGGGCATTTTGGAATTCGAGAATGTGGGATTTAGGGTCTGTGTTGCGGTATTTGCTGAGTTTGGGAGCACGGAAATTGGGGGTATTTCGATAGCCAAAAGTTTGGGGCAAATCGGGTTATTGAGGCGGCTCAAAGAGTTGGTGGCTGGGCTCGCGCTGACGCGAATAACTGGTTGAATTTTGTGGTCGAAGTCTTGTTGTACGACATATGCAAGACGAGAGGGAGATGGGTGGATTAAAAGGTTGTGGGTTTGAGCGTGGGGCATGTATTCAGCACTGCGTTCCCCGAGCCGCTCTCAAGCGGGATGGCGTCTGGGATTTCTGGAGGAGCGGAGGGTAGAGTCAGAAGAATCTTCTGTAGGGTGAATCCCGAGGTGGATAGAGCCAGTTGGGGGAATAGTATAAGGAACGCCTTCAGTACCGGTATGAACTAGGGGTATCTTGAGGTTTGGTGAGGGTCCTAGACGGGCGGGAGCAGATATGCGCAACGAGTCTGGTGCTTGGGATGGTCGAGTAGCTTCCAGAGGCTGTAGTCTCTGCTGCTCTCAGACGGCGTTGCGCAGCTCATCGATTGCCCGGCTCTGTTTATTTTTGTTGCCCAGGCGGTGGTTCCGTTCAGTTTCCAGCGCCAGGCAGTGATTTTTACGCTCCTGGTTAAGTTGTGCATGGTGGCGCTCTTCGGCTTGAGTGACTTGTTAAGATAATAAGGGTATTTGGGCAGCCAATCCATCGATGGTGATTCATACCTGTGTTGAATTGGAACGGATGGTGGGTGCCATTGAGGAGAAGCAGTGGATGTTGAAAACAAAGGGAGGGGAAAAAGAAAAGGGGACTGGTAGGGTGTGAAACACAGACAACACCAATTGTAGGGGCCTAACTTCTTTAAGAGGGGAAGTTGGCTCTTACAACACTGTATCAATCTTCAATCAAAGGAATACAAGTAAAGAATCTAAAGCATGAACAACCTATAGGCAATTACTTGTGTAGAGGCCCGAATGTGACACTCTACGACCTCTAATGAGAATTTTTAAGAAGTATTTTATTACTGATGAGTAATCGAAGGTTCGAAGATTGGGTTTTATAGGGTGGTCGAAGGTAAAATACAAGAGGGTTGGGAGGAATTTTTCTAGCCCCTCCTTGGCTTCCCATCTCTCCTATTTATAGAATCATAGGAAGATGAGTCACCAAGTATAAATCAGATTACAGGGGTACTGTCAGGATATCCCAGTAGGGTATTGGCACCGGACATGTCTGTACTGTCACTGTAACTGTTGTGGGAGGTACCTCTATACTTTTACACTGTGACACAGTGGCTGGGCCTGTCAGTGTAGCAGCAAGGACCAACCATTGCATCGTCTTGTCTGGTGAGTTGGATGCCTGTCCCATCATATTTCGACCATGTACAGATACGGTCGAAGGGTTTTGGCTGCGATGTATTAGTCTATTCTCGAGGCTTGTTTGGAGTTGAAGCTTCATCATCAGGGGATCTCTGGAAGGCTTGTTTTGAGGATTGAATAGGATTTGATACATTCGGGTAGGCTACGAAGTAGACTTTGAGTGTCTGAGGGGGTCGAAAGCTGCGAGTAGCTTACTACAACTTCCACAATTTTCACGAGATGTTCTTTGAATATAGTAGTCATCAATCGTTGATAAGTTGTACCTGCGTTTTTGAGTCCAAAGGGAATAACTTTGTAGCAATAAAGTTCTTTTTCAGTAATTAAAGTGGTCTTTTCTTGATCTTCATCCAAGAGTGGAATCTGATTGAATCCTGAAGCAGCGTCCATCATAGATAAGAGTTCGCGACCTACTATGGAATCTAGGATCTGATAAATGCTGGGAAGAGGGAAATTGTCCTTTGGAGTGTGTTGTTGAGATCGGTGAAATCTACACAAACGTGGACCTTTCCATTCTTCTTTGAGATAGCGACGATGTTGGATATCCGATTCGGATACTTAGCTTCTCGAATGAATCCTAATTTGATCAATTTCTTGATCTCCATGTTAACTTCATCTCGAAGTCGTGGTGATAGGCGTCGCAATTTCTGTTTGACTATGGTGGCGCTGATGATGATTGCTAATTTATGGCGTTGATGTTTTTGTTTGACTGAATGAGAGCATCTTTTTCATGTTAAACTAGCTTAGTACCGATAAAAGTACTTCTGCTAGGTCCATCAATGTTGATATATTCGGTGGGCTCCTCCCTAGAAGGCTAATCTTCGGGGTGATCAGCTTTCAGTAATTGCCATGCAGCATATCTATCTGAGGTATCTAGAATAATAGAGATGGTATTTTCACAAGCCTGAGAAGTCTTTTGACTACCCCTGATCTCGTGAATTCCATCATTATGATTGAAGTGGAGTACTTTATGATAGGTGGAAGCGATTGCTTCCATGTTATGAATCCAGCAACCGCTCATAATCCTGAGATAACAAGACTTGGCGTTGATCACATGAAAGATGACATTGATTGTGGCTGATCCGGCGTGTAATAGGCAAGATGATCTTCCCTGCTCACTTTTCTTTAGAACCATTAAATCTACTGATATCGGTGTCGATTTGAATGACTAGATCGGCCAATCCCATTTGGTCGATAGTGCTCTAAAAAAGGATCTCGATAGCGCTACTAGTATCGATCATCATTGTGTGCATGACAAACTTCTTCATCTTGAGCATTATGACTAAGGCATCATGATGTAAAAATTTAACATGGCTAGTATCACAATCTTCGAATGATATCCCGAGCCGATGATTGCATGACTCAGGCAGAAGTTTGGTTTCTTTATCATGAGGTGTGAGACAACAGCATTCTAACAGTCTCCTGTGCCTGAATTTGTTAGAGTTGGTGATCTGATTGATGTCGATCATGTTGTTATGGCGCATATGGTAAAGATGCTTCTCCTTAGCTTGATCTTTAACATAGAGAACTTCAGGCTATTTCTTATAGCTGCCATCCTTGTATGATTCTTGGTTGACAATATATTCGAGCATCCGTCCCTCCTTGAAAATGTATTCGAGCAATCTCTGTAAAGTACAACAATTGTCGGTAGAATGATGGTTTACCTTATTGTGTATGCAGTACGGGCGGCATTCGATGGGTTTCAATGGTTGGGAGATGATGGTGGAGCTTATCCTTTGTGCGGATTAGAAAAATTGAAATTCGAACGTTCATCTTTGGGATGACCGGTTTGACTTGTGAGCCACCTTTTTGAGGGTTGCGGTGCTTCCCTTGGTGCACTTTTGGTAACCCTGATCCTTCTTTTATTCAGTGTTTCGATCCGATGGACCTTTCATGAAAAGGACGGATTTAGTAGATTTATGCCTTTCGGATATCATCCTTACCAAATCGACATAACTATTGACCTTGGTGATCATATCCTCCAAGATCACAGGTTTGTTGAGGAAGAGGTAATCTTTGGCATTGCAGTCAAGCTGGAGAGCATTGGTAAAAATAGTAACAACTGTCTTCTGATCGAGAGTGTCCACTTTACGCGCGAGCTCTATGAACTTCTTAGCAAATACCTTACGCTTCTCCCCGTACAACTCTTTGAGACTGATAAGAGAATACAAATTTTCCTCTTTGTCTCTGTTGTGTGCATACGTCATGATGAATTACTTCTGCAGTTGGTCGAATGAGTATATGGAGTCTTCAGGCAGAGAGTGGAACCATAGGAGTGGTTCCTCCTGTAGACTTGTGGCCAGCAGATGACAAAGGATGTGGTTGAGATTGGAATACAACCCTAATAAGTCACGGTATTGTTGAATGTGCTCCTTTGGATCGGTACCCTTGTATTTGTAGATTTTTGCAGTATGGAAACCTTTACAAATATCCATATCGAATAGTTCTTTGGCAATTGGACTTCCTTATAACTTGGTAAGGTCGTCGGTTGTTCCCAGAACCTGTGATTAGATCAGCTCCTTAATACGGTGGTTCATATACTCTTGTATGACATAGTGATGGGTCGGTTGAGCGGCTTGACGAGGAGGTTAAGGATTATGAGTACCAGTACCTTCACTTAAATGATCTCTTACTGGATCTCGAGGATGAGATGTTTGTTCCTCTTCCTAATATATGGAGCATCGGTGACCTCGGCTGAGCTCAGACTGAACGTCTCCCCCCAAATGAATGGAAGGTTGAGGTTCATTATGAATATTTCTGGAATGCTGGTGGCTCCTTGTGGTACCAATCTTTCCTACGCAAAAACCCGCGAGGCTTCCGGCACCTGATTACGATCTCGTATCGGGGGGCCTGCTGAGTATTTTTCAGAGCTTGTAAAGCGGTCTACATTATTGCCATTTGATCTTCATGTTGTTTGAGTATTGTCAAATGAGTTTGTCTTTCGGTGTTGAGTTTCTTCTCGTAGAGCTCTCAGTCATGAGTTAACTGTCTTTCGAGCTTGTTACGTTTTTCCATTTCAGTGTTAAGATTCGCTCGTAGCTTTGTAAGCTGCTCCAGCTTAACTGAGAGATCGAGTTTGACTTTGGTAGTTGGTCGCCTTGATGTGACCATGATTAAAATATTGCAGTGGATTAACTGAATGCCTTAGGATATCATGCAACTAATCTCCTTCCCACTGATGGTGCCAAATGTAATAGCCTAATTCTGTGAGCTCGAAGTGGTCGGGAATTAGTCCTTACACTAATGTACCTGTGAAAAAATCTAATAGACAAGAAATGACACAGGTGTTTAGCATGGAAAACCTATCAATTGGTAAAAGTACAACCTCGTGTTGAGGGTTTTTGAAATAGTGGCATTTATTGCTTGAGGATGATGATATCTTATTACAAGTTATTTCTAGACTTAAAATTGATTGATCTTGTGAAAATCTTAGAAAATATATCATTCTTGGTGAATTCTTCTCCTTTTTCTGTCATTGTCTCTTCTGCAGCTCTTCTTTATGCTAAAATACATTCTCTAAATGATGTGGTTAGTGGCTGTTTGACTGGGTAACTACTGAGTTTGTGAAAGACAGGTGGTTTTGACTTGTTCAGGCTTTTCGGTTTGAGCTCGACTCATGTTTCTTAACAGTTCGTGGAGTACATGGTATTGCTGACTGAAGAAGTAATATTGAGAATGCGTGAGTCTGACATGGAGGTAATGTGAACTATCGACAACTTAATTTTAGGTGAGATCGAGGGATAGGTCCTTATATTAATTGTGCAAATTAGGTGGTACGAATAACACCCTTCTCCTCTTAAGGTAGAGCTCTAAGCATTTTATGAAGTCCCACACCTATACATCGAGAGGTATAATTTTTAGCATTAAAGGTGGTCTCCTTGGCTCTACCCTCCTGCATTTGGTTCTCCTCATCAAATTACTCATTCACTTCTTTATCAGACTTTATTGTAAAAGAAAAGCTAGACTTTAATCAGACACTTGGTAGGCAGTAGTCACACAGACAATTTGCCACTAAAAGCATATTGAAATCACATACACACAAGACTCGACGATTATGAGAAAATGGTTTCTACAATCGGGACATTTTTTGCAGTTGTCTATTACACACATAATGTGTAGAATCGGGACATTTTTTTTATGGTTTTTGTGGTTTTTACACTCGACATGTAAGATGAAATTGTTTGAGGAATAGAAATGGGTTTTGGTGCCAAAAACCTGATGAACTCGTGTGAATCGCACGTGATACCTAACCCTAAATAACACTAAACAAATGCCAAATAATACAGAATTGGTGACAAAGTTTGCATGATTCAATATAACTATTTTGGCTAAAAGCGTGACAAATTGTCCTGTAAAAAATGACAAGTAATGCATGAAATGGTGACAGTGTATGCCATACACGTCTCGAAATGGTAATGACATGTGTACATCGAGGAATTAAATTTTGACACGTGGCATGATAATATATTTTTAAATGATTCGATTTTTATTTATTTTTATTTTGGAAGTGACATTCGTACTTGTGAAGCCCACAACCTTACTTGTGGAACCCACGACCTACAAATCTATTATAATATTCAAACAGTTAACATTTTTCTGAACAAATGGCAAAGTTATGGTAAAATAAATGACAAAGAAGTCAGAACAAATGAGAAAGTCAGTATTGATAATGACAACAAGTTCTTAACAAATGGCATAGATATTTAAAAGAATGCTAGAGGTCATATAAACAAATAATATAGTTTTGCTGGCAGTAGCCACCATGACGATTTGCCATCATTTATTTCATGAGTAGAGTACCATCTCCAGGAGTAGAGTATCATCATTTCATCTATGTCCATAAAGTAGAGTACCAGTCTTTAATCAAATACTTGGTAGGTAGTAGTCACACAGACGATTTTCCACTAAAATCATACTGAATTCATACACATAAGACTCGGTGATTGTGAGAAAATAGCTTGTGATAAATAATTGGGACAGTTTTTGCGGTTTTTACGTTTTAAACGATCGAGTAAGAAGAAGAAATTGTTTGATGAATTGGGATCACTTTTGGTGCCAAAAACCAGACGAACTCGAGTGAATCGCACGTGATACCTAAACATAAACAAGATGGGAAATAGTAACTAAATTGGTGACAGAGTATGCCTTCTTTCAAATAACAAATCTGGTAAAAGGAATGGCAAACCGTCTTAAAACAAATGAAAAGTAATGCATGAGATGGTGACAGTATCTACCTTACACGTACACCGAGGAATTAAATTTGGGCACATGGCATGATAATATATTTTTAAATGATTTAATTATTTATTTATTTATTTCCAAAGTGACATTTGTACTTGTGGAGCCCACGTGCATGCACAAAACAGGTGATATTTTTCAAGCAGGTAACATTTTGTTAAACAAATGTCAATGTTTTCAGAATAAATGACAACATTATCGTGATATAAATGACAAAGAATTCTGAACAAATGAGAAACTTACGGGAAAATAAATGACAAAGATTTTTTAACAAATGAAAATGATTGTTGGTGATATAATGACAAAGTTTTTCTTAACAAATGATAAAGAACAAATGGTAATAACACGTGGCTTGATATAATAGTTTTAAATGAGTTTTATAATTTTTTATTATTTTGGAAGTGACATTCGTACTTGTGGAGCCTTAAAACAGATGGTTGTCTGCTGTTATATTACAACTTTAGTAGGGGCAAAATTGGTTTTTCCACTTGTCAGCATCTATTTTGTAATTTATTGTTCCTTGGGTCAGATTCTGGAAAGTTGGCATAAAGTAGTATTTAAAATCATAATTGCCACAAAATAAACAACTTTAAACATTGCCTCGCAAAGAATTCTTCGGCAGAACTCTAAGTATTTCTCTCTACGCAATCTGTAAAAAGGCTTCTTTAATCCCAATTCCATGCTTGGGTTGCCCAAAATTTAACCGTTCCAATTCAGTCAGATTTCCTCATACCATGGTAATTCCCGTCTAAATTCTAATGAACATGTACTTGTGGAGTAGTAGTGAAAATACATAAGAGCACATAAATTTCATATTGATATGTTTCTCTTTACGTGAGGATATTGGTACTCAATATATTTGTCACGTCCAAACATTCTACCGTCGTACTGTCGTTGACTTAGACGGCACTTGGAACGCATCAGAATATATAGAGTAAATTTTTTTTAACCCCCCAAATAAGTGGTACTTCTAGTGATTAACCCCAACTTTTGTACAAAATTGACTTTACCCCCAGTTAAAGATTTTCCGACGGTTTAACATCTTTGACCGACCTTTGACCGGCATGGATTATATATATAGAAGATCATTTATACCTTGATTTTGTGTTAACTACTAATGCTAGTGGTACCCTTCAAAACCATGTATCAAAAATATGCCTCTCTCTAGGATTTCTGCATTGTAATTGATTTGAAGATATGAGATCAATTCAAGTGTTAGATTAATCTATTATTGCTTTATCGTAATCAAAAATTCAAAACTTGTAAAACATGAGCAAATAAATTACAAAGTAGTGGATAAGGAGAGGTGATGGAAACTTGATTACTATGGGTTTTGGATGGTGTTGCATATGACATTAATGTAGATTATCTATCTACGAATTGTTAATTAGCGATGAGAAGAAGATTATCGATTAATCAAATAAAGAAGATTATCGATCTAAGATACATTTTCTTCAATCTTAGCCTTTAGATATTATTATCCTCCAAGAAATTTAGGTTTTGAAATACATGTGTCAGTCAATAGTCGATCAATTATTATTGACCATCAGAAAAATTAGGACTAGGGGGTAAAGTAATTTTTTGAAAGATGTGGGGGTTAGTCACTGACAACAGTTTCTATATGGGGGGTAAAGTCAAATTTACTCAAATATATATATATATATACGTAGGTATAAATATGTGACCACCGGTGAAATATGTAGGGACAAGATTTAAACCCGATAATTGGATTTAGATAAAGATTGTTTTCAATTTTGATGGCATGATAAGAAATGTAGATTCTAAGAAATATTTTTGAGTTCTAGCCCAGGTTGGTTTTGCTTCTTGCAAACATAAGAACTGCATCTTTGACATAAACTATATTAGGGTGAAAAACAAAAAAGATTGCATGATCTCATTCTTGAGTGTTGATCATAGTGATCGATCTGGTTAGAGGCCCCTTTATGGGAGTCATGGCAACATTAACCTTCAAGTTTTCATTTAGACACATTAAGATGAAATATGTGAGGGCTTATTTATAATCCTCATACTAAGACCGATATTCGAGCTCATATAGCTTGAAGTTAGCACACTGGTAACTAACCTAGGCCTGAAGGCAAACAGTTCACAATACAGACTTCCTCATCTACAGTTCGGGAATGTCGAAGCATCCAATAACATCGTACTGCAGAAAATACTCAGATGTCTATCAACAGTTCGAATGCATGCGAACACTATTAGAGATTGTATCTTCATCAACAGTTCGGAGATATCGAACCATCCATCCTGTAACTTCGCACTTCTCCACTTAGCAACAGGTCGTATATATGCGAACATCACAAGAGATCGTATCTTCTCCAGCAGTCAGAAGCTACAGCTAAGAGTATTAATAGATCCGTTACAGATCAATAAGTATCAATACGTTACAAAAGACCATTATGAGGACTCATCAAAACCTGATATTATAACGTTCCTCATCAATGTAACCAACGGTCATATTATAAGACCTATGAAAAAAGACCTGGAGATGAGGATCAGGGATGGCTATTATCACCTACAGAACTCTTAGAGAAAGTCATCCTTACCAAAACTTAGATATTCAATCTCTTTCTCTTTGTAATAGCTAGCATCTATATAAACACCATTCTTTCAGAAATTCTCAGGAGAGGTCGTAGTTTTTTACCCATTCAAGGGTTTTCCATGCTAAAACTCGTGTCAATTACTTTCGGTTCTCAACCACTATTCTATATTTCAAAGGTGTAAAGTACTATTTTTGGTCTCTACAAAAATAGGCTATTACATTTGGCGCCGTCTGTGGGAATCGAAGCATACACTTTTGAAAGATGGCAAATCAAGACAAATCACACCACGTCCTGCTTGATGCTACTGAAGGAGTGACAGATTTGTGAACAACTATACAAGCAGAAGCCGAACGATGAATAGAGCTAGAGAAACAGCTTGCCAACATACAGAACACAATCAGAGCGGTTCAAGCTCAAATAACCGAAAATCCGAGACGAAAAAATGCTCTGCCTGCAACTTCGAGGATATTAGTCCATGATCACTTGGGACATCGAGGCTGAAATATAGCGCTTCCTCAAATTCAGTAAGAACCAGTTCTACCTTAGAGTCACATCAATCCACCATTACCCGCTGAAGCGGTAATAGATCTACAACAACAGGAGGATCAAAAAAGAGAAAAGCCTCAAGTTTTAGTCTATGACCAAATGGGAGAAGCAACAGGAGATCATAATCCTATAGGAGTACTAGCAATAAGATGAGCTGTCATATCTTGCCTACATCTCACTCCGGAACAGGTGGACAGGCTCATCAAGGAGCTGTTAGACGCTCAAATACACCCTATAAAAAATAACTATCCTAAACTGCAGAAGCGCCCACTCGCACAAAAGTTGCTAGATGAGGAAGTGCCCACCAGTTTTCATACTCCAAAGATCCAGAAATACAAGGGGGAGATCCTATGGAACACGTCTAAGAATTTTAGGATTCTTTAGGAATGCATTCGACATCTAACCACATCCTCTTCCGCCTCTTTCCGTCCAGTTTGAAAGGAGAACCTCTACGATGGTTCCATATACTCAATGAAGGATCTATCTTCACTTTCGAATAACTTTGCGAACTGTTTGTTAAAAACTATTCGCACAGTAAAGACAAGGAGGAGAGTCTTTACTCTTTGTTCAGCATCAAGCAGGTGCTAGATAAAAAATGAGAGACGTTTACCAGGAAATTCTTCAGACTAGCCCAGAAAATCGGCAACCTCGACAAGAAAATCACAATCTCTGCCTTCGCCAATGCTCTCAAAGAGCACCTGGTTCTCAACAAGCCATTGACGTTTGAGGACATGATAGAGAAGGTCAACAACTTTATCGACCTTGAGCGACTGACAACTGAGAAGCCAAGACCTCAACGCACCACTCTGCAAACAAAAGGCCATCCCAACGAGCGAGCCCATAACAGCAATAAAGACTATGGGGGCGATAAGAAGCGATTCAAATCCAATGACAATCAAGGATGCCAAGGGCGAAGGAAGCCAATTCCGTGTATGCCACAGTTAACAATTACTCTTACAGACTTGTACCCGCTGATACAAAAAGATGAATGCTTCAGAACTGCCAATACTCTTACGCCCATACCAGGAAAGCCATACTGCATTCACCACCAGATTCAACATCATGATATGGAGCGATGTTTCGCATTGATATTTTTTCTCCAGAATATATTTGCACAGGGTTAAATGCTGGAGTATATTGTTAACATCAAAAGTTATAAGAATGGCAGCTGCAAGACTGACGCCAAGATTGTCCAAGTTGACGAAACAAATGAAGAAAATCACTTATATTTCATCGAGACTCATACAATCAACAACTCCAACAGGTCCAAGCGTAGGCGCGTCGGACAATGCCAAGATCTAACAATGGTAGACAAAGAAGCTCGTTTGTTGCTAGAATCCAGCAATCGGCAAGCTGGGATATCTTTTGAAGACAGTGACATTCGTCACGTCAACTTTCCGCACCACGATGCTCTCGTCATCATATTAAAGATGAGGAACATAGTTCTACATACGATGATGGTAGATACTGGCAGTAGCATCGAACTAATTTTTCAGAGTACAATCGACCAAATGGGCTTAGCAGACAAGGTCGAACCAAGTGACATTAATGTCTCTGAATTTAATGGCTCTATGGAAGAATGTGTGGGGAACATCACACTTCCCATCACGGCCGGACCAGTCACACTTGACGTAGTCTTTTACGTCATCAAGGCCAAATCTCGTTACTTAGGCAACATGGGGCGACCATGGTTGCATAACATAAAAGCTATTCCATCCATATATCATCAGGCGTAACGATTCGACTGGAAAGGAGGGATCTACGAAATCAAAGGAAGCCAGAAATTGGCTCGGGCTTGCGATAATACTATTTCCACTTAAATTAAGCCAGCTGTAACATCTCCTGCATAGCAATTATAGCAGTCAATTCCAACAGAGCCTCAGTTGCCCAATGTCAAACCAACAGAGTACGTCGAGATTAATAGCACGCACAGAGGAACTTATATTGAAACTCTCTTAAGCACGGAGGAACGCTCGAATCTAATACAATTCCTCACAGGGAACAGTGACGTCTTTGCATGGACGTTTCATGAAATACCAGGGATCGATCCAGCTATAGCATGCCACAAGCTAGGGCTGAAAGATAAAGCAGAACCAGTCAAACAAAAGCAACGAACTCTAGCACCAAAACTGTGAGACTAAGTGATTAAAGGGATCGACAAATTAATTGAGGTCGGTTTCATTTGTAAAGCTATTTACACAGACTTGATCTCGAACATTGTCGCAGTCCCAAAGAAAAATGGCAAAATCCGATAATCAGAGTCTGTGTTGATTTCACAGACCTCAATAAACACACTCTGAAAGATAGCTTCCCACTTCCAATCATCAATCACCTGCTCGATTCTACAGCAGGGCACGAACTGCTCTCAATGACGGATGCCACATCAGGATATAATCAGATACCACTTCGTCCTGATGAGCAAGATAAGACTGCATTCATCACTGAACATGGTTTATATTGCTATATAGTCATGCCTTTTGGCCTGAAAAATGCCGGCACCACCTATCAGTGATTAATGACACAAATGTTCAAAGATCATCACGGTAAAACAATGGAGGTCTATATTGACAATATGCTCTGCAAAAGTCTCAAAAAAGAAGACCATCTTGCTGATTTACAAACAACTTTTGAGATTTTGTGATCTTACAAGATGCGTCTAAATCCTGATAAATGCCAGTTCGGAGTGTAATCTGGAAATTTTTTTGGCCATCTAATCAGGAAAAGAGGTATTGAAGCTGACACATCACGCATACGAGCTCTCTTGGCTATACCGTCACCAAAGACAAAGAAAGACTTTCAGAAGCTAGCCGAGAAGATTACAGCGCTAAACAGATTCGTATCTAAATCTTCAAATAGATGTCAACCTTTATTCGTTCTGCTAAAATAGGGTACATCGCGACGAAATTCAAAGAAGATCCAGAGATCGAATGGACATGCAAGTGTGAAGCGGCTTTCCTCGAGGTCAAGAGTTATTTGGGAAAACTACCAGCTGTGAGTACACCAACAGATGGAGAAGGGCTCATAATATACCTAGCTGTCACAGATACATCTCTCAACTCCCTTCTCCTCACTAGGCCAAAATGAGTAAAAAACGACGAGGCAGGGCAGTCGTTATTTTGCTAAAGCGAGATCCATTTTAGTTGAAAAAAGCATCGTTCTTTTTGCAGTAGTTTTAAGTTACAGACATGAAAAGCGTTGTAAATTAATGATTGAGGGGGGGGGGGGTCGAAGTATCCGTCGTATTTAGCAAAATTTTAGCCCTTTTAATAGTTGTTTTTTTGTTGTAATAAAATGACACAATTCTTAGTCGCAACAACCGGCTTATTTTATACTTTTTATTACTATAAAATTTGTTGCTCTATGCGTCATTAACCTAAACGTTAAAAATAATAATCGTAGTAGCCAATTTTTGAAATATCTAGTAACACATTTATAAGTTGTTTTATACGTCGTAAAAAATACATCGCAAATAATAGTCACAACATTAGTCATAATAATTATATTTTAAAATATGGCAATTACTCATTTTATATGTCGCAAATATAAACGTCCCAATTTTTGTCGCATTAACAGTCATTTTGTTTCAATATACAACAATCATATCAATCGGGTCATAATCACAATAATTGTTATAAATTTCATTAACTAGAAGCAATTAATGTAATGAACAACATATTTCAATAAAAAGAACAAGTTTTATTATAAATTAAAAGGTTATTGCCTAATATCAATGTCAAACTTTATTTCAAGAAATATGAATAGCCTTCCAACATTTAGTGTCTTGTCTTTTACACCGAATATCATTGGAGGTGTTTTACTTATCAAGCAAAATATGAAGAGCCTTCCAATATATGATATGTGTGCATTAATCTGCTGAGATTGAAAAACTACTTTATAGTGAGCCATCGTTGCTTCTTTCGAAGTCACTAGAAACTTACAAAGAGGATGGCAAAAATAACAGCGTATCTGAACCAAAATAGCAAAAATTGTACTTCAGCTTATTTAAGCTAGGAATTTACAGGATGAAGCTAAAATACAGGAACAATTTAGATGAACTCTTTAACATGGTACAACTCCAATATCTAGAAAAGAATATATGCGACATCTAAAGTAAACAATGTACAAGATGGACTCATTGTGCAAGCAATAAGAAGAAAAAACCCATTCCTAATTCAAGTATAAAGTAAGTTTTCATAAAGTGATTTCGTGAGTACCAAACCAATTTGTAGAACAATTAAGTTTGTGCTTCCTACCGAGTTTGTAAAATTGTATAATTTCCACCCTATGAATGTAATAAGCTTTGCGACTATACACATAACACTAGAATCGAATCTTGCACAAATATGAACATGAATTTACACTCGGCAAGTACTTAAAGGGTTCAATATCACGTACCAAAAATAGTAATAATAATTGGTATAACCCATTGACTTGGAAGGAGGACTTGCATATCAAACTGCAGGAAACACAAGGATAAAACTCCATCAGATAGGTGCACTTCCTAAAATATATAGTAAAAAATCCAAATATCGAAAGCAACAAATTTTACCTCATCTCTCTTGAGTAAACCAAAAAGGTCCATTGTATCATTGTACCTACCACTGGTGGTGAAGGAGTTCCTTCCATTTTTCTTGGGCAATCCGTCGTGCCCAAATCTGGAGCGTTCCATGGTAGGATTTCAACCTCTTCCCATATCTATACTTGGAAATCCTGATGATCTTCTATTTCTACTTATTTTTTGCAAAATGTTACCTTTCGTTCCCCATATTTCATATCTATAATCACTTCGACAGATCAACTCTTTGCCTAAAACTGCAGAATAAATAGAAAAGCTCATATCGGTTCATCGAAATGGTAGCTGGTTGCCATTCCGATAAAGGGGTTCTTTCTATCTAACTGAATCTAAGAAGAGTATTGGATCTCTAATGTTCACGCTGGTGAAATCTAATATCTTCTTAAGAAGTCAAAAATTAGTTGGCAACCATATGGTTGTTGTCAAGACAGTTGGAGTTACCGTACACAGAAATACGTCCATCACCCAACTCCATGAGGCCAAGAGCAGGAGAGTCCGCCTACATATTCCGTATTAGTTGAGAATCTTAGATAGTAAAATTAGGGGTATAACCAGTCAGACTTTGGAGGGTTTTTTAATATAAATATAAAAAATTATTAACTATAGTTTCAAATGCTAACCTTCATTAAACCAGATGTCTGCAGTACATTCTAAGTGGCGCCACTTTTCGAACTATCCAAAAATGGAAAACTATGTACAAACCCGCCCTTTGGGAACTTCACTATATCTGTTCCAGAAGCATAACGACTATGTTCACCATCAATAAAGAAATCCCTTTTCAAAATTTTATCCTCAAAAGCAATCCCAAATGAAGACAAAAGATCGTACAATGCAGAAATATTTTAGCACCCCCTGTAATTGGCGTCCACCAGCTCCTAGTGTTACCATAGTAAAATCTCACCTTTACCATTGTATCCACATTTTACCATTTGGTAAACACCACCAAACCCAATCCAGCATTCAGTATATCATCTCTTAGCTTTTTAATCTCTTCCTCGAAATACTCATCCTCGAGGTCCACCATCAGGAGTGTCCCATACTGCCGAGCATCAAAGCATGTAAGGGGTGAACCAAGTGTTTCCACATAATATCCCGAGTTTCTCAACATGTTAAACATGATATGAAAATTTGTATGCATGTAATCCCCATACCAGTCAAGAATGTCATTACGAACCTCTAAAGAGTCACGTGGTATAAACCTTGGGGAATATTTGATACTGTGATATTGATCCCAGAGTATCCTTTTTGCTCTTGGCGGAGTTGGAACCACCTTTACCTTTAGCTTCAATTGAATGACACATGTTCTTGGTCTCCGTTGGCTAGGGCTCTCACTAAAGTATAAGAACTACGGTTCTGATACTTTGGAACCTTGTCTTTGGATCTTCCTACCCCAATTTTGGTCCGTCCTACCTACCATGGTATGACGTATGAAGAGGTGGAGGAAGCTGATGGCGATTACTACCAAATGGTGCACTTTTATTATATGGTGACGTCGGAGGAAGGGCACAGGGATGGGCTGTGTCTTCTGGTGGAGGAGGCTGTTACAACTGAGGATAAAGCGACTGGTGTTCATCTGAGGAAGTCTCGCCGATACCCTGCTGGTAAGTGGATTCTATAAAAATAGAATCGTTCTTCTTTCGCTACCATGCAGGGGTGGTGAAGGTTATAGAAGAAGAATAAGGGAGACGGAGATGGGAAACATGCTTTCAGTCTCTATGTTTAGGCTCTTTTACAGCCATCTTCTCTTTTCTAGAAGAAGAGTTTTGGTCTGTAACCTGATGTAATATAGTCTATAAATCACTCTGTAAGAAAGTTCTAAAATGTTGTAAGAAACATTCAATCTAATAACAATATCTTGTTGTGTTAATTTTATATTCTAGTTCGATCTGAAGATTATATGTCTAGCATACTTGTGAAATACCTTATTTGATATAGTGAACAATGAAATGAGAATGGGAACTAAAATTTTTGATAAATCAAAGTGTTTGATAAAAAGTAAAAATAGAAGGAAAGAATTCTGAAGGTTAAAAATACGTTGAAGTGTGACCGACGCTTGTGTCGAACTAAAAGCAGTTTATTGGCGTGAGCTACCAAACATCAAACTATGGTAGAATTGTTCTGAATCAATAAGTCAAATTGTGGTAAACTTGGTATGTATGTATATCAGTGAAGATATTGGGAAGTAAGTTTGAAAAGGGGAGTTCAAAAATGTAATGAGGTTGTTTGGTGAACCGATTAAGATAAGATTGGTATGCTTATGGGTTGTTTGATCTTGAAGTGGTAAATATGAGAATGCTTTTTGTTGAACTATTTGTAAAATTTGTGATCTGTCAACCTATAATTATATAAGATTGTATTGTGAATTGGCTTTAGAATTTTTGATCTATCATCCTGGAGTTGTGCAATAGTATTTAACATAGTTGTCAGTTTTAATATACATACTTCCATGGACTAGGTCGGTAGAGTTCCAATGAACTATGTCCTTTTTCTAGAAGTCAAAGTATACTGTTGGCATGTTCTAAGTATCCTTTGTTGATGATAGTGGATTTGTATTCCGTACTGCAATATCCTAGTAATTTGACAGTGCTTTGGAGAAGTTGTTTTGAACTATTTTGAAATTACCTTGATGTAGTTGGGCAAATAATATATGTTTGTAGGTGCTTGGTTGGAGCTACTGCTGGACATACTTGAATATTTTGTGCAAGTTCTATCTTTGCGGATGTGTCATCTATGCGAAGCACGTGATGAACAAAATCTTCTTAGGATATACCTCTTAGAATGGAAAACAATAGTTGTCAAAATATTCCCAAAATTCTGCTGACATGCATCCTTGTTCCCTAAATTTATTCCAGTAGAATATATCTTCCCTCAAAATCTATTTGGTAGGCGAGATTAGTGGTGTAAATAGATCTCCATATTGGTTATATAAGATCTTGATCCTTTTGTATTATGTATTGTACTATTCAAAAGTAAAAGCTTGTTGTTGGTTGATTGGAAGTTATAATGGTGAGGACACGTTCTCAGCGTGTTCGTCATGCGGCATAAGGTAGGCTAAACATCAAGGTGGCCAAACTCTGCAAGCGATACTTTTGTCTATTGCCTAATAATGTTGTGTTACCAGAGTGGCCGCTGTAGTTGGACAGTTTGGATGACGAAGGTAGGTGTACAGAGTATGATTGTTATTTCTGTTGTGATGTGTTTCATGAGTTGCTGCTGGATGCAACCCTGTGAGAAGAAGTTGTTTGAGAGATTGCACGGGATAAACTGGCTGAAGAGGATGAGAGGGCAGCAGGAGGGGAGATTATTCCATGTGGTAAAGTGAATCACCTAGGCTACTTTAAATATAACTATATGTGAATGTAAGCTCAAACTTTGATAGATCGAAATGGAAAAGTAATCTATTTGTAGTGTTTTATTTTTATTTTCTGTTAAATATAGAATAATGCAAATTGAATCTACGAATTGAAAAGTAGGATTAAAGTGTTTGTTGAACTGCTTATGTGGCAGATACTATAGATTATAGTTGTCTGATTCTAACAGCTATGTAGATAATTTTAAATTCTGAATATTGAATATTTATAGGAATTACGTATGGTGTAGTGCGATCCCGATTAAGTACAAAAGCAAGGTAATGGATCGCGTAGATTATTTTGGGAAGGAGGGGCATAATTGTTTAATGGCTAAAGATAGAGACATACGTGATAACGGTAAATGTTATCACAGAAGTCATGATAATACTGTGAAGGGAGAAGATATGCCTGTAGAGGCAGTAAGGGTAACCGACATGTGTCTGAAAGAGCTGTCGTTTCAAAAACTAAAGGAGAGTATACGAACTTGTCCCTCCCTCCCTCATAAATTATCTACAGTTGTTGAGAGAGAGAAAAGTGGCATAACCAGTGTTTTTAGAGAGGAAAAACGCTTGAGTTTTGAGTATAATTTCGTAGAAAAAGTGTTATCTAGTGAATAAAATTTGTTGGAAAAATTACAGAATCAGTCAATCTCTGTGAAAGGTGTGGGCAAAGTAGAAGATTATGGGTCTTCCAGTACAGGTTAGTAAATTTTGTTCATCTATTTTGATTGTAGTGAATGGTACTCTATGTAAGTGTTGGTTTGTTAATTACCTTTGTATATGATTGATTAGGTATATTAAATTTGGGAATATAGGATCTAAAAAATGATTGATTGCCAGTATTAGTGGATATTTGCAAAAGCTTTGGGTATGGTAACGAACATCTAGAGAGAGAAAACTATTTTTGGAGAAGAAGTGAGAAAGTTGAAATTGATTTTCTATTTTCTTAGAAAGTTTTGAAAATAAATGTGTTGACTTGGTAAAAAGTATAAGTGGGGTTTGTCTCTGTTATGTGTGTGGCATATCATGTAATTGCGTAAGTGCTAAATCATAGAGATAGAGAAAATATTATAAGATTATTTGTACCTATAGGTCCAGTATGTGTTTTAAAAACCTAAAGCCCAGTTGTGAATTTGTAGTGTCATCCAGTTCAAAGGAAATATCTTCGTCGGGTAGAGAGGATGATGGTAGAAGCATGGAGGAGACTGTAGATAGGAGAGAAGTAACTATGGGTGTATGGACTGAAAGGCTTGATGAAGTGAGTAATGTAGTAGAACAGGATAATACGGGGGCGAAGGATGAGGTATTTTACCTATATCCAAAATGAGTAGATGTAGGGAAATAATTTATGAAATTTAAAAAGAAGTTAATAGGGAAGTGGGGAAATTATGTAATGGAGCAAGGCATGTGGTTTAGGTCCTTGGTACCAGGGGAAGGGGAAGAGGTACACTATCAAGTGCCCAGTCTAGATTTATGGAAGAAGGATAAGGAATTAGGGAAGATGCAGAGATTACGTACTATAATGGGCCAGGTATAGCAGGCCCAAATGATGGGTTTTTGTATTTTCTGAGCAGGTCGTATACGGTATGAGGATCCTATTGCCCTTTTTTCAGAAAGGGGTTATGAATACATTACGGTGCCACCCCATATATTAAATAGGAATTTTTTTGAGATGATGAGGGTGTGTGAGGCATTGAATAAGAATGGAGAGAGAACGATACTGCGAAGCAGTTCGTTGCAGCTAACGTTATGAAATTTTATGAAATGAAGTATGTAAAAGATCGTAGTAGTGGTTACATGTTTAGTGACTCTTCTAGGCCGAAGACTTTTAACTTTAAATCTGCTGGTAGACCGTGGAATAACCATCTTGTATGGAGGTTCTAGATGTACTAGCGCTCGACCTAGACTATAAATATTTTAATCTGATTAAGTAACGCCTGCTAACTTGACTGAATATCTGTTTGTCTGTGAGATTCTAATTATTTCCTTGATTTTGTATGCCAGGTCCTAATCCTAAATCTTTCCCTAATAAAATGATCTTGTTTGACTGCATAGCCCTTGAGCAGGTCGAGTTGAAGCAAGTGATCAGGAAGTTGAATATCCATAGGGATAAAAGAGTAGATTCCAGAGTTCCAAAAGTGCAATGAGCTCACGAAAATTAAGCTATGGCTGAGAAGGTTGTGAAGAAGGCCCTTCTTCCTTTAGGGGATTTGACTAGTATCCCCCCACGTCCATTAGAGAGTGCGAGTGGGGCACGGAAGTTCCTGAGGCTAAGAAAGATGCAGTAAGAATCGTCCTGATCTACTGTAAGGGCATCCCAGGGGGATAAATGGTTACAAGTTGGATGTCTTGGATACTGTGGAGAAGTCGTCGGTGAGTGAGGTCGCTCTTCTAAAGGTAAAAAGGTGGTCTATGAAAAGGAAATAACATGAGATCGATGGTAGTGACCAAACTCAGGCTAAGGCTGTGGCCAAGCTGAGGAACATGGAACAGAGGTATTTTAAGATGGCAGGGACTGAGCTGAGGCAGCTCAAAGAGGCGTTTCAAGAGTAAACAATGAATGTATGTATTAATATTCTCTATTTGTGGTATTGTGGTTAATATATGTATTGCTGATCTTGTGTATTATATTGGCAGCTCTCGATGTTGGTAATAGGGGCCATAAATTTTATTGAGAAGAGAAACCAGGAGTATTTAGAGCTTAAACAGCTCGGATGAAGGAACTCGAGGAGGAGCTCAAGAAGAAGAAAGAGAGCAAGGTAGAAGAGATGAAAGCTGCAGAAGAGCGGTATGCAGAACTGTTGGAGCGCGAGGAGATACTGGACAAAGCATTTGCGCTGGTGAGGGTTGGCAGAGATTATATGATCCAATCTTACCGTCACTTTGAGTTAACCGAGGCTGATATCACACTTGGCATAGAGGGTAGGTTCTAAGAGATCGCTTTTACTTTGGATACAGAAGACGAACTGGTTAAAGTTATTACTGCTACAGTAAATATACCCCACCCTCAAATTGAGCAAGTTCCAACTGCTGGCATTGAAGTAGAGCCTCTGTCTGAGGTAGAGAGAGAAAATAATATTTAATAATATCATTCTGTAGTATCTTGTTTCGAACTATTTCGTTCTATTTTCACTTTGACAAGACTGTTTATTGTGTGCTTTGAAACTGTAAAATTTGATAGTCATAAATTTATTGTGCCCTGTTTAACTGTTTGATTGATAACAAAAAATTTGTAATATGTGTAGGAGATTGAGCGGTTGAGAAAAATTGTTACCACCCTGGAGAGATTGTTAGTAGAGCCAGGGACTCTGTGACTCATATTTAACAGGTATTAAATAAAACTGAATATGAGAGAATGTTGTCTAAATCTAGTTTTGAGAAAGTTTTTAAAGAATTCTATGATCTACAGTGTATATACGCAAAAATAAAAATAGAATGGGATGAGGTTTTAAGAAAAAAGGAGGAAAGAGGGGTCGCTAGTACAAAAATTTAAAGACTTGATTTGTTTTATTGATCTGAGTAACAAAGCCAGGTGTCAGAAGCTTTTGGTAACTCTGACACTGTACTATGAAGCCAAAGTAGAAAGTGATCGGGGTTTAAAAGAGGCTTATGCATAACTTTTAAAGGAAAGGGGAGTAGTACCTGACCCAGCCCGAGTTATGTTTTAGGCTCAAAAGGCACATAATCGTCATAACGTAGAGGCAAAAATGAGCTATTGTGTCTGTTATATGGGGTGACATAGGTCCCTTACTTGTTGCTTTTGTCTTTTTTATAGGATCAAAGAACAATAAGGATTTTGTTTTTCATAATAAGGAAAGAGCAGAAAGAGGTCCAAGTCAAGTTAAAGGGTGAGTTAAACGAGTTACAAAACGTGCTGAAGCAAAGTATGGAACAAAATACCTCTCTGGCAAATCAACTGATAAAATAAACAACTGCTAGAAAGAAGGTAGAAGAGGAATGGGAAGAGTTGGGTATATTGTAGAAGGATACGCGTAGGCGTCTTCATCGATCGAATATGATGTTGAAGGAACATTTGTATCCATCAACGAGCAAAGGTCCCAGCTCAAATGGATCATGAACGCCATATAGAGTGTGTGATTTAATTTTACGGAGGGGAGCTGGCAAGAGTATAGAACAAATTTAGGAAATATGTGATGGATTGTGGGAAAGACTTTGATGTAGAGAACGAAAATGCCAAAAATATGTGGCTTGCGAAGGATGGGGAAAAAAAAGGTATTGAGAAACCAGCTCCTGGACTGGCAAAAAATTTGTCAGAGAAGGATAAGGAAGAGGTCCAGAGCCTGATACCTCGATCATGGAAAAAGTAGCGCTAACAGGAAGTGGTGACCTTTATAGCACCTTTGAATGTGCATGTAGATAGGTCAAGGAGATCAGGAGATAGAAGGCAGCCCTCTTGTAGTTCAAGGGAGTAAAAGTAAAATATTTATGTTATTCAACAACTTGCATGTTCATTTGATATCTATATACTATTTTGATGATAAATAAATATGCTTTGATTGTTATGGTAAAATAGATATAAGTAGAGATGTAGATCGGTCGTTCACAAGTACTTTGTTGTTGTTAGATTGATCGTACGCCATTGTAGTGAATGAAATTGTGAAATGTGATAACATGTAAACTATTTTTATGTACAAACTATTATATATGTGAAAGTAAACTGTTGATGTAGGTTAAAATAGAGGAGGTTCAAAGTCAGTGTGAAGCTCTACGCATTTTGAATGAAAAACTGAACGCTAATTTGAGCATTTATCGTGAAGCACTAAAAAATACTGTTGAGCTAAATGTACAAATAGGGGTAAGGATAATTGAGGAGCAAGGTACGGTGGGTCGTTTGACCAAACAATTAGAAAGAAAGGAGGCTAAACTAGCCAGTGTGCAAGAAAAAGTAGAGGAATTAAATGAGGTTGTAAAGAAAAAATAGTTGGTCATTGAGAAAGCTCAATGTTGTATAAGTGATATCATAGAGCGAATAACTAAATAGGAGGCAGAGATAGTTAGTGCACGAGCTACTGTGAGGAAGGCAGATGGGGGTTCTTGTGAGTTTGAAGAAAAGTGGAATGTTGCAAAAAATAATGAAAAGGAGTTGGAGGAAGTAAACAACAAACAGAATGAGTCAGGGAAAATGTATTGGATTTATGATAAGGAATTTAAAGGACGCCATTTAAGTATTTGAGTTAGACCTTATAGAATATCGGATATCAGTGGAGGAGCTTACTAGTTTGAATAACAAATTGGGGGCGGATCTTGCAACAGCTTAACGAAATCTTAATATAGAGGTTTACGAGATACGTCATAATCAGTTCATTATAGAGGAATCTTTGCTTATGTTGGAACAAATGAATGAGTTTATGACAGTGATAGAAGCATGTAATAAAACTTCTATTGAGAAAAAGTTAGCGATGGCGGGGCGTTGTAAAGATTTGGAAAGTTTGCTAAATGAGGCGAGGGGAAAGATTGTAGAGCTTGCCATGCCTGACAAATTTAAGCTCGAGGCAAAGGAGGTGTGTGACAAATATATGGCGGCAGCACTTACTTTTTTTGTGTCTGGGTTCAAGAAACTTGGAAAAGATAGAGACACGATACATGACAGCATGATCGCAAATGGTGTGAAGTGTGATATGCCGCTAGTCCAGATTGAATACCTAGATCGTATTATGTCAAAAATTGGCGTTCTTACTTAAAATAGATGCGAGGAAGGAAGATAAATTATTGCTGCAAGGGTACCAGAACTGATGCACCGGTATCCTTTGGAACGTGGTGAAAGTTTATCTGATGATTCACTGGCTGAATTTAATGATTGAGGAGGCATTGGTACTATTGTAAAAGTGAACTACTTGTGTTAGATTACCTGAAATATAGTAGATAGAGTGTGAAGACCATACTGTAGAATTTTTTTTTCTGATAGTAGAATGAGTGATCTTTATGTATTTGTATTGACCTTTGATGACCAATTATTGTTTTGACATGTGTAATCTATTAGCCGAATTGGGTAACTAATAATTGACCTGAAATATAATAGAAGATTGACCTATAATTTATTATAAAATTGTATTGGATAAACCAATATCCGATTTGTAGCATAATAGAAGATCGAATTGCATTAAGCAATAACCGACTTGTTCTATGTTAGAAGATCAAATTGGATGAACCAATAACTGTTCTGCAATGTGATAGTGGAATTGGGGTTATCCTATTGGTTATCTATGATATAGTAGATGTGCTCTGTATATATAAGATATTAGAATAGTGCTTGTATGAGATAGTAGAAAAGTATTGTAATGTAGGTCGGTTAAACACAAGTATTTCATTAGTGTAAGAATGAAGTACAAAAAATGATAGAGATAGTAGAAGAGTACTGTATGAAATAGTAAAAGTGTACTCTGATGTATGTTGGTTAAACACATGTATTTCATTAATGTAAGAATGACGTACAAAAATGTAAGAGATAGTAGAAGAGTACTTTATGAGATAGTAAAAGAGTACTCTGATGTAGGTCGGTCAAACACAAATATTTCATTAGTATAAAAATGACATACAAAAATGATAAAGATAGTAGAATGTAATCTTTGAGATATGGCTATCTGCGATACAGCTTCAATCGCTTTATGTTCCAAGGATTGGGGGCTCGATCTCCATCGGATGTAACGAGGTCATAAGAGCCGAGGCCACTTTTGCCAATAATAATTAAAGGTCCTTCCCAATTTTCTGTGAGTTTCTCAGCATTGAGTTCCTTTATGTTTTTTGGGACCCCTCGTAGGACGAGATCTTTAATATCGAACTCTCGGGGATGAATTCGTTTGTTCTATGATTTTGCTAAAGTTTGATGGTACCTTCCCAAGTTTATGACTGCTCTGTCTCATGTTTCGTCGATCTAATTCATGTTACACTCCAACTGAAACTCATTTTCTTCATCTGTCATGGTATGATCACATAGTGGGTGATGATATTGAGTGGGGATGATTACTTCGGTACCGTAAGCAACCAATAATGGTGTGTATCCAGTCGACACTCGGGGTATTATTCGATACACCTATAATACGTATGGTAATTCTTGAACCCAATAACCGCTCTTTTTTGTTAAACGCTTTTTTATTCCTTCGACAATAGTACGATTAGTTATTTTGGCTTGACCATTTCCTTGTGTGTAATATGGATTAGATAGAGAGTGGATGATGTTATGCTAATTGAGGAAGCTGACGACCTTTGACCCAGTGAACTATTATCCATTATCTATTTTGATGAGGTGGGGGCAGCCAAAATGTATAATAATGTTTTCCCAAATGAACTTGATGATTTTGTCTTTGCATATTCGACTTGGAGAAACTGCTTCAACCCACTTGGTGAAGTAGTCGGTTGCTACTAATAGGTGTTTCCTTTTTCTGGGTCCAGTGGGGAATTCTCTAACGAGATCGAGGGCCCACCTTTTGAAAGGCCAAACGACTTTGCTAGAATAGAGCACTAAAGCCATAGCTCAAATTTTGAGTCTATGTCACTGGCAGGCATCATACTTGCTGCATATTCGATTACTTGAGCTTTCATTTTAGGCCAAATAACTCCTTGTGTAAGAGCTCAATTTGCTAAAGATCGTCTCATCATATGGGATCCGTAACTGCCTTCGTGTAAATCGTGTAGGAAAGCTTGGGACTTCTTATCAGATAAGCATTAGAGATAAGGTCTGTAGTAGCCTGCACGCAGCCTTCCAGTACTAGTCGAATAGTCGAAGGCTACATCAAAGCCTACTAAAGACTTAATTCCCAGCAAGAGAACAATGAGTTCCACGAAGCCTTCCGAGAATAATTGAACACTCGAGCACATAGTCAATCGAAGTAAGTCAAAGCCGAAGCCAAATATAGCCGATCAACATTAACGCCAAAGTGACTTCGACAATAGTAATACATGGTCGAAGGCAGATACACCTAACAGCCAGCTCACAAGATAGAATAGTAGAAACATATCACCAGACAGCTACAGTATCAGAATTGACTTATCGTGCAGGACAACTGCCCCAAGGGGTATACATTTAATCTGACCTCACACGGTGCCTCACCCCTTTTCTATCTCCTATAAATATAAGAGAGGAAACACTGTGGAGGGTTTTTAAAACTCTGCCAGAAACCCCCTTTAACTTTACCTTCGAATTCCCTGTAAGCTTCACCTAACTCAAACTGTTACCTCCCTCAATATCTATATTATCTTCTATTCAAATCCTCGCTAGAGGTCATGGAGCACCCAATTCATGGACTCTACGCAAGTATGTTAGTACATTAATCTAGCAGTTTATTGCCTTATATATTTGCCAAAACCCCTAGCCGAAGGTAACCTTCGAGGTGTAATAGCAAAGATTCCCCTCTATAAAATTACGCTCCTAAATTTGGCACCGTCTGTGCTATACCTACCCTACCCAATCTCCTTTTTCTTTCTCCCTCTAGCCAACCTCAATGGCCCCCACCCTTCGCTCAACTTCTGCCATCGTCAAAAACTCCGCCGATGGCATCGTCGCCCAACTCACCCTCATTAGCCAATAATTCGCCCAAGCCAAGGAGCACTATACTAATTAGTTATGTATTGAGTGCAAGGACAGACGACAAGAACATGTGGCAGAGCGGCAATGACGTTTAGACGATAATGGTTGCCAACATCGAGTACTTGACGAACTGCGTAATACAGTTTGTGAACTTCAACATGTTCACACCCTAGACGCTCTTATGTATTTTCACGCACCCATCCCCTCACACGTCTTAGCTAGTGCATGACTCAGGCCCCACCCCCAAATCGTGGTCCCCTCGCACTTACTCTACCCTTCGCACTTCTCGATACCATACACTGTACTCTTAGCTAGGTGTTCCCATTACGGAGGATTCATCTTACTCTACCCTTCGCACTTCTCGATACCATACACATCGCCCTGCTAGGGAGCACCTCGAGGAACGCAGTGCCGAACACACCCCTAACCCACGAACTTACCACCGTGGCCCCCGATGCCCTCTCCCTCAACTTGCTTATCTCACAATGTTGGAACTCGATCAAAAAATTCATGCCACCATTCACATTAGCGCTAGCCCCACCCTGAACTCATGGAGTCAATTAAATAACCCTATTTCTCGAATCTCCTCTCTGTCAAGATGCCTCCAAATTTCCATACCCCAAAAATCTACAAATACTACATTACGGACCTATAATCTCATGCCCTTGAGTTTCAGAATGCTCTCTGCCTGTATTCCATAGCCAATCACATCTTGTATCATATGTTTCCAACCAGCCACATTGACTGTTCTCACAAATAGTACCACAGCCTCCCTAACGGCTCCATTCAAAGTTTCGAGCAACTTTTAAACCTTTTCATCTCCTATTTTGCCTTTAATAAAGATCGAGGTACATTTATTGGCAGTTTTTTGGATACGGCTTGTAATGGCCTAATTCCCTAAACTCAAAGTGGCCTGGAATTAACTCTTACACAAATGTACCTATAATAAAAGCTAATTGAAAATAAGAAATGGCACAGGTGTTTAGTATAGAAAACCTATGAATAGGTTTAAAAACAACGACCTCGGGTTGAAGATTTTTTTAATATTGACATTTATTGCTTGAGGCATATCTTATTACAAGTGATCTCTAGACTTATAAATGCTTAATCTTGTGAATTAGAAGTTTAAAGTTTTGGAGAACCTAGAAAATTTAGTCTTCCTGGTTATTTCTCCTGTAATCTTCTGGTCCTTGTCTCTTCTGGAACTTTTTCTTTATATAAGCCTTTTTCGCAGTTCTTCATCGTACTGGAGCTTGTTCTCCAAACAATGTGGTTAGTGGTGGTTGACTAATTAACTTTTGAGCTCGAGAGAGACAGGTGGCTTTGACTTATTCAGGCTTTTAAGTTTAAGCTCGACCCACGTTTCTTGTCAGTTCATGGAGTATGTGGTAATGTTGACTGGTGAAGTCATGTGGAGAATGCGTGAGTCTGACATAGAGATAGTTCGAATTGGAGACAAATCGATTTAGGTAGGATCGAGGGATAGACCCCTTCAATTGCCCCCTCACAACAGAAGTCACGAGTGGCTTGAGTTGAGAAAGAATTTTTTGGGAAATGGGTTAAAAATTTGGATGAGGAAGGTAGTAATGATGGCGTTTGGTTACATGAAGAATGCGCGTGTTAAGGGGGAAAGTATGTGCTTTTATTGTTGATGGAAATATTGATGTATGTGACGGTTAGGGTTTGAAGAGTCTCATTGTATCGAATGGTGATGTTTGGGAAAATGTACATATACAATAAATGTAGGGTTATATAAATAGTACCTGTACCGAGGTTGGTGGCCAAGTACGCTTGTTCTGATAATAAATCTTCTGCAAGTGCTGAAGATGGTGAAGACTTGTATGATGGTTCTTGAAGAGAGAATCGCTTCTGAAATGCAGATGTCGAAGTTGAAGTTTTTCGGAGATCAATTCTTGGATAATCCGACTCTTGTTCCTATTCAATCAACGTATCAAGGAATGTCAGAAAATGAAGCGGCAAAAGCTAATGAAGATTTTAATTATTGATGGAGGTTTCACCATGCTATCTTGATAGGCGAACAACGCTGGTTTTGTCTCCACATTCTTGCAGAAGACAAAGTTGGGGAGGCAGATACAGGGATTGGTATAACTGTGGTGCAGTTTTGCTGATGTCTTGCGTCGCAACGAATTCTAAGGTCGGGCCCTTTTCATCTCTACCAACTCTGAGGGGTTGGTTGTTATAGGAGAGGAGGTAATGGTTGTAGAGGAGGTAGACGGAGTATGGATGTCTGCTTTTGCATTTCCATACCTACTTTGTGCTGAGAAGACCTTCAGTTTGTAGGGTTGGTTCAAGCATAGAGTCTCCTATTCCCATAGTTTCAATTTGAAGTTTGTCTATACTTCGATCAAACTCATGGGAGGGAGGATATTCATTATTTCTAATGACTACTTTGCATCAGGGTGAAAAATTACTGAAGTAGGATAAACTGAAGGATTTAAAGATTTGGAGTGCCTGAAAGACTTGTTAGATATAAAAGCACTGAAAAACTTATTATCTGTAAAGTACCTGAAGTTGAGTATTGGACAGAACTTCATCTATAAAGTACCTGATGTCGAGTACTTGAAAGGCTTGTTATCTGTAAAAGCACTAGAAATCGAATAACTCTAGAAATAGAATAACTCTAGAAATCGAGTTGTATGAAATGAAATGTAAGAGGGCAAAAAGTAAAATACATGTAATAATCAAACTATTATACATTTTTCTTTAAATATATGTGTTAAGAGGTGAATATTATTCGATCTATAAGCTGGAAATGTGGGAGAGAAAAAAAATGTGTAGAAGTTTTAGAATGAAGAATCGATCTCGTAGAGGTTGTTTTAGAAAATTAAATCTGGAAATAATAAGTTTGATCAGTAGCAGTCTGGGATTACTGAGTTCGATAGGAAGAGATACGTTTAAATAATTTATCTCAAGATAAGGGGCGTTTGTTTTAAGATAAAAGGAAAATAACATGATTTGTGTAAAATTGATAGTAAAAATAGATAAATAAGGGTAGAATGATTTCTGATTCTCGAGAAAGAGATAAGAATGGTGTAGAGTTGAGCCCAGAGAATCTGTTATGCCGCTGAAGGACAATTGGCAATAAATATCGTTGAAGTGCGTCAGAAAATTTTTGGACTGCTGGATTATGATGTTGAGTTGCCAGTGATGGAATGTCATTTCGAAGCTTTAGATTTAATGGGCAGGGAACTTGAATATGCACATTTTTTCTATGAAAGGTATTTTTACAAACTGGTGATGGATCCTACAAATTGAGAAGAGGTGGTGGGACTGATTGCTGAAGAAGAAATCGATTTTGAGGATGCGAGGATCGCTGTAAGTTTATTGATTGGATACAGCTTCCCAAGTCATGAAGGCTATTTTAGATGTAATTATATGTGAGGTGAATAGAATTAATGTAAAAATAGGGGTGATAGAATGTAACTGCTTGTGTTTGAATAATTTGAAAGGAATTGTTGCTGAATTGATCCACTATTTTTATGATAGATGTTTGTGACTGTTGTAAAATCTAAATTTGTAAATATTCGAAACTCTATTATATGAGCTTTGGAAATGACGTCATTGCTGCTATAAGAGTAGAAGAAGAAGGACGTACAGAAAAAACAGGAAGTTTTTGATTTTATCCATTGTGTAAAAGTTGTGAAAACCCGATTTCGTGTAATAGTGAGTCATCATAAATGTGATTGTACTGTAGTATGGTAAGGAAAGGATTCGGCGCTGCCACAAATTCACACTCTGACATAGAAGGTTAGTAGAAGATTTGTAATGTGTATACGCGATTTTTGAAGATTATTTGGTATTGCTAAGAAAAGTGATCAATTACTATTTATAGTAATCTATGAAAATCTTTTGTTATATGATATATAAAAGATATTTGAATGTGGTTGACGTATATCAAAAGATAATAATAGATACCTGGACCTGTGTGTAGGTCGAACGTGTCACATAGGATAAAATCATTCCTTGTAGTTGATATGAGGAGTTCCTCTATAAGTGAGGCATCGACCTCTGGTCAATCAGTCGAGTCTGAGATTAGAACGTCTAGACGTAAGGAAGAAGGAAGTGTTGATCAATTTCTAGGTTTCCCTGGAAGATTGGTATCCTATCCTCCTCGTTCGGATACATTCAAAGAGTTTTGTAAAGCCAGGGCTTCTATAGGAGATAGATGGGGTAACTGTATATATTATGCCGGTAGGAAATTTAGGGGTAGTACTGTAGTAACGGTTGAGGAATATTTTTATTTGTTGGTTGATTTTGTGAAAGAGAAAAGGGATAGGGGTATAGAGGAATCAATCTCTTTGGAGTATTTCGATCGAGATGTTCAGACTGAATTGTCAGAAGGTGTTACCTGTCTCAGTTAGAATATGGGTTGAGTCTTCCCCTTAGCAATCTGGGGAAAGCGTTTATGAATCTCATAGGGGCATATCCCGTTCAGATGAACAGGAACATGTTGGAGGTGATAAGTGTCTATACAACTTTGAATATTCGGTGGGGAGGAGATGGGTGAAGGAAAAGGATAACCTCTGAGGATGTATTACAGTTTTATGGTGATAAAAACTATTCTGCAAGTGGAGGGGCATATTTCTGTACAAGCGTTACTCAACCTCACTTCTTCGATCTAAACTCAGTAGGTTAATCGTGGAATGATAATGCGATAAGGGTGATGGGTGATTGCCATCAGAGAGATGATGAAGAACCCATAGAACTTCTCTTTATAACTGTAAAACAAAGTAAGTATAACCATAAAAAATATGTGAGATTGATAGTTGAAATTGTATGACAACAAAATGCTCGCTGATGTTAATATTTTTTGTGTTGGAGGTTCTAAATCATAGGTGAAGAGGAAAGAATCATTGTTGGATACAGTTGCCCAAGAGGAGGCAGAGCTCGAGGTTGTACTGGAAGATCTTGGCATTAGTAGAAAAAAGTGTGTTAATAGTCGAGTAGACAAATTTTTGAAATCTCAGTCGACAAGGCTAATGACGAGTGCGGACAGCAGCAAGAAGAAGGGAACTGATGGGGAAAGGCGAGCAAACTTTCCTAAGGCCCCTGGAGCGGAATGCTTGCTTAAGTCTGTTATGTCAAGAAAATTAGCTCGAACGTTCCCTAAAGGTAAATACTGAAGCATCCTTCGGTCTCTGGGACCACAAGAAGTGGCGAGGCCGTAGAAGAAAGGAGAAGGGTTGAACCTGAAAGTCGGGGGCGAAGGTCGTAGAAGATCGACATATGGTGGAAGATGATTGAAAAGAGGTGGAGGAAAAATCTAGGTTGGCAGCTCTCCACGGGGAGGAAGAGATGAGTAGAATGGCATGTTCATAAGCTCGAATATGTATTGTAATAGATTTCGGTATTATGATTTGAGCTCGTTAATATGGTCAATTCAATTTAATTTTTACAGACTGCTTGGCTAATAAAGGGAATATGCCTCGGGGTTGAGGAGGAGAGGGATGAGCTGAAGAGGAAGAAGGTCGAGCTCGAAAGGAATGTAGCTTGATTGAAATCTGATTTGAACACGGAGGAGAAGTGATTGGAGGCATTAAAGGCTTCCCAAGAAGTAGAGATCAATAAGCTTCAGGCAGAGGTGAGAGTAGATTTGGAGGAGATGGTAGCTGTGCGTGACAGGCACGGGCATTACCTTATGTCCAAAGGGTATTCTAAAAATGAGGTGGACGTCATTAGGACCGACACCTATGTGAAGAAGGATGAGGATGAAGATACTGAAGATGTTGTCGTTGGCGCTGTGGAAGGGCTGGATGGTGTGTCTCTCCAGACGGTGAGAGACCAGCAAGGGGATGATAAGGAATGCCCATGGTTGGAAAATAAGAAGGTAGGATAGTGTAATTGAACTGTGATCGTATGAATATTAGTGAGTGTTTGTAAACTATGGATATATTTTGGACTTAAGGACATACGCCTCAGAATAAAAGATTTAGAGGTTAAGCTTGCTATGCAGAGAGAGACCTCAGCATCCTTGTTGTCTTCGCAAGCGGAGCTGCAGGTTAGAATAGAGCACTAAATATTTAACTTGTATGCTTCATTAATATAGAGCTACAAAGTAGGAAATAGAGTGTAGAGATGGACCAAAAACTCGTTACCAGTTTAGGTATAAGCGGCACAGGAATGGTACGTGTAAAAGATGCTAGTTTTTGGCAAATTAAAATATAAAAAATGTGTACCTTAGACATGGAAGTATATGTTAGGGAGGATTCATCCGAGATTGTGCTTCAACCTCAAGTTCAAAAGTAATTTCACATAGGAGATGTCAAAAAATATATATCTTGTTAGAAGTGAGCCATATGTAGTGATTGAGTATTCTGAATCGAACTTGATATAATATAATTATTATGTGCAGATCGAATTGGAGTCAGCTCGCTTATGCGAAGATGAAGCTTGTCAATATAACCAAGAGTTTGCAGAGGAGTTTGATAGGATTAGAGAGGCGAATGATGATAGAGAAGGTGCACTTCAAGTTTATTGAGGCAACACAGACTGTTATCGACCTAACTCGGCAGATTGAGGAGAAGGATGTCAAAATTGTGAAAGGGCAGAAAGAGTTTGAGGAGTTAGAAGAACGTATAGAGAAACTCAAAAGCTAGGACGATACATTGGTGGTAAAGAGTAGGGAGGCTGACATGGCTCGTTACCGCATACATGCTCTAGAAAGATCGGAGGAAGGTTTAAATCGGTCGATAGCTGGTTTAAGAAATGATTTGGCCAGGAAAACTCATGATCAAGAAAAAATTTGATTTGATCTAGCGAATAGCAGAAGTGAGCTGGGGCGATTGAAGAAGAAATTAGTTGATAAAGATAACGAGCTAAAGGGAGCTCGAGCCGATCTGTCTGCGTCTGAAGTTGCAGCCGAATAATTGACTATAACTTTATCTGCTAAAGATATGGAGTTTAGAATGGTACAACGCAAGTGTAATGAGTTGAATAATTGAGTGGCACAATTGAAAACTGATCTAGCGCATACTAATTCGCATGTTAGAAGCGTCGAGGCTGGCGAGCACTCGAAGAAGAATAAAAATAATGCCAAAGTTCCTCTTATTCTAGGGGATGTTGTTAGCGTATCAACTCGAATAAGGGATCTGGAGGGGGATGTTGCTCAAATTCAAGGACATGTACGCAAAGGAGTTGAGAAAGTACGGGATTGTTAAATAAAACTTAACACTGCTCTTATCAGGGAAAAAGAGTTAGAGCGTGTTATCAGGGAGAAGAAGATTGTGATAAAGGATAAAGAGGAATTGTTAAAGAAAATTTTAGATGTGAAAGAACTGAACAAGATGATCGAGATACTTTGTGCTCAAGTTGTTGATTTGGAGGCGACTAATCGAGTTGAGTCTATTAAAGATGACAAAAAATTAGCAGAGAACATTGCCATTGCAGATCTAATCGAAATAGAAATAGAGAGTCAGAAAGCACGGTACAAAAGGTTAGAAGATCACCTTCAGAGTTCAGGGACAATTTTCTCTCACTCAGTTGTAACTCAGGCCCAACATTCAGAATTGCTAAGGGCGGTGATTGCTTATTTTGCTGAAGAAGTAAAAAGACTTGAGTTATAGAGAGATACATTGTTTGATTGTGTATTAGCAAAGGGATGTATGTGCAAGGTTAATATAGATCGAGGAGATGGCATTAGTTCCATGGGAACAGATCTAGGCCCTCGACCTTCTTAATTGATAGAGCAAGGCAGGATTGTTATGATTGCACAAGCTCGAGACTTTATGTCTATTCGACCTCCTATTGTGTGGGAAAGCATAGCGGACATCCCAATAGCAGAACAAAATTTATTGTAGCGGTTGTGTATAAACCTGAAAAGCAATAATATGTTCGCAGACATGTTAAGAGATAAAAGCTAGTTTTACCTTTGCTTTATCGTATGTCTGGTTGAGCTCTTCGATTAAAAACTAGTATCACCTTCGTTTTAATCTTGGAGTTTAGTAGAGTTAGTCAAACAGACATAACCTGAATTTAACTGGTAGGATGTCATAGACATATTGAAAGAGATGAAAACTAGTTTTACATTTGCCTTATCTTATGTCTGGTAGAGTCCATTGATTGAAAATAAGTGTTACCTTGTCCTAACAGCAGGGGATTTAGTAGAATCAGCCAAACCAAGTATATTTTTGATTTAACTGATATGATGTCGTAGACATATTGAAAGAAATGAAAACTAGTTTTACCTTTGTCTTATCTTATGTCTGGTAGAGTTCTTTGATTAAAAATAAGTACTACTTTGTTCTAACCGCAGGGGATTTAGTAGAGTCAGTCAAACCAAGTGTATTCTCGATTTAACTGATATGATGTCGCATACATATTGAAAGAGATGAAAGCTATTTTTAAGTTTGCCATATCTTATGTCTGGTAGAGTCCTTTGATTAAAAGAAAGTGCTACCTTGTTCTAACCGAAGAGGATTTAGTTGAGTCAGCTAAACCAAGTGTATTCTTGATTTAACTGATATGATGTCGATTGAAAGCTAGTATTTTCTATGCTTGAATCTATGCATTGTCTATGAAGTAGAGAGATGTATGGGAGAAAAACTTTTAAGTTTCATTGAATTTAAAAAGAATGTACATCGGATGGAGATGGAAATCTCACTTCTAGAATAAAAAAAATGGGATACTGAAATGGAGTAGTGAGGGACCTAATGATAGTATCATTTCAGTCGCCTAGTGTTCCAAGGACTCGAAATGTGAACTCCCTCTTCTGTTATGAGGTAGTATGATCCCAGGCCTGAGAGACTTATGATAAGGAATGGACCCTCCCAATTGTCTATTAGATTCCCAGCATGAGGTTCTTTACGGTATTAAGGTATTTTTCTAAGGACGAGATCATTAATTTAGAAGGTACGGCTTCAGACTCGTTTGTTGTAAGAAATGGCCAGCATTTAGTGATATTAACCTAGGTTAGTGACGGTACGTTCCCTTGTTTCATTGATCCAATTGAGGTTGTAAGCCAATTCGAGCACATTTTCTTTCTCAGTTAGCTCGTGATCTTTAACTGGATGATGGTATTCAGAGGGAATGACGGCCTCGGTGCCATAGACATGGAGGAATAGAGTGTAGCCTATCGACTGACGTAGAGTGGTACGATATGCCCATAAGACATGAGGAAGTTCTCAAACCCAATTTTATTTTTATGTGAGTGTAGCCTTTTTTTGAGTCCATCCACGATGGTTTTGTTGGTGATTTCGGCTTGGTCATTGCCTTTAGGGTAGTAGGAATTGTATGGTGAGTGAATGATGTTGTGTTGGTTGAGGAAAGTTATGACATTTTCTCCAACAAATTGGGGCCCGTTATAGATATAAAATATTTGGGGGCACCCAAACTGAGTGATGTTGTGTTCCCAGATAAAAGAGATGGCCACTTGTTCTCTGGTTTGACAGAGTGGAACTGCTTCTACCATTTTGTAAAATAATTGGTAGCTACGAGTAGATGGCGGTGGTCACCTAAAGAATTAGGAAATTTGTCGACAAGATCGAGTGCCATTCTTTTGAATGTCTAAAACACCATGCTTGCATGGAGTTCGAGTGTGGGGGATCGGATCATCTTTCCATGTCGCTAACATGCATCACATTTGCGTGAGTACACTTCTGCTTGTTAGGTCATGCCAGGCCAGAATACTCCTTGTGTAATGGCTCTGTTTGTCAGTGATCAACCTGCGACATGGGAGTCATAAGTCCCTTCGCGTAGATCGCAGAGCATCTCGTCTGCTTTTGATTGGAGAGACACTTGAGGTAAGGCCCCGTGAGTAAACGGCTGTACAAGACCCTGGCTAGATATACCAAGGAACCGGCGTGTCTGTTTTTGCCTCGAGGAAGATAATCGAGAGTTTTTTGCGCAAACTTGTTCATCCTATCTACAATGAGGGTTGCGTATTCGATGATCTTGCTGTAGGGGCCGAACTTCGCCTGGAGAAGAAGTCGGCTCTTACACCATGAGGTTTTTAACTTCAATCAAAGGGGTACAAGTATATAATCTATAACATAAGTAATCTACTGGAAATATACTTGCGTGGAGGCCTAGAATGTGACGCTCCACGACCTCTGATGAGGAATTTTAAGAGTGTTTATATTTATGTTAAATAGTCAAAGGTTCGAGTACTGGGTTTTTATAAGGTGGTCGAGGGTAAACTGTAAGGGCTTAAGGGGGAGATTTTTTATAACCCCTTCTTGGTTCCCAATCTCTCCTATTTATAGAACATAGGAAGGGCTGAGCCACCAAGGTTAGCTCATATTACAAGTGTACCATCCGGATATCGAGCGGGTATCCTGGAGTTGGTATTTATGCCGAAAATGTCGGGTCTGTCACTGTAGCAGTTGTTAGGTCTGTCTCTGTGCTCTGACACTATAGCAGTTGTTGAGTCTATCAATGTAGTTGTAAGGACCAACAATGCCGCGGTCTTGTCTAATGAGATGGTTGTCTGTCTTATCGTATTTCGACCATGTACGGATATGGTCAAAGTGTTTCTGATGCGATGTGGAGTTCTACTTCAAGGCTTGTTCAGAGTCGAAGCTTTGTCTTCCGATGATCTTTGGGAGGCTTTGAGATGTTCGAGTAGGCGTCGAGGTAGCCTTCGAGTGTTTGACTGGGGTAAAAGGCTGCGAGTAGGCTACTACACTTGTCAATCATCTTTTATTGCTCAAAGTAATGGTGAACGATAAGTAGTACTCGAGTCCATGAATGAGAGCTTCGTACTCGATGACATTGTTTGAGGCCTCAAAATCTAAGCGAATTGATTTCTCAATTCTGTTGTTGGAAGGGGTAATCAATACGATTCTAATTCCTGATCCTGCGGGTCCTGTTAATCCATCCGTGATAAGTCTCTAACTTTTTCTTGTTATCCATTCAGCTCGTTCGTGAAATGCTTTATGGGTTAGATCTCTTGTAACTTCTTCTGCAGGGCAAGGATCGTGCTCCTCCCACTCAGGATCTAGCACTGGAAAATCCACGAAGAAATCGGCAACGACCTGCACTTTTTTGGAATGACGTTGCACGAACTTAATATCATGTTTTCCTAAAATGACTAACCATTGTTGTACTCTCCTTGATTTTTCATTCTTATACAGAACCTCCCGAAGTGGGTAGTTCGCCATGACTTTGACTGAATGAGCTTGAAAGTAGTGATTGAGTTTCTGTGAAGTATAAAAAAGAGTGAGAAGAAGTTTCTCGATTTTAGAGTACCTCGTTTCTACTGGAGTAATGGTCTTACTGATGAAGTAGAATTGTTTCTTGATTTTTCCTTCAAGTCGAATGAGAACTAAGCTGAGTGAAGTATCTATAACTGCTTGGTAGATAATAAGTTCTTCATTATCTATTAGGGTGTTCATGATGGGAAACTTCCTCAAATAGGTTTTGAGTTCCTGAAAAGCTGTTTCACATTCTGATGTCCATTGACCCTCTACATTTGGTTGAATGTTTCCCCGTTTGGTACTACTGCAGAGTAATAAGAACAGCCAACGACAGCGGCCTAAAGATTTTGAAACGAAATAGTTGATAGCGGCAATCTTGCCGGCAAGGTTCTGAGCGTCTTTCGTCATTCTTGGAGATGGCATATTAAGGAGAGCCCGAATCTGATCTGGATCAGCCTCAATCCCATTCTTGCTGACGAGGTGGCCTATAAGATCATAGAATGCTGAATATTGTATTGAGATCTATAATGTGGTTGATGGGCTGTACGCTCTTGCATAAAAGATTGTTAATGTAGACTTCCACGACTTTCCCGAGTTGTGCTTTGAACATAGTACTCATTAAGCGCTGAAAAGTCACACATGCGTTCTTGAGTTCGAAGGGAATGACTTTTTAGTAGTAAAGTCCTCTTTTAATGATGAAAGTGGTCTTTTCTTGATCTTTATCCAAGAGTGGAATCTGATTATACCCGAAGCAGCATCTATCATAGATAGGAGTTCATGACCTACTGTGAAATCAAGGATCTGATGAATGTTAGGAAGAGGGAAGCTATCCTTTGGAGTATGTTTGTTGAGATCGGTGAAATCCACACAAACTTAGACTTTCCCATTCTTCTTTGGGAATGCGAGGAGGTTGGATATCCAATCTGGATACTTGCCTTCTGGAATAAATCCCACTTTAATCAATTTCTCAATCTCCATGTTAACTTTATCTCGAAGCCACGGTGACAAGCACCGTTACTTCCATTTGACTTCCGTTACGTTGATGTTGATGGCCAATTTGTGATATGCCTTGGCCGGATCGACCCCAGGCCTCTCTTCGTAAGACAACGCAAAAATATCTCAGTTTAGCCGTAAGAACTGAATGAGAGCAGCTTTTTTCTGTTAAACCAGCTAAGTACCGTTGAAAGTACCTCTGTTAGGTCCATCAATGTTGATGTATTTGATGGGCTCCTCCCTGTAAGGCTGATCAACGGGGTAATCAGCTTTGTGTAATTGTTATGCAACATATTTGTTTGAGGTATCTTGAATAGTAGAGATGGTATTCTCGCAAGTTTGTGAAAGCTTTTAACTACCCCTGATATCGTAGATTCTATCGTTATGTATGAAGTGGAGTGTTCGATGATAGGTGTAAGCGATTGCTTCCATGTTATGAATCCAGTAACGGCCCATGATCCCGAGATACCGAGATTTGGCGTTGATCACAAAAAAGATGACGTCAATTGTGGCTGGTCCTGCGGTAATAGGTAAGATGATTTTTTCTACTCGCTCTTCCTTTAAACCATTGAATCCACTGATATCGGTGACACTTTGAATGACCTGGTCAGCCAGTCCCATTTGGCCAAAAGTGCTCTAAACGAGGATCTCAATACCACTGCCAGTATCGATCATCATTGCGTGCATGAAAAGTTTCTTCATCTTGAGCATTATGACTAGTGCATCATGATGTAGAAATTTGACATGGCTAGTATTGTAATCTTTGAATGATATCCTGAGCTGGCGATTGGTCAACTCAGGCAGAAGTTTGGCTTCTTTGTCTTGAGGTATGAGATCGCAGCATTCTGACAGTTTCCTGTGCTTGAATCTGTTAGAGTTGGTGATCTGATTGAGCTTCATCATGTTTCAGTGGTACATAGAGTAGAAATGCTTCTCCACAACTTGATTTTTAAGCTGGACAACTTCAAGCTACTTTTTGTAGCTGCCATCCTTGTACGATTCCAGGTTGACAATATATTCCAACATCCGTCCCTCCTTGAAAATGTATTCGAGCAACCTCTATAAAGCATAACAATTTTGAGTAGAATAATGGTTTTCCTTATGATGCATGCAGTATGGTCGACTCTCGATGGGTTCTAATGGTTGAGAGAGACGGCAGAGCTTATCCTTTGTGAGAATCGGAAAAATATTTGAGATTCAAACATTTATCTTTGGGTGGATTAGTTTGATTTGTGAACTGCCTTTTCAAGGGTTGCTAGTGTTTCCCTTGGTGCGCTGTTAGTCACCCTGGTCTTCCATTGGTTCAGTATTTCAATTTGTAGATGGACCTTTTGTGGAAATGATAGATTTAGTAGATTTATGCCTTTCGGACATCATCATTTCCTGGTCGACGTAACTATTGACCTTGGTGATTATATCTTCCAAAGTCGTAGGTTTATTGAGGAAGAGGTGCTCTTTGGCATTGCAGTCGAGTTGGAGCACGTTGGTGAAAACAGTAACAACTGTTTTCTGATCGAGATTGTCTACTTTATACGCAAGCTCTAAGGACTTCTTTGCAAATGCCTCGAGCTTCTCGCCATTCGATTGTTTGAGACTGATAATAAAATATAAATTTTCTTCTGTGTCTCCGTTATGAGCATGTCTTGATGAATTGTTTATGCAGCTAGTCGAATGTATAAATGGAGTCTTCAGGTAGAGAGTGGAACCATCAGAGTGGCTCCTTCTACAAACTTGTGGCAAACAAATGGCAGATAATGTTGTTTAGATTGGAGTACAACCCCAATGAATCACGGTATTGTTGAATGTGCTCATTTGGATCAGTACCCATGTATTTGTGAATTTTCAGAGTATGGAAACCTTTTGGAATAACCATATCGAATAGTTCTTTGGCAATTGGACTCCCTTGTAACTAGGTATGGTCGACGGTAGCGCCCAGAACTTGTGCTTCGATCAACTCCATAATACGCTGGTCCATATGCCCTCATGTGACATAGTGAAGGGTCGGTTGAGTGGCTTGATGAGGAGGTAGTGGATTATGAGTACCGCTACCTTCACTCAAACGATCTCGTACTAGAATTCAAGGCAGAGGTCTCTACTTTTCCTCTTGGCGTATGGAATATCGGTGACCTCGGCTGATCTCAGATTGAACCTCTCCCCCCAATTAGATGGAAGGCTGAGGGTCATTCCGAATATTCTTGGAAATAGCTTTACTAGTTGCTCCTTGAGTTCCTAATATTTCCCGCGCAGAAATCCAGGAGGCTTCTGGCACCTGATCGCGATCTCATGTTGGTGGAACCTGCTGAGTGTTCAGCAGAGCTTGTAGGGCAGTCTGCATTATTGACAGTTGATCTTCATATCGTTTGAGTACTGTCAAACAAGCTTGACGTTCGGCGTCGAGCTCTTTCTCATGAGGCTCTCTATCGCGAGCTAGATGTCTTTCGAGCTCATTGTGTTTCATCCATTTTAATGTTGAGATTCGTCTGTAGCTCTGTAAGTTGTTCTAGCTCAGCTGAAAGATCGAGCTAGATTTCGGTAGCTGGTCGCCTGGACGTGACCATAGCTGAAATTTGTTATATGGTGACTGAATGTCTTTGGATATCGCGGAAAAGATTTCTTTCCCACAGACGGTGCCAAATGTAATGGCCTAATTTTGTAAACTCGAAGTGGCCTAGAATTAGCTCTTACACTAATGCACATGTAACAAAATCAAATTGAAAATAAGAAATGACGCAAGTGTTTTGCGTGGAAAGCCTATGAATAGGTTAAAAAACCACGATCTCTGGTTGAGGATTTTTTGCTAATAGTGGCGTTTATTGCTTGAGACTGATATCATATTACAGGTGATCTTTAGACTTAGAAATGCTTGATCTTGTGAATAAGAAGTTTAAAGTTTTGGAGAATCTAGAAAATATAGTCTTCCTAGTGATTTATCATGTAATCTTTTGGTCCTTGTCTCTTCTGGAAAATTTTCTTTATATATGCCTTTTTCACAGTTCTTCATGTTGGAGAACGTTCTCCGAACAATGTGGTTAGTGGCGGTTGACTAAGTACCTGCTGAGTTCGATAGAGGCCGGTGGCTTTGACTTGTTCAGGTTTTTCGGTTTAAGCTCGACCCACATTTCTTGTCAGTTCGTGGAGTACGTGGAAATTTTGATTGGAAAAGTCATGTGGAAAATGTGTGAGTCTGACATGGAGGTAGTTTAAACTGGAGAGAGATCGATTTAGGTAAGATCGAAGGATAGGCCCCTACACGGCTGAAAGCCGCGAACTCACTATGTTCCTTTGAGAAAATAAAGATATATTTTCTTGGTCGTTCTACAAGATGTCAGGCGTTGAATCTACCCTGGCCTGCCATTGTCCTGAACTCATGGCTGCTGGTTTTATTAGAGATGTTAAGTACGCTGATTGGATCTCAAATATCGTCGTTGTTCCCAAGAATAATGGCAAGGTACAAATCTGCGTCAACTTCATTGATCTCAACTAAAACATGCCGAAGGACAGTTTTTCTCTCCCGATCATTTTAGTGCTTCTGGACGCGACGGTCGATCATGAACGCCTATCTATGATGGATGCGGCTTCAGGTTACAACCAGGTACCACTCCTCCCTGAAGATAAGCTTAAAACTTTGTTTATCACAGAACAAGGGCTTTACCATTTTAATGTGATGCCCTTCGGCCTTAAAAACTCAGGTGCCACTTACCAATGCCTCGTTACCACCTTGTTCAAACCTCTGTTTTGCAAGTCAGTTGAAGTTTATATCAACGACATGTTTTGTAAGAGTCTCCAAAAATATACCTATATACAAAACTTGACTAACGCCTTTTTGATACTTCGATCATACAATATGAAATTAAACCCAGATAAGTGCCAATTTGGCGTATCCTCCAAAAATTTCTTGGGTCACCTCATTAGCAAATGAGGCATCGAGATCGACCCTACCCAAATTCGAGCCACGTTGATATAATCTCTCCCCAAACCAAGAAAGATGTTCAAAAGATCACCGGTAAAGGTGATCTTTGCGCTTGGTTATACTCCCTCATGCGTGACCAAGGTGTTCATAAAGTCAAAAAGAGGAACCCCAAAATTAACTGGACACCCGAAAGCGAGTAAACTTTTCTCGAACTCAAAACTTACCTTGGCCAACCATATATCATGAGTACCTCGGTCTAAGGCAAAGTACTTACATTATATCTTACGGTCGCCGAGACTTCTATTAGCTCGGCCCTTATCCGAATCGAAGCCAGTATCGTGAAACCCACCTATTTCATCAGCAAGACTCAGACCCCAGCCGAAACACAATATACCAAACTTGAACGACTGCTCCTTAATCGTGTCTTTACTTCTCGAAAGCTCAAACCATACTTCTAAGAGTACCATATACACGTTATCACGGGCTACCCTCTTCGCGAAATCCGCAGTAAGAAAGATAAGTCTCGACGGGTACAATAGTGGCCCGTCTACCTTGGTGAACATGATATCACTTTTAAAAAATAGGTCTCTCAAAAGGGATAGGCAGTCGCCGATTTTCTTGCTGACTTCTCGGTCGAAGACGTCGACTGGAAAGATCACGTAGACGACTTACCTGAGGATCAGCCCGAACTGAATGACCCTTGAAACCCTAATACAGACTGATGTTGTAGGGGCCTAACTTCATGTGGATGGGGAAGTTGGCACTTACACCACGGGGGTTATCTCCTATCAAGGGGTTCAAGCATATAGTCTATAGTACTAATAATCTACTAATAATATACTTGCGTGGAGGCCTAGAATGGGTTACTCCACGACCTCAGATGAAGATTTTTAAGAGATTTGATATTACTGTCGAGTAGTCGAAGGTTCAAATACTAGGTGATTTCATAGGGTGATCCAAGGTAAACTTCAAAGGCTTTAGGGTCAGATTTTGTATCCCCTCCTTGGTTCCCATTCTCTCCTATTTATAGAACATAGGAAGGGCTGAGTCATCATGATAGTTCTTTAGAGGGCTTTAGAGGTCAGATTTTGTAACCCCTCCTGTTCATTGTTAATGGTTCGTATGGTCTTTAGAGGGCTTGATTATAGACGTATTAGACTACAAGGTATTCGGGTAGGCTTCGAGATAGCCTTCGAGTGTTCGACGGGAGGTAGAAGGCTACGAGTATGCTACTACATTCTCCACCTCTTAGCAAGGGTCTCAAAAATGGGTGCAGAGGCATTTGCTGAGAAAGGTTGTTGGTTATTAGAAGTTGGAAGGTTGATTGTGACTTGTTGGAATTCCGAGGGGGGCAATAAAGGAAGGTAATTAAGGAGTTGTGGTGATTACGGGGTAATAAAGGAGGCTAATCAGTGTATAAATATGGGTTATGAGGGGCAAATACTGTACACTCTTCATCTCCATTCTCTTCTTCTACTTTTTGTGAAAAATTCATGGATACTACTCCAAACACTCGTTATTAACAAAGAATGGGATTTTCTTGGGATCGTCGCATAGTGAAAAAACTGTTAAATTGAAGCTGAAGTTCTTCAGTGATAGAGAACTCGACTGGGATATGCCAGATCTGGTGGCGCTTGAACCTGGGGAGCCAATTTACGGGCACTCTTATGCGTACCTGTGGGGGATACTGCAATAGAATTTTTTTGCCTTGGAGGAGGGTTATCTCTTCTTGTCAGGTTTGGCCAAGCATCACGTGCAGGTAGAAGATCGTCTGGTGGAGGAGCAGGGTTCATGAGATGGATCTGGCCCATCTAAAAATAGAGCAGATTCTTCTTAAAGTGGTGGCAAGGTAGTGGTGATGAGTTTTTTTGTGGGATTGTATTTGAAGGTTTATGTTGTTGTTGCCGATGTTTGTAGATTTTCTTCTTCTGTTTTATTCTTTTTTATGTGTATGGTTTTGGAGTAACTGAAATGAAAGAGTAGTTTACTGGAATCATGTGTTTTGTACCTGGTAACTTAGGCAGATGAATATAACTTGGGTAGACAAATAGAGTGTAGGCGCGGGATTGAACATCCAACTTCTAGCGAATGGTAAAAAATAGAAACAGTTATCTTTGAGCAGAAATTGACTTCGAGTTGTAATGTGTTTATTAAGCACATAGGTCGGTATTCGATTAACATGAATAATTGATTCTAAATTCTCGAAGCTCATGGTTTATATCATGGGGGTTATGAAAGGATGTATAAAGGGGGTCGATGGTTCGATATTGGGGACTTATTGATTGCAAGACCTCGGAAATGGGGGTTGAATGCCCATACTGATAAAATGGTTATGTTGGGGAAGATGCAAAGTTTGGACTATTAAGTTTCCAAGGAGAAGAATTGAAGACTGTAATAAATGCGACTTGGGATTTGGGAGGGTTTAAATGTACCTTCAAGTATAAATGGGGTGTTTATGGGAGAACTTCAAACATCTACGTCTTTTCTGTGTAACAATGTCTTCATCTTCATCCCAAAGTCATGGAGACGTTCCTAATACCAAGTACAAGAACCGGGAGGCAGCAAAGGTCCTTCGTATATGGGAGAAGACCCTAGAGTTGAAGCAGAGGTTTTTCAATGATCGAGGCCTGGATTAGGGCATGCCAGATCTGTTTGAACTGGAGCCAGGGGAACCCATTAGTGGGATGCCCTATGCATACTGGTGGAGGGTGTTGAAAATGATGAACTCGGTCCCCAGCGACTGGTTTGCCTCCTTGGAGTCTTTGGGCGAGGAGGTCGTGGACACGGAAGACGCTGGGGATGGGGTCTGTGAGGAGTGTCCCATCTGTAAATAGGGGTTTCTCTATTTTGGGAAAATGATAAGATGGTAGTGATGTTTGTAATTTTTGGTTGACCTTGATTGTGTTATGCTATGTTTTCTGTAACGGTGTCTGCCGAAATGAGTTTGGAAATTTATAAGGTAACTGTCGAAGTGAAATACTGAATTTTGTGTAAGAAGGACAAACATAGTACTCGATGGTAATTTAGGTGCGATCATCTTGTCAAATGTCGAACGTGAAAGAAATTGAATAATTGGCACATTTAGAAATCGAATATCAGGTTGTCTATGGACGAATGTTTGAGACATGAAATAGACGATTACTCGTGTATTAGAAGAAGGTATGTCGAAGGTCTATTGGCTTTGACTAGATGAATTGATAACCAAACAGCTGGCCTGTGAGAACGGTACTATTCCAGGGGCAGAGTGCCATGCAGGTTATCATGATATTTCCTTGATTTATAGAAAATGGCTAATTTGATGTAAGGATCTAATTTGATACCTTTGAGCAAGGACCAAAAGGCTCAACTTGGTTTTTTAAATGAAATATTGTGTAAGTGTGAACATGGGACACGTACGTGGGGTAAAGGAGGGTAAAATGAACAAAGTACATCTCAACTGAAAAGCAGGGGTAGTGGGGTAGTGGTAATAATGGCGGTTTCGAGAATCGAGGCAATTTTTTGCGATTTTGAGGAGGTATAAATAGGTGTGAGTGCAAAGTCACTGTTCCCGGTAACCCATTTTCAAAAACTAGATATTTAGAGGAGGAGAAAGTAAGCCATTGTTTCATGAAGCTTGCGAGAAGTTACCAGGTTATTGTTGAGGGACCGGCTGACTTACTGTTTCAAGCGTACTTTCCTTCACACAGGTATGTCGATTGACTTTTGTCTATTTCTGTTTGGCTTCTTCTTCTGTATCTGTATGTGGAGTCTTCTGGGTTTCTAGCTGAGAGGATATGATCGAGGATAGGGGGAAACCATGTGTTTGGGGGTCTAGCCCATTTGAGATTCTGAGGGTATTGACAGTAGGACAGGAATTGGGGTCGAGTTTTCGGCTGTGCATGTATCAGTTGGAGAGGGTAGATGAAAATGAGCTATTGACACATAATAGTCAAATGTATCAATCTAATTGTGTGCCTCTTCTATTGTAGCATATGATGCGTACCCGTCGATCTAGAAGACTAAGGCTAATAGACGAGGAAATCAAAGAAAATGAGGCAAGTGTGTCTGGTCGTGTTCCGATGGATGTGGGAAACGGCGTAGAAGAATTAGTTATTGCAAAAGATGTCCCATTAGCAGTGGTGGTTCCTGAAATTGGGGCTTCAAGTAGTAGACGTCGTAAGATAGTATTGACCGAAGATAGTGATGAGGAAGAGATGGAGGAAGGAGAGAGAGAGAGACGCGAAGGTCGGGTTGAGCCTTCGGGTGATGAAAGGGGTAAGGGTGAGCAAAGTGACCATAGTGAGGATTTGACTGAGTTGGATAAGGTCATTGGTTCTGTCTCGGCTAGAGAGAAGCAGAGACTAGATTGATTTGTAGCTAAATTTGAGCTGTCGAAGGTGGGGATGTTATTAAATGCAGCGGGAATAGGGTTTGCTTTCAATTCGAAACCGCGAGAGGGTATAAAGGCGTATAGAGGCGAAATTTGACTAGGAATGCAACTACCTCTCCGAAGGCTGGTGAAGGAGGTGTAGAACTTTTGGGAAGTTGCCCCGGTTTAGATAAATGGAAATTTTTACAAAATGATGAAGGCAATCGAGGGAATGAATGTAAAATTGGGGAGTGAGGGAAGGAGCTTAATCGAATGGAACGATGTTGTATCTTTCTACTCACAATAAGCAAACCAGAAGGTGGCCACCTATCACATCCAGTGTTACGCAGGAAAGCCTTGGCTGCTTAATTTGTGCTCGATAGGTCGAGGATGGAATAAAGACTTAGTTATAGTATAGGGTAGTTATGAGAATGTTGAAGGCGAACACTCTTATAGGTTATAGCATAAAGTCTATAATCCAAGTGAGTTGTCTGTCAAAGATTTTTTTGTACTGATCGAATAGACTGATAAATGTGTTTCTATTTGATCTGCAAGTCTTACCAATCGGATGTGGGAAAATTCGTGAGATTATATTGACGCCCTGATCAACTCGGACGAAGAGTGGGTAAACTCTGTGTTTAAGAGGCTTGGTATCAAAAGGAAGAGGCAGAAGAGGTCAAATTCCCTGCTTTAAAATGTACCCGTTATGCCAAAGCCATCAAAGAAGAGGGGATGTGAAGGTACTTTGGAAGTGGTCGAAGGAATGGAGAAAGTGAAATTAGCAAGGAAGGTAAAGTATGTTCCAAAGGGGCATCGAGCACTGAAGCAGGCAGCGACCGTGCCCGAAGTAGCTTGTGGTGTATCAAAACAGGCGTCGAAACAAGTATCGACACAGGCTGAGAAAGGGAAAGGCAAGGTTTTTCTTGACTCTCCTAGGGCACAGCCGACGAAGGTAACTCAACGCAAAAGGCGCAGGGAACTGGGGGAAGATGATGTGGAGGATGTTGATGAAGAAATGATAGAGGTTGAGCGAGAGGATCAGGCTCTAGCCATGGCTTCTTTAATGGCGACACTCTGCGCCACTGACCCAGACGAGGCTGTGAGGAGGATGAATAGGACGATGTATCAGGTAAATGTTTTGCTTTTGAAATTCTAACATTTTTCTTAAGTGCAGCCTACTTTGGAAGATACTGATGGCTCAACTATTCTAGCAGGCAGATGCTTGGGGACAAGCTTTCATCAAGGCTCAAAAGGTAACATTGTGGCAGCTGAAATAGGTACTTAAAAATCTGGAGATCGCTCTAGGGACAGAGGCATCGTTGTTATCTGAGAATAATGTTTTGAAGCAAGATCTGGCGGCTATCGATGATGCGTTCGAGAAGGGGTTTGAGGCTCAACATTACACTCATGGGCAGATGCTGAAGTCAAAGCTTGCTGAGAAGGAGAAGGAAAAGAAAGAACAGAGGGAGACTTTCCAAGGGCAGTTTGATGATGAATGTACAGTTAATGTGAAGCTAAAGGAGTTCATAGAGGATTTTGGGTGTGATCCTGAAACTTTGCAATGCTTCCCCATTACCCCAGATCCGGTTGTTCAAGATGCAGTTCATACAGAGGGGATAGAGGTAGATGTTGTTGATGGCGGTGCGGGAGGTGGCGTGGAGGCTCCTGCAGTCAAAGGTACTGCTGCTGGAACTGCAACTGATGTGATCGGCGATGGTGCAGGGTCAAAACCTTCTACTGAAGGTGCAGAAGGTGTTGACAGTGAAGGCTTATTGGGGGAGATGGTGTAGCCACTCCGATATGAGGTATTGTGCTGGAGTGCCATATAGTTTTTTTTTTCTAATTTTTTGTTGGGTTGTAATATGTGAATGATGTTGAGCTTTCTTTGCACTTGATCTTTGAACTTGAGCTTTCTTTGCACTGCTGAAGTAGATTGTACTGAAACTGGTTTGTGTTGTCTTGATTTGTACTGAATTACGATGCTAGATTTCTGACGTATGCTCTGAACTTGATTGGAATTATTATGTGTTGAGCTTGATTCTCTGATATATGTGGTACTGAAACGTCCTGAATGTAGCAAAACTGTTGATATTTTTTTATACTTGTATCTACATATGCTATAAGTGTAGAATAATTGTAGAGTGATTGAACCTTGAAGAGCTTCGAGATGGTATCCCGAGTATCAGTCAAGAGTTCAGGGAATTAGCTGGACCTTAAAAGCTTGAGTCTAATCGAAGAAGAACGTAGTCACTCCCAATACATTCCTGAGGGTCTGGTCTATCGACTATCCTTGCCCCTCGAGTTTTCTTGAAATTGGAAGTTTGAAAATTTGCAAGGTCGCCCCCAAGTATCTGTCAGGCCGAAGGGCTGACAGTATACTTAGGCAAAACCAAGAAATTCATTGGACTTTAACGGCCTAAGCCTGATCGAAGTAGAACTTGTTCTCCCCTAATGCATTCCCGAGGGTCCAATCTATCGACCATCCTTGCCCCTAGAGTTTGCTCGAAATTGGAAGTTTGAAAATTTTCAAGGTCACCCCCAAGTATCAGTCGGGTCGAAGGGTTGACATGATACTTAGGCAAAACCAAGAAATTTACTGGACTTCGACGGCCTAAGCCTGATCAAAGTAGAACGTGTTCACCCCTAATGCATTCCCGTGGGTTTGGTCTTTTCGACAATTCGTTCCCCTCGAGTTTCCTCAAAATTAGAGACTTGAAAATTTTCAAGGTCGCCCCCAAGTATTAGTCGGGTCGAAGGGTTGACATGATACTTAGGCTTAACCAAGAAATTCACTGGAAAACAGGAGACGATTTTCAGAGGAAAAAACTATTTATTGATTATTTTGTGTATATATCAGGTGAACAATGTGGTGGCCGAAACCTTCTGCATGAGACTAGTTGCATTGTATTCCATGGGTTTGGCAGAAGTTCTTCGTTTTCTGTCATCATGTAGTATGAACCCTTGTCAGTTTTATCGTACACGACATAAGGTCCTTCCCAGGATTCGGTTAACTTATCGGCATTTTGAGGCTTCGAAGACTGTGTTACACTTCGAAGTACAAGATCTCCGATGTTGAAACTTTGTGATCAAACTCGCTTGTTATATGACTTCTGGAGGGATAGATGGTAATGTCCGAGGTTGGCAATGGCTCGGTCTCTGGCTTCGTCGAACCATAGCATGTTGCATCCGAGTTCTAGCTCATTATCTTCATCTAGGAGGTTGGGATCTCTTGTGGGTACTTTGAATTGAGTAGGGAGTACTGCTTTAGTACCATATTCTAGAAGCAAAGGGGTGCAGCCTATAGCTTTTCTTGGTATTGTTCGATAGGCCCAGAGGATATTTTGTAACTTCTGAACCCATCGTCATTTCATCGCATTGACGCATTTCTTGAGACCGCCGACTATTATTTTATTGATTGCTTCGACCTGACCATTCTCTTGGGGGTAGTACGGTGTTGATGGGGAGATGATTATGTTGTACTTCTTGAGGAAATTTTTGATTTTGTTCCTGACAAACTGGGACAATAATCGCATCGAATCATATGAGGGCATCCGAAGCGAGTAATGATGTTTTCCCATAGAAATTTGATGACTTTTTCTTCTCTGGCTCGACACAAAAGTATAGTTTCGACCCATTTGGTAAAATAATCTCTTGCAACAAGGATATTCTCTCGGGTACCCAAAGTTTTGGGAAACAGACTAATGAGATCGATGTCCCAGCGTTTGAATGGCCAAAAGACATGACTAAAATGGAGGTCTTGTGAAGGGCTATGGATATCGTGGGCATGGCACTGGCATTTGTCACAGTATTTTGCGTATTCTTTGGCTTGCATCTTCGTATTGGGCCAAAATAAACCTTGGGAGATGGCTCTAAAGGCCATTGATCCTCCGGCAGTATGAGCACCGCAGGTACCTTCATGGAGTTCGGATAAGATTGTAGAGGCTTTTTGTTGAGAGATGCACCGAAGGAGGACACTATCTGGGGATTTGCGATCTAACTCGCGTTTGAGGATGGTGTATCGGTGACAGTTCTCTAATAATGAACGTTTGGCTTTTGGATCATCTAGGAGGGTAACAGTGTTGAAGCAATCGAGGATTGCTGTTTGCCAGTCGTCTGGATCGATACTCTCGCCTCCAGTATTGATGGCATTGACTTCTATCTGATAGATACTTGGGCGTTCAACTACTTCGATATGGAGGATTCGGGATTCAGACTGGCCTAACATAACTGCTATGTAGGTGAGGGCATCTGCGTATCTGTTTTCACCTCAAGGGTAGTGACTAATAGAAGATTTTTCAAGGAAACGGTCCATACGCCGGTGGACGAGAGTAGCGTATTCAGCCATGCGACCGTTGGCTTGATTCTCACCGGTGTATTGTCTCTGAGTAAGTTGGGAATATGTGAAAATGACCAGTTTAGGGATACCAAGTTCGATTGTAAGGTCGAGGTCATAGATCAAGGCTTCATACTTAGCCTCGTTGTTGGAGCATTCGATGTTTAACTTGACTACCTTTTCAATTCGATCATTGGTGGGTGTAACCAGGACGTTAACGATCCCCGAACCATTTGGTCCAGCAGATCCATCTGTAAAAAGTTGCCAGCCTGTGTTAGGGTTCCATGGGTCTGTAGGTTCGGGCTAGTCATCTGGTAGGTCATCTTCGTGTTCCTCCCAGACGATATCTTCGACCGAGAAGTCAGCGAGGAAATCGGCGACTGTTTGGCCTTTCTGGGATATCTGCCTCTCAAATGTGATGTCATGCTCGCAAAGATTAACAAACCACTGTTGTACTTGTCTAGATTTTTCTTTCTTGCTGAGTACTTCTTGAAGGGGATAACTTGTTATAACACGGATGGGGTGATCTTGAAAATATGATTTCAGCTTTTGGGAGGTGTAGACGAGGGTGAGGAGCAAATGCTCAAGTTTTGTGTATTGAGTTTCTGTAGGTGATAGAGTTATGCTGATGAAATATATAGGTTTCTCAACATTAGACTCGAGTCGAATTAGGACTGAACTGATAGAGGTATCGGTGACCACGATATATAAAGAGATTATTTCGCCCTCGATAGGGATGTTGATGATGGGTAGTCGACCAAGGTATGCTTTAAGTTCGAGGAAGGCTTGTTCATATTCGGGTGTCCAGTTGATCTCATAGTTGTTTTTCTTTTTAGCATTGTGGACGCCTTAGTCGAGTAAGAGAAAAAAGAGCCAAGCACAACAGTATGAGGATTTGGAAATAAAACGGTTAAGGGCCGCTATCTTGCCAACCACCTTTTGGACATCTTTTTTGGTTCTAGGGGAAAGCATATCGATGAGGGCTCGGATATGGGTAGGGTCGATCTCGATACCTCGTTTGCTTATAAGATGACCTAAAAATTTACCAGGCGAAACACCGAACTGGCACTTGTCTGGATTTAGTTTCATGTTGTATGTTCAAAGTATCGAAAAAGCTTCGGTTAGGTTCTGGATGTGTATCTATTTTTGGAGGCTCTTGCATAGCATGTCGTCGATATAAACTTCGACCGACTTGCCAAGCAAGGGTTAGAACATGGTTGTAACGAGGCGTTAGTAGGTAGCATCCACATTTTTAAGGCCTAAGGGCATGACGATAAAGCAATAAAGGCTTTGTTCAGTGATAAAGGAAGTTTTGAGTTGATCTTTGGGGATGAGGGGTACCTGATTGTAACCTGAAGCTATGTCCATCATTGTTAGGCGCTCATGTCCAGTAGTAACATCTAGGAGCACTTAAATGATAGGTAAGGGGAAGCTATCTTTCGGTGTGTGCTTGTTGAGATCTTGAAGTCGACGTAGATTCTGATCTTGCCATTCTATTTGGGAACTGCAATAATGTTTGATATCCAATTAGCATACTTGACTTCTCTAATTAAGCCTACAGCTATGAGTTTATCGACTTCGAAGTTTGCAGCTTCTCGAAGTCGCGGGGCGAGGCGGTGACATGGTAAACTGGGGTCGACACCCAAGATGGATAGAGCCAGTAGGGGGGATAATAGTAGGAGCACCCTCGGGACCAAGATTGACCGGGGATACTTTAATATGTGGTAGTGGCCCCAATCGAGCTCAGGCAGACACGCGCGATGGGACAGGTATTTGGGATGGCAGTGGAGCATCTGGAGGCTGTAAACGCTGCAACTCACAGACTATATTACGAAGGTCGCCGATAGCACAGTATTGTCTGTCGGCATCTTCCAAACGAATTTCCGTTCTACTTCAAACTCATGTCGGTGCTCTTCACGTTCCTAGTACAATTGTGTTCGGTGTCGCTCCTCAGCCTGAGCGAATTGCTCGGAAAGTAGGGCGAGCTGAGCGGCCACTCCGTCCGTGGAGTTACCTACATGGGTGGAAGTAGAACGAAGGGTGGGTGCCATTGGTGTTTGAGAAGGAAAAAATACGAGGCATAGAGATTGGTAGGGTGGGAAGGCAAAGACGGCGCCAAATGTAGGGGCCTAACTTTGTGTGGAAGGGGATGCTGGCTCTTACATCATGGGGTTTATCTCCTATCAAAGGGTTCAAGAATATAGTTTATAGAACTAATAATCTACTAGCAATGTACTTTCGTGGAGGCCTAGAATAGGTCACTCCACGGCCTCTAATGAGGATTTTTAAGGGATTTTATATTACTGCCGAGTAGTCGAAGGTTCGAATATTAGATGATTTTACGGGGTGATCGAAGGTAAACTTCAAAGGCTCTAGGGTTAAATTTTGTAACCCCTCTTTGGTTCCCCTTCCCTCATATTTATAGAACATAAGAAGGGCTGAGTTATCAAGGTAGGTCACATTACAAGTGTACCGCCCGTGTTCCCTCTGGGTATCAGGTGGGTATCCCAGAGTTGGTGTTGATGCCAGAAATGTCGAGCCTGGCACTGTGCCCTGACACTGTAGCTGTTGTTGGTTCTGTTACTACAGTTTTAAGGACCAAAAATGATGCCGTTCTTGTCTGGTGAGCTGGCTATTTGACATGTGAGCCTTCGACCACGTATGAATATGGTCGAAGTGTTTTCGATACCAACGTGGAGTTCGTGTGCTGACGCATCTACCTTTGGCTTCGGGACCTGTTCGTTTTCGAAGGTTCGTATGGTCTTTGGAGGGCTTAATTATGGACGTATTAGACCTCATGGTATTCAGGTAGGCTTCGAGATAGCCTTCGAGTGTTCGACAGGAGGTAGAGGGTTGTAAGTAGGCTATTACAAATGTATTTTTACAAATGGATCTGCAGGACACTACAGTTCTAGGATAGATATTGTCCTGGTCACACCTTCCAACAACCGAATAAAAAATGCCATCAAATTAATTTTTGAATATACCAACAAAGTGGCTGAATACGAAGCTTTGATACAAGGTCCCGATCTCGCTCTCGAACTTGGTGTCTCCAAACTAGTAGTATTTAATGATTCCCAGCTTTTTCAGCGATAGTACACTGGCGAAAGCCAGGCAAACGATCGCATGTCTGAGTATACAGCACTCGTCCGCCAGCGCATGGATTGTTTTCTTAAAAAATCATCGATTATACATTACCTTTAAGACGAAAACAAACATGTCGACGCCCTCGCTTACATTGCCGCCATATTAGGCCAGTCCGAATCTCTAACCCTTAATATCGAAGTGCTCGAACGCCTAAGTATCGACCAGATAGAAATCAACACCATCAATACTGGGGGCGAGAACCTCAATCCTGAAGACTGACGCACACCTTTCCTAGCCTACTTCAACAGTTCCACCCTACCGGAGGACCCCAAAGCCAAACGTTCATTACTAGAAAACTACCGTTGGTGTACCATTCTTAAAAGCGGTCTACACTGCAAATCCCCAAACGGCGTGCAATTCTATTGTATTTCCCAATGGAAAGCTGCCACCATACTTACTCAACTCCACGAAGGCAATTGCGGTTCCCGCACTGTTGGTCGATCCATGGCTCTTCCAGCAATTACCCAGGGTTTATTCTGGCTAAATATGAAGAAACAAGTCAAAGAATATGCAAAGTACTGTGACAAATGCTAACGTCATGCCTATGATATTTGAAGCCCCTCACAAGAACTCCATTAGAACCAAGTTGTTTGGCCATTCAAGCGATGGGCCATTGATCTCGTAGGCCCTTTTCCTAAATTTTTGGACAACAAAGAACATATTTTAGTCGCCACTGATTATTTCATTAAATGGGTCGAGGCCGTGCCTTTATGTTGAACCAGGGAAGAAGAAGTCACCAAGTTCCTCTGGGAAAATATCATTACACATTTTGGCTGCCCACATATAATTTGATGTGACAACGGTTCACAGTTCATAGAGAACAAAGTCCATAATTTCTTCAAAAAAGTACAACATTATCCTCTACCCCTTTACCCCTTATTACCCACTGAGAAATGGTCAGGTCGAAGCAATTAATAAAACTATAGTCGATGGTCTTAAAAAATGCATCAGCGAGAAGAAGGGCCGGTGGGTTTAAGAATTACAACATGTACTATGGGCCTACCGTACTACACCAAGAAAAGGGACGGGTGTAGTACCTTACTCGGAGCCTTTTACCTCTAGTCAAACACTCGAGGGCTACATCGAAGCATACCCGATAACTCGAAGCCTAAGGAGTTCATAATCTAGCCCTCCAGGACCATACGAACCTTTGACAACAAACATAACTCGAAGCTGAAAGCAAATTCATCAGCATCAGAAATACTTCGACCATAGCCGTATATGGTCGAAGGCAGGCATGTCAGACAACCAGCTCACCAGACATGAGCGGCGCCATTTTTGGTCCTGTAAACTACAGTGTTAGAACCAAAAATGGCTACAGTGTTAGAGCACAGTGCCAGATCCGACATTTTCAGCGTCAACACCAACTCTGAGATTCCCGCCTGATACCCGAAGGATACCCGAAAGGTACACTTGTAATGTGACATCCCTTGGTGACTCAACCCTTCCTATACTCTATAAATAGGAGGGAAAAGGGAACTAAGGAGGGGTTACAAAATCTCTCCCGTGAACCCTTGAAGTTTACCTTTGATCACCCTACAATTTACCTAGTAATTAAAACTTTGACTACTCGATAGTAATATCGATACTCTTAAAAATCCTCATCAGAGGTCATGGAGTGTCCCATTCTAGGCTTCCACGCAAGTATATTGCAGTAGATTAGTCATAATATTGATTATATGCTTGAACCCCTTTGATAGAAGATAATATCCGTGGTGTAAGAGTCGACTTCCCCTCCTTGCAAAGTTAGGCCCCTACATTTGGCGCCGTCTGTGATTCCCCCCTACATGTCTCCCCTACCTCATATTTTTCCTTTTCAAACTCCAACAAATCATTTCCAATGGCACCCACCCTTCGCTCCACCTCCACCCATGCCGATAACTCCGCTGACGGAGTGGCCGCCCAGCTTGCCCTACTATCCCAGCAATTCGCTCAAGCCGAGGAGCGACACCGAACACAATTGCACCAGGAACGCGAAGAGCACCGACAAGAGTTTGAAGCCGAACGGAAACGCTGTTTGGATGATGCTGACATGCAATACTGTGCTATCGACGATCTCTGCTACACAGTCAGTGAGTTATAACAACTACAGCCTCTAGGCGCCCCTCTGCCATCCCGAATACCTGCCTCGTCACGCATGTCTACCCGCGCTTGATTGGGGCCACTACCACATATTTAAGTACCCCCGGTCCATCTTGGTACTGAGGGTACTCCCACAATAATTCCCCCTACTAGCTCTGTCCATTTTGGCATCCACCCCAAGAAGGATTCCTCCATTTCCACCCTTCGCTCCACCAGATACCCCAAACGCCGCCCTGGTCGAGAGCGTCTCGGGGAGCGCATCTCCTAGCATACGCCAAACATTTGGCCTCACCCCCTTCGACCATAAAGGTCCCCCCCCCCTCATCCTGCCTATTTTACACAGCAGGACCTCGACTACAAAATTTTCCTAGCCATCCCATATCAGTGCGAGCTCCACACCAAATTTATGGAGTAGGTTAAACAACCCCCTCTACCCCAAACTCCTCGCTATCGAGGTACCTCCAAAATTTTTTGTGTCCAAACTTAACAAATATCGCAACACCGACTCTCAATCCCACATTCTCGAATTCCAAAATACTCTAAGCCTTTACTCCATAGCTGACCACCTGATGTGTCAACTTTTTCCTACCAGCCTCACAGATAGCTCTCTTCGTTGGTATCATAACCTTCCCAATGGCTCGATTCGAAGCTTCAATCAATTATCCAACCTTTTTATCACCCAATTTGCCTTCAACAAAGATCGAGAGGTCATAGTCGACTCCCTCTTCAATTTCCAAAAATCTAACAGTGAAACCCTTGAAACCTTCACCAAGACGCTTCTTGATGAGTCGTGTAAAGTTGAAAACCTCGACTGCGCGAACGTGGTACTCGCGTATTCAAACGTCTTGTTAGATAACAGTCGTGTCAAGGAATACTTGGTACTCCATAAACCGTGAACCCTCGAGGAGATGCTCACAAAAATCAATGGGTATATCGACCTTGAGCGACTCCACGAATCAAATAAACAGGGGAAACCTCCGATCACCAATATAAATAAACCTCGACAAGGCCAACCCTTTACTCCTGCACCCCTGATCGCTCCCGTCTCACAGAAGACTGAGAGCTGCAAGTGCCCTCACACTAACAACAATTCCGAAGCTGCCGGAAATGATCGAAACCAGTTTTACCCAAGCTTACTGCCCCTCTCAGCACTCTTCTACCACAGATCCAGGCAGACTCCATGTGGCACACCCCTTTCCCTATCGAAGTCAAACAAGGCGAACCTTATTGCGCCAACCACAAGTGTAACTACCACCACACCAATAAATGCTTCGCCCTGCAACCCTCTCGAAATCATCCTCAAAGAGGGTCGTCTACAATAATATGTCGCCGACCTCCCTGGCTACCTCGACGGGTCATACCTAAAACCTCTACCCGCCCCTGCTCCCGTCCTAGCCGAGATACACATCTACCTGCTTCACATTATTAAGGTTAATAATATCGACAACGTCCCTTCTAAGAGCAGGCGTAAGCGTGTCAAAGAATGCTGCAAACTCACTTACTAGGAGAAGCTACCTGCCATAATCAAGTTTATTTCCTCGACCCGAGGGTATCTCTTTCATCGACTGCGACACCTTGCATGTTCGTTTTCCCCATTCCAACCCTTTAGTCATTATGATTAAGGTCCAACACCTCATCCTCCACACCATGCTTATTGATATAGGAAGTACAGCCGATGTACTTTTCCTTCAGACCGTCAAAGCCATAAACAAAATAGACCTCATCACTGCCACCAATGTTGAACTAAAAGGTTTTAATGGGGCCACTAAAGTTTTTGTTGGTCGAATCAGCCTTCCAGTTACCACCGCCCCAATCTCACTTCAAACCAGCTTTCTTGTCATCGATAAGAAATCTGAGTACCTTGGTATCCTCGGGCGCGACTGGCCCAATGCCATGCACGCCATACCTTTGACTTATCATTAGACCCTTCATTTCACTACCCCCTAAAGTACATGGAATTTAAAAGGTTCTCAGCGCCTCGCCCGTTTATGTGAGCATCCAGAGATCGATCAGACTCGGAAACTCGTCAGACTCCCATAGCAATCACTATCTCCATACCTTCGATACCCGCAATCTCACCCATCGGATGCACCACTATTTATATTGAGCTTGAAGGTCCTGGTCAAGGTACGTTTATTGGAACCTTTCTAGACGAGGTTGAGCACCTTGAACTCACAGACTTTCTTCGAGCAAACAAAGACGTCTTCACATGGACGTTCCAGGAGATGTCCGGTGTCGACCTCACTTTACCATGTCACTGCCTCGACCTCATCCCCTACTCTACAGTAGTAAAGTAGAGAAAGCGTACACTGGCACGACGACTTTGAGAAACTGTAAACCTCGAGGTTGACAAGCTCATAGCCGTGAGTTTTATCAGAGAAGTCAAGTATGCTGAATGGATATCAAACATTATTGCAGTTCCTAAAAAGAATGGCATGATCAGAATTTGCGTCGACTTCACAGATCTCAACAAACACACACCGAAGGACAGTTTCCCCCTTCTGATCATTTTAGTACTCCTCGATTCTACTGCTGGACATGAACGTCTGTTTATGATGGATGCGGCTTCAGGTTACAATCAGGTACCCTTCCCCCCCGAAGATCAACTTATAATTTCTTTTATCACTGAACAAAGCCTTTACTGCTTTAAGTTCATGCTTTTTGGCCATAAAAATGCGGGTTCCACCTACCAATGCCTTGTCATAACCATGTTCAAGCCCTTGTTTGGCAAGTCGGTCGAAGTTTACATTGACGACATGTTATGCAAGAGCCTCCAAAAATAAACCCATATCTAGGACCTAACCGAAGTCTTCTCGATACTTCGAACATACAACATGAAACTTAATCCAGACAAGTGCCAGTTTGGTGTTTTGTCTGGCAAATTTTTAGGCCATCTTATCAGTAAATGAGGTATTGAGATCAACCCTACACATATTCGAGCCCTCATCGATATATCTTCCCTCCGAACCAAAAAAGATGTCCAAAAGGTGGTTGGCAAGATAGCGGCCCTCAACCATTTTATTTCTAAATCCTCAGACCCCTGTGCTTGGCTCTTCTCTCTCTTACGCGACCAAGCCATCCACAAGGCAAAAAAGAAAAATAACCCTGAGATAAATTGGACCCCCGACTGTGAGCAGGCCCTCCTCAAACTTAAAACATACCTTGGTCGACCACCCATCATCAGCACCCATATCGAAGGTGAAACACTCTCCTTATATATCGCGGTCACCGATACCTCTGTCAGTTCAGTCCTCATTCGACTCGAATCAAACATTGAGAAACCTGTATATTTTATCAGCAAAACTCTAACACCCGTAGAATCTCGATACACGAAACTTAAACGTTTGCTCCTCACCCTCGTCTGCACTTCCCAAAAACTCAAACCATATTTTCAAGCTCACCTCATCCATGTTATAACAAGTTATCCCCTTCGAGAAGTACTCAGCAAGAAAGAAAAATCTATACGAGTATAACGGTGGTCTGTCTATTTGGGCGAACATGACATCACATTTGAGAAGCAGGTCTCCCAAAAAGACTAAGCAGTCCCCGATTTCCTTGCTGACTTTCCGGTCGAAGATGTCAACTGGGAGGAACATGAAGAAGATCTACCAGGCGACCAACCCGAACTTACTGACCCATGGAACCCTAACACAAGCTGGCGACTCTTCACAGATGGATCTGCTGGACCTAATGCTTTGGGGATCGGTATTATCCTGGTTATACCTACCAATGATCGAATAGAGAAGGCAGTGAAGTTAAACTTTGAATGCTCCAATAACGAGGCTGTGTATGAAGCCTTGATCCCTGGTCCCGACCTTACACTTGAACTTGGTATCCCTAAACTCACAGTTTTCACAGACTCACGAATTGTTTAGAGACAATACATCGGTGAGAATCAAGCCAACGGTCGCATGGCTGAGTATGCTGCTCTCGTCTGCCAGTGCATGGACCGCTTCCCTAAAAAATCATCTATTACTCACTATCCCCAAGGCAAAAACAGACATGCAGACGCCCTCGCCTACATAACACCTTTTTTAGGCCAGTCCGAATTCCGAACCCTTCATATCAAAGTACGCGAACGCCCAAGTATCGATCAGGTAGAAGTTAATGCCATCAATTTTGGGGTCGAGAGTCTAGATCCAGATGACTGGCGAACACCATTCCTTGATTACTTCTACAATGTTATCCTCCAAGATGATCCTAAAGCCAAACGGTCATTATTAGAGAATTATCGCAGATATACCATCCTCAAACGCGAGTTACATTGCAAATCCCCAAATGGTGTCCTCCTTCGGTGCATCTCTCAAAATGAAGCCTCTAAAATTTTAGCTGAACTCCACCAAGGTACTTGCGGTACCCATACTGCCGGTAGATCTATGGCCCTTTGAACCGTATCCCAAGGTTTATTTTGGTCCAATATGAAGAAGCAAGCCGAATAATACGCCAAACACTGTGACAAATGCCAGCGCCATGCTCACGACATTCATAGCCCTTCTCAAGACCTCCACTTTAGTCAAGTCTCCTAGCCATTTAAATGCTGGGCTATCGACCTTGTGGGTCTATTTCCTAAAGCTTTGGGTAGCCGAGAGAACATCCTTGCTGCAACAGATTATTTTACTAAATGAGTCGAAGCCGTACCTTTGTGCCGAACCAGAGAAGAAGAAGTCATCAAATTTCTATGGGAAAACATCATTACATGCTTCGGCTGCCCTCATATGATTCGATATGATAATGGTCCACAATTTGTTGGGAACAAAGTCTGAAATTTCCTAAATAAGTACAACATCATCCTCTCCCCCTCAACACCTTACTACCATCAAGGGAATGGTCTGGTCGAAGCAATCAACAAAACAATAGTTAATGATCTTAAGAAGCGTGTCGACGCAAAGAAAGGACAATGGGCTCAGGAACAACAGCATGTCCTCTGGGTCTATCTAATGACTCCAAGAAAAATAATGAGCTGTACCCCTTTCCTTCTAGCCTATGATACTGAAGCAGTGCTTCCCACTCAATTCAAAGTTCCGATACGAGATCCTACCCTCTCAGATGAAGATAATAAGTTCGAACTCGGATGCAACATGTTATGGATCGATGAAACCAGAGACAGATCCATTGCCAACCTCGACCGTTACCATCTCTCCCTCCAGAAGTCATATAACAAGAGAGTTCGTCCACAAAGTTTTAACATTTGAGATCTTGTACTTCGACTTGTCATACAGTCTTTGAAGCCTCGAAATGCCGGCAAGCTAGCCGAATCTTGGGAAGGACCTTACGTTGTGTACGATAAAACCGACAAGGGTTTATACTGCCTGATGACAGAAGACGAAAAACCTTTACCAAACCCATGGAATACAATGCAACTAGTTTCATACAAAAGGCTACGACCTCCACCTTGTTCACCTGATATAAATACAGAATAATCAATAAATAAATTTTTTCCCTCTAAACTTTGTCTCCTATTTTCCAGTGAATTTTTTGGCTTAGCCTTAGTATAATATCAACCCTTCGACCTGACTGATACTTGGGGATGACCTTGAAATTTTTCAAGTCTCCAATTTCGAGCAAACTCGAGGGGAACGAATGGTCAAGAGACCGAACCCTCAGGAATGCATTAGAGGCGAGCACATTCTACTTCAATTAGGCTCAGGCCTTCGAAGTCTAGTAAATTTCTTGGCCTAACCTAAGTGTCATGTCAACCCTTTGACCGGACTGACACTTGGGGGTGACCTTAAAATTTCTCAAGTCTCCAATTTTGAGCAAACTTGAGGGGCACGAATGGTCGCCGGACCCTCGGCAATATATTGGGGACGACCACGTTCTACTTAGATTAGGCTCAGGCATTTGAAGTCTAGTGAATTTCTTGGTCAAACCTACGTGTCATGTCAACCCTTCGACTAGACTGACACTTAGGGGTGACCATAAAAATTTTCAAGTCTCCAATTTCGAGCAAACTTGAGGGGCACGAATGGTTGAGAGACCGACCCCTCGAGAATACATTGAGGGCGACCACATTCTACTTTGATCAGACTCAAGCTTTCGAAGTCCAGTTAATTCCTTGAACTCCCGATTGATACTCGGGACACCATTTCAAAGGTCTTTGAGGTTCGATCATTCTACAAGCATTCTATAGTTACAACATATACAGATACAAGTACACAAGAATATCAACAACTCTACTACATGCAAGACGTTTCAGTACAGCATATATCAAAGAATCAAGTTCAATACAAATCAATTCAAATTAAGTTCTGAGCATACATCACGAATTTAATATAGTAATTTTGTACAGATCAAGTTCAACATAAACCAGTTTTAGTACAGTCTATATCAGCAATTCAAAGCAATCACAAGTTCACAGATCAATTGTAAAACAAGCCCAACATTGTTCACATATTACAACCCAACAGAAAAATCACAAAAGATAGTCTGGCACCTCAACACAGTACCTTACTGCGGAGTAGCAACATCATCTCCTCCTTGAAGATCCTCAACACCAACCCCCCCCCAGTACCTTTAGTCGAAGGGTTCGACCCTGCAGCACCCGCGACCCCTTCGGTCCCAGTATCAGCAGTAGCTTTGTCTACCACAGGAGCCTCCGTGACATCTCCCACTCTTACACCTACACCAGCAACATCTACTTCTACCCACTCTGCCTAAATAACATAGTCAGCAACAAGATCAATGGTTCTGGGTAAGCACTTTAAAGTTTCAAGATCATACCCCAAATCTTCGATGAACTTCTTCAGCCTGACTATAACTAAACATTCATCATCGAACTACTCTTGGAATGTTTCCTTCTGTTATGTAATAGCCTTATCCTCCTCAGCTAGTTTTGCCTCCAGCACTTGCATATGGTTGTACCGCTGAGCTTCGAGTTTCCTCTCGTATTCATCTCTAATAGTCCCCTGATCTTGCTTCAAAACTCTAATTTTAGAAACTATTGATGTTTCGGTCCCTCGAGCAAGCTCCATATTGTCAATCGCCTGCTTTAACTACCAGTTTATTACTTTTTGGGCCTTGATGAAAGCCTATGACAAAGCATCTGTCTGCCAGAATATTCGAGCCATCAATATCTCCCAAAGCATGGTGCGCTTAAGAAACATTTTAGAATTTCAAAAAAAAAACATAGTTACCTGATGCATAGTCTTCCTCATCCGCCTCCCAGTCCCCTCTGGACCATTGGACAGAGTGTCGCCATCGAAGCAGTAGTGGCTCGAGCATGCTCCTCCAGTTCGAACGCTATTAGTTCTTCGTCCACATCCTTTGCATCATCTTCCCCCAGAGTTCTACGCCTCTTGCGGTGAGGTCCCTTTGATTGCTGTACTTTTGGAGATTCGGGAAAGACCATCCCCTTTCCTTTAACAACCTGCATCAACGTCTGCTTCAACGCCTGCCTCGAAGTATCACGAGCTACTTTGTGCAGTAGTCTTGCCTGCTTCGACACCTGCTGCCCCTTGGGCACATAACTTACCTTCCTCGTCAACTTCACCTTCTCCATTCCTTCGACCCCTCTCGACGAACCTTCGCCCCCCTCTTCTTTGATGGCTTTGGCGTAATGGGTACGTTACGAAGCAGGGAATCTGTCTTCTTCTGCCTTTTCCTCCTGATACCAAGCTTCTTGAATACAAAGTTCACCCACTCCTCATCCGAGTTGATCAACTCGTCAATATAATCCCTCGAATTCACCCAAGTCTAGTTAATAGAACCTATAGATAAAACAGAAATACATTTATCCGTCTATTTGATCAATGCATCAAAAAAAAATTGACAGACAACTTACTCGGATTATAGACCTTATGTTGTAACTTACCAGTGTCCTCCCCTTCAACATTCTCATAGTTACCCCGTACTACAACTAAGTCTTTATTCTACCCTTGGCCCGTCGAGCACAGATCATACAACCGTAGATTATCTACGTAACACTGGATATGATAGGTGCCTACATTCTGGCCTACATTCCTCGAGTAGAACGATACAATATTGTACCACTCGATCAAGCTCCTCCCCTCACTTCTCAGTTTTACATTCATAGCCTCGACTATCTTTATCATTTCATAAAAATTCTCATTCTTCTGACACGGGGCAACTTCTCAAAAGTTTAGCACCCCCTTCACCTACCTTCAGAGGGGTAATTGCATTCCTAGCCGAATTTGGCCTCTATATGCCATAATACCCTCTCGAAGTTTTGACATAAAGTTGTACCCTGACCCAGTAACATATAATATCACCCTTACCTTCGGCAGCTTAAATTTAGCCCCAAATCGATCTAGTCTCATCTTCTCCCTAGCCAAGACAGAACCCGCGGCCTCCTCCGAATTAGTCAATTCCTCACTATGTTCACTTTGCTCACCCTTTCCCCTCACATCTCCTGAAGATTCAACACTACCTTCATGTCCCCCTCTCTCTCGTTTCTCCATCTCTTCCTCATCCCTCTTCTCGGTCACTAGCGTCGTACGACATTTACTACTTGAAGCCCCAATTTCAGGAATCACCATCACTAATGGGGCATCTTTTGCAATATCTAACTCTTCTACATCACTGCCCTCATCCATGGGTGCATGACCAGACACACTCAGCTCATCTTTTATGATCTCCTCGTCTATCAACCTCAGTCTTAAAGATCGACGGGTACGCATCTTATCTTACGAAAGAAGAGGCACGCAATTAGATCGATATATTCAACTATTACATGTTAATAACATATTTTAACCTACCCTCTCCAACTGATACAATCACAGTCGAGTGCTCAGCCTCAATCCCTGTCACACCCTCAATACCCTCAGAATCCCAATGGGCTAGACCCTAGATACGTATTTTCCCCCTGACCTCGGTAACATCTTCACTACTATAAAACATAGCAGCCTCTACCCTAATATATACAACACATATAGAAACAAAAGATGAATCAATAAGACAGAAGTAAGGTGACGTACCTTCTTGAGTTGAGTATATTTTTTTTCTCTCAGTAAATCAAATGACCTCACAGCAGCGACCGAGCTATATGTAACAATGGCGTATGTTCTCTAAACTCTCTGGTTTTTTCAATGATTGGGTAACCGGGAACAATAATTTTTCTCTTGTCTATATATATATATACCTCCTCAAAATAACAAAAACCGCCTCAATTTCCAAAACCGCCATCATTACCACTACCCCTACTTTTCGGCTGAGGTGTCTTTTGTTGACTTTACCCTCCTTTACCCACACGTGCACGTCCCACGCTCACATTTTCATAACTGTATATCTCAACCAAGTCGAACCTTTCGGCCCCAGCTCAAAGCTGTCAAATCAGATCCTTACATCAAATCAACCCTTTTTCTGTAAATCAAGGAAAAGTCATGATCAAACGCGGGGCACTCAACCCCAGGAATAGTACCGCTCTGACAGGCCAGCTGTTTAGCTGTTAGATTGTCCAGTTGAAGCCAATTGACCTTTAAAAAACCCTCCTCTTATACAGGAATAATCGTTTATATCGTGTCTAGAACAATCCACCGGTAACCTGATATTCGGCTTCAAAATGTGCCAATCATTCAATTTCTTTCACGTTCGACATTCGAAAAGTTGTTCATGCCGAAATTACCATCGAAAATCACTACACCAAAATCTATAATTTGCCACGGATGTTTTCTAAATTTTGTTACGGACTAAGTCTATGGCACCATTATTACTGATATAGTCTGTGGCCAATATTGAACTATCCGTAGCAATTTCACTTTTAGTCAAGGTTTTATTTTCTTCGGTGTTGTTTAAACATTTTATTTCATTTCTCTCTCTTTCTTCTTTCTCTTACCTTTAACATTAAACTATCATCTCTTCTGAGAACCATAAAATTTTCAACGTTTCTATCAGAAATCGCTTTAACTTTTAGTTTTAAGCTAGATCTATTAACTTCTCTTCAGGATCTTTGCGTTAATTTTTAGAAATTGATCTATTTCTTCTTCACTGGTCGAGAAACCCTCACACTCTTCTTCTAAATCCGAGCTCGATTAAATTAAGGGTTTGAATTTACTTTGGGTTTCTATCATCACCCCAAAGTTCAAGCGTTTTGATAATCACTGCCAAGGTTTCAATCACAACAACAAAGGTATCAAACATTCGATTTTAAGAAATCTCTATGATTGTAGAAAACTTGAACTTTGTTAGCTTAGGGTACATTTATCTTAAAGATTTTACCATATGCCTTTTGTTATTGGAGTTGAAATCTGTGAGTTTTTTCTTTCTCCAAGTTATTTTAATAAATTTATAAATTATGTGTAATATAATTGGGAAAATTTGAGTTTAGGTTTATTTACATTGGAAAAGGAAAGGGGATAGAAATGGGTGTTGATATGCCTTATTCAACTAATGTTGTTATCATGTATACGTAACTAGAGTTTACCAAAGGATGCATCAAAATTAAATTCCTTGAATTGACCTTATTATATGATCTCAAGTTGATGTTGTATCATCCTTACAGTCAACTTAGGAATCTCAAGAACCTGGAATATTTGTAAGCCCGTGTGTGGATCAGATTATATTGTGTTTGGGTTGGGTGTATGTTGATCGGATCCGAAATAAAGTAAAATCTGGATTCGGTTCTGATTCAATAAAAAAAGTTATTCGAAGTTCGATTCATTATTAGCTTTAATTAGATCTAGCAAATATATTTTATCCTAACTAGTTTCTTGGTGTCCTGGTTATATTTTGTTAAATATGTTGGTGGAGAAGAGAAAGTTATTTTAAATTTTCTTGAAGTAATTCCTTCTTGTTTACAATACTTGGAATCATGTACATTCCAGACAATTGTCAGAGCCGGCCACCAATTATCCTTCAGTATCTATTGATATTGTAAAAGGCTATTCTGTTGGTCATCCGCCTAAAATTATTCTTGTTCTAACTCAAGAACTTGTAGAGATAACTGCCCTTGTAACTGAATGTAAGTAAAGTCCCTATGTTGCTTACCATACTAATTTCTTTGGTTCTTGCTTCCATTATTTTTCTTTCTATATTTTCGTAGTAAATAACATTATTGACATATTTAGGGTATGATCTTCTATTTTCTGTAGCAACTTAACAAGATTGTATAAACTTAATTAATATACAATTTTTTTTGTTGGTACATTCGCTATAATTATATGTCAAAGTATTTGTCTATTTTTATATGTGATTTGGAAATTATTGCTTGCTTGCTTGTTATGCCTCATTTTCTTAAATTTTAAGAGAAATTAAAAATTAATTTTAGTAAAAAATGCTTAATGATCGGAAATTCGATGAAATTATTGAAAAATAGGGGTAAATACCCATTTTTCGATTGTATTAGTTACTCCCCCTTCAAAACCTTTATTTATTGATAATAACTTTATTGTGAACTCAACTTATTCAACTAATTGTTGTAGGAATTAGTTGGACAACTTCAGTTAATTTTTTTCTCTTACTGCTTCTTTGTAATTCAGTAAACACAAATTCCGCAGAATCAACATCATAACAGTCACGAATTTCTCTTTGCTTGAACATAATCTCTGAAGGTTTGCTTGTCTTGGACGGGTTGACAATTGTAACTTGTTCAATACACAATTGCAGAGTTTTTGGCTACTATGGAGGGATACAAAAACTTACAGCTCTAATGAAAGGTATTTATCATTTCTTTTCATTGATTTTTTTCTTTGCTCATCTCATTTCGATCTTTGTAAGAAAAAATGGACCATCTAATAAATTGCAGCATAGTCTAAGGGGTTACACAAATTGTTGACATTTAATGTAGACTACCAACACATGGATAAATAACTCGCTACTAATGATGGTATATCTAACTTCCAAGGTTACGTGGTGGCAGCTTTAATCATGTTTTTGTGGCCATTTCTCATCTGAAACTGAAACCCAAGTTTACATAAGTAAATTTTTTTCAATTATAAAAAAATCACATAAGAAAGTATATGTTTTAGAGAGAACATCATTAAATCCATCTTTGGTAGTTGTCCGATCACGATGGTGTGGAATCATTTTCTTAATCTCTTAGTGTTTCTTGGGGTTTTGGTCAAAATATTATTTCTTCCTCAAAATTGTGGTGGGCAAGTTGTTTAAAAGAAATACGGGAAGAGTTCTTTGTAACCTTACTCCGTTTGCTATTGGATGGGTTTTATGGAAGGCGTGGAATGATAAACACTTTGATGGAAAGATTAAGTCCATTGAAGCAATCATTCTCCATGTATACACGACTCGATTGTATTGGTCTTCTTCTTCCATTGTCATGAAATATTTTGGCTTGAAAATCATGTGGCACCATGGAATATTTAGTTATTACAGGTCTGACGCGATGCTCAGTGATTTGTATTATTTTTTCTTTTCTTTTGGCTTCGGGTTGTAATCTTTCCACCTCAGAAAGTTTTGTTGAGATCATCAATAAAGTATTTTATTTTCTAAAAAACAAGTTTTGAGGGAGAGAAGATAGATTCAAGGGTTCAATGGAGGGTTTGGAGGATATAGGATAGAGGCGTAGGGTAGTAAGATTTGGGAAAAAGAAAAGGGAGCAAGGAGTTTGGTGTAAAGTGATTTTTTTTAATGTTAGTTGATTTTGGAGATCAATCATTCCCTCAAATAATTGCAATTTTGACTATAATAAGTGCCCTAAAAACTCCATTTGCAGATAAGCATATGGTCTACCCATCCTTTTTCTAGCAACATTTTAGATACCCCAAACATCATCTTTCCCTTGTTTTTCCTTGTTCAAATGTACATCTTTCTGGCATTTATAAAAGATATATGGGCAGATAGGTCTTGTACTATGTTAAAATTCAAGGAAAAATAAAATTAGACAGGACACTGAGGGGAAATACTCACATCATAATAAAAAGACAAATACTACTAAGAAAATTGTAAAAAATTCACCAAAAGGGACGTAAATACATTAGGTGAATTAAAACCTTTTTTCCAAAAAAATAAAATATTTATAAGGAAATAAGGTTTTGTTAAGTAGATACCTGAGTACCAGGTGGCCAGGACACTTAACCTCAAGATAGTTTAATGTAAATCTAATACAATGTCAAATAAAGGAGCATAGGGTGGTGCAACAGACCTTTGGTCGGAGCTGCTGGTGGAGTCATTGTTATGTGGGATTAGAAGATTCTGGAGTCTGATAAGGTTTTTGTGGGTAGCTTCCCTGGTCTTAGTTTACGACAATGGCTTTAGGTGTGATATTAAGTTTGTCAAATTTAGAACTTTCTAAATGGTCTAACATTCTATAAGCTGTCCTCAGCATGGAGACCATCCTCACCAAGATCAGCCTTTTCATAAACTTCTTGATCCACATGGTTGACCATTGATATAGACACATGCCAAATTCATTAAGTCACTGATCCTGACCCCTCTATGTATATGTAGATGAGTCATATCAAATATGTTTGTACCGAAAGTGAGCCGAGTTTGAAAAGTCCCCATTGCTTGTATTGCATATAAAGAGAGCTGCAAGCCAAAGCCTTCCTCTAAACATATAAGAAGGGCGAACAAGCAAGAGGGTCTATGCGATAGTCTTTAGGCTGCTACTTTGTTTTGATAAGATTCATTTAATTAAATGTGTCTCCTTGTAAATGGATACTACGTCTTGGTATCTTACTCTCTACTGAATAGGGATTTTATTGATTAACGATATGGAGTTTTTTTTATTGCAGCTACAGTTGTCCAACTCAAAGCGTTCAATGGTGCAATTGTTTCCGATGATAACAATTTATCAGACCTTAATGTAGAGAAGACTAAATTATTGCAAAAGATACTTGTATACGTGGTTTCAGTAATTTGTAGTTTCGTCGATCTGAACCCAAATGTGTATGAGAGAGCTCAGGTGTACACTAATACAGTGGAGTCTTTTCTTCCAAGTGGTGACGCGTACACAACAAATCCATCAAGTAGTGGAAAAGATCATGTTTTTGCAACAGGGCTTCATTGGCATCAGAAGGCAATTATATCAGTAATGGAAGCCGGTGGCCTTACTTGGTTAGTAGGAAAGGTATGCCGTTAACCAGTTTTGTGTAGTATATTAGTTGATTAAAAAGAGATAAGTGCATGAATAGGTTATCATCACACACAAAATGTTTACACTTCTATTTGTAGTTCTTTATTATTTTGTTAAGTAATACTACTAAGAAAAAGCATAAAATATTTTAAGAGCCTAAAAAGGGCATAAGAGCAGAGGCATCATATGAAGTTGCATGACATTCCTGCAAGGTTGGCACCCCATGCAATTTCAATCAGTCGCAGCTCCTATACAAAAATTGCAAGAATTAAATTTAGCTATAGGATTTGAAATAGTCCCCATAAAAGGGGTGGGTGGTACATTACAGGGAGTGAGTAATATATAGACATAATGATGAAAAGCTAATGAGTAATACCAATGAAATAGGAAATGCTACTAAGAAAAAGCATAAAATATTATAAGAGCCTAAAAAAGGTATAGGAGCAGAGGCGTCATATGAAGTTGCATGACATTTCTGCCAGGTTGGCACCCCATGCGATTCCAATCATTTGTAGCTCCTATAAAAAAATTAGAAGAATTGAATTTAGCAACAAGATTTGTAATATTCCCCATAAGGGTACTCAATCCTATCCATAAAAGTGAGCCTGCCAATGTGAATTTCCACAGCTCAATTAGGAAGTCTACATGCGCTCTTTGAAGCACCATCAGCAGATAAATTCTGCTCTATCCACACTGCATTTAATTTTATTCTTGAAAAGTAAGCCTTGAGTCCATGCCAATCAATATGTAACTGCCAAGGAATGGCATTGTTTTTAAAGGCTTCGATAGAAGCTTCAGAATCAGAGGTCACCGTAACATTTGGAACATGCATCACTCTTGCTTGCTTTAGCCCATCAATTATAGCTACACATTCTACAAAGTATGTAGTAGTATAAGGTAGGTTTATCTCAGGTAGCTGATGAATACAAAGAAGATGCTCCTCATGTGATAATTGAATCTCATAATTATATAACCCATTTATCTTATGGTAAAGTAACTTTCAAACTTTAATAGACCGAGAAGGATGCAGATAGGAGAGTACCAAGAAAATGAAAAGCAAAATAAGGAACAGGTCAAGTCATTATGGATTACGAACAAATGATAATCCCTGGTCCCACTTATCAGTCCAGGATTTAGGGTGCTAGTGACCTTGTCTCAAGAAGAGGAAGAAAGAAGAAGGTTTATAAATTATACTTATTACTCTTTTACTTTGCTTAAGATTTTCTGCTTTTCAGGAGGTAACAAAAATTATATATTTTCACAGTTTACTTAACCCCAATACTCTGTTCTTATATTTTAGTACCTATACTTGAGTAATACAACTATTCTATGAAATGTAATCCTGATTCCATATTCTGATGTTTCATAAAATTGCAGCACATAAAACCTATGTCTAATATGAAGATAGTCCATTTTATGGAGCTACCACCTGTAGTCCTAACTTGTGGGTTATCTGGATATGGATCTAAAGAGATATATTACTCTGCGCCTCTTATGAATCTTTGGATGAAGTATTCATAGCTTCAGCCTCCTAATGATTCACCTTCAGGTTAGAGTTTCACATTCACTACCAAAATCTTAAGAACTTCAGCTAGTAATCCAAACTCTGCTTTTGACAGCTAGACTAACTTCACCACCTAGGCCATCGTCTTCATCCGCGCCCCTACCCAAACCCATGTTTGACCAAGAACTACCAGATTTTGTAAGTGATTGTACCCAAGTGTTAGCTTCTTTCATTTTTACATCAAGCATGTTGGCATATTTATCTGCTTCTTGTGTAATGTATATGGATATGAACCCGCTGAAGAATTTCACACTAGAGTCGGCTCTTAGCCTAAGCCAGTCTCTGTATATAGGCAAGTCTATATGGAAAAGCATATGGCTAACCCTGAAAACTTTGAATTTCCAGTAACTGAGGCCACGATGATGGCCACGTTAGTAAATTCAGGTAAATTCATAATCTTCTTTGAGTTTTCTATTTTATAGAGCTCATCAAATGTATTATAGTGTTTTTAAATCCAGAATTTTTTCATGTAGTAACTTTTGGGAGTAATGAAAGATCTATTCCTAGCTCTGGATTTGGGAATGGTTTCTTGCTAGTAGAACTAGAAGTTCAACAAGCTTTAGGAAGGTTTGTAAATCTATGAATTGTAATCAAACAAAAGTATCAATCTCCTATGATTACTTTTGAGATTTAAAGTACAGTGAAATTATAGGTCCAATAGCAAAAGGCTTTTTTCTTCATCAATACAAAGCGGGAGCGGCCTTGCTCCAGTGGCTGAGGACATTCCATGGGATTTACCTTAACCTAGTTTCAAACTCAGAAGATTGTCTGAAAGCAGACCCACCCATGATCAAGGTACACTTTTGGCAAGATAAATATTGTAACAGATGAAGTTATAGTTAGTATCTATCAATCATCTTAGTTTGCTGGTTTCAGAAATATTAGTCGAGACAGGGTCCACTCAGACCTAACATCTACTTGTCGATCTTCCCATGGACAAAGTAACTGGGGTCAACTCAAAGTTGTTAATTCCCTCTTCCATTTGTTGCTAATTTTGCCCTTCTTAATTTTTAACATTGTTGTAATGGGGCCAACTCAAAGTGTTCACTATGTTATGCTACATGGATGTTATTAAATTGCTTGATTTAGGAGTGTATATGTACAGAGCTAAGGGCCCAAATCTAGGTGTTCAGATATAGATCTAGTAGCCTAATGTTTTTTGTTACTTTGCCTTTCAGGAATGCAGGTTTATTCATAGACATTTTAGTCTTGTGTGACGCTGGACATATATCAATTTATGATGATATCGCGTCTACTTGACTAGTAAGTTCGTACTTATAGCTTCTTTTACATACATATGCATGCATTAAAGTTCATTTCTTACTTTATATTCTAATGTTCCAATGTGGCTTAAGATATATGCATATTCGCTAGATGTTGACACATGTTATCTAGAAGGGTTTAAAATTTATAATTGATTTAGTATTTTGCTTTCTTTGTAGGATGCTTCCTACCCTTGGATCCAGATCTTGTAAATATGATCTATGGACTTATGAACCCTCTATTCTTTCTTCTTTTTCTCTTATACATATGTTCATTTAGCATTTGGAACAATTGTATTTGGATCTTTTAATGTTTATGGAATGACGGATTTATTTTAGATATCTATTTTTTGTCCATGTATCATTAGTATGTATGAAATGTATTGTTGGAGGATTGGGAGTGCTTTGCAGGTTCACGAGTGCAGTATTGCAGTATCTTTAGTTTTTTATAAAATAAAACTAAAATTACCACAGACTTTATCCGTGGCAAAATGGGTATCATCTTTGCCACGGATTTACTCCGTATCAATATAAATTAGATAACCACAGATAAACTCCGTGGAAAAAAAATTGCCACGGATTTACTTTGTATCAAAATAAATTAAATAACCACAGGTAAACTTCATGGAAAAAATATTGCCACGCACTTTTTACTACAGACCTCCACTAGAGACTTTATCCGTGGCAAAATGACTATAACCATAGATAAGGTCTGTGGTAATTTAGTAAAATTGGTGTAGTGTATTATGTTTGTCCTACTTATACACACACAATTCAGTATTTCACTTCGACAGTTATCTTGTAAATTTCCAATTTTATTCAAGCAGACGCCCTTACACTAAACACAGAACAAAACAATCAAGGTCAATAGAAAAATACAAATATCCCGATCATCCTCTTATTGCCATAAAGGAGAATCCCCTATTTACGGACGGGACACTCCTTACAGACCCTATCCTCAGCATCTTCCTTGTCCACCACCTCCTCGGCCAGAGACTTCAGGAAGGCAAACCGGTCCCTGGGGAGCGGGCTCATCATTTGTAGCACCCTCCACAAGTATGCATAGGGCATCTCATTAGTGGGTTCCCCTGGCACCAGGTCAAACAAATCCAGCATAACCCAATCTAAGCCTCGATCACCGAAAAACTTCTGCTTCAACTCAAAGGTCTTCTCTCGTATACGAAGGACTCCTGTCGCCTCACAGTTCTGGTACATGGCGTTAGGAGTGCTTCCATTGCTCTGGGACGAAGGTGTAGGCATTTTGCCCAGAAAAGAAGGGACAGATGTGTGAAATTCTCTAAAAACACCCTACTTATACCTGAAGGAAGGTACATTTAACCCTTTCACAATCCCAACCCACATTTATCACAGTCTTCAATTCTTTTCCTCGGAATGTCCAAAGTTAAAACTTTACAACTTCTCATACCTAACCGTTCTATCACCATCCGCATTTTACACTTATTTCCAAGTTTTCTCTACCGGTACATCCCTAGTCTCGAACCATCGACCCCCTCCATACATTTTCTTACAACCTTATGATATTTACCTAGAGCTTCGAGAATACATAATCAATTATTCAATTTAGGTCGAGTATTAACCAATGCCTTTGATCACCACATTACAGTTCGAAATCAATTTCCCCTCAAAGATAATTGTTTATACTATTTACCCTTCGTTTGAAGTTGAATGTTCGAAACCGCGCCTACAGTCTATTCGTCTACTAAAATTATAATATAAAGAACACATTATTCCATTAAACTACACTTTCATTCCAGTTACTTCGAACCTTACATGAGAAAAGAAAGAAGAGCAGAAGAAGGAAATCTACAGACATCACCAAAACAACAACATAAAAAGAAGACCTTCAAACACAGTCATACAAAAAATTCACCACCACCCTGCCACCACCTTATGAAGAACCAACCCTATTTTTAGATGGGCCAGTTCCTCCTGATGAACCCTGCTCATCCTCCACCCATGATCCTCTACCTGCACCAAACGTTCGGCCAAACTCGATAGGAAGAGGAAACGTTCCTCAACAATTGTAAACCTCCACTACATCATTCCCCAAAAGTATGCATAGGATTGCCCGATGATAGGCTCCCCAGGCTCTAACTCCACCAGGTCAGGCATGTCCCAGTCGAGCTCCTTATCGCCGAAAAATCTCAACTTCAGCTCTACAGTTTTCTGCCCTATCCGACGGTCCCTGGAAAATCCCATCCCCTTCTGGTAGCAGGTGTTGGGTGTAGTGTCCATGATTTTTTCAAGAAATATAGAGCAAGAAAGTGAAGAAGAAGAGTATACAGTGTTACCGCCCTCATAACCCATACTTACACCCTGATTAAACTCTTTTATTACTTCGCAATCAACACAACTCCTTAATTACCCTCCTTTATTACCTCCCTCGGAACTCCAATATGCAGCAGCCAACCTTCCAACTTCCAATAACCTACAGTTTTTCTCAGCAAACTCCTTTACACCTATTTTTGAGGACTTTGCTGAGAGGGGGCAAATGTAGTAGCCTACTCGCAACCTTCTACCTCCAGTCGAACACTCGAAGGCTACATCGAAGCCTACCCGATAACTCAAAGCCTAAGGAGTTCATAGTGAATCCCTCTAGGACCATACAAACCTTCGACAATGAACATAACTCGAAGCCAAAGGCAGATTCATCAGCCTCATAAATACTTTGACCATAGTCATACATGGTTAAAGGCAGACATGTCAGACACCTAGCTCACCAGACATGAGCGGCATCATTGTTAGTCCTGACAACTACAATGATAGAACAAACAGCGACTACAGTATCAGAGCACAGTGCCAAACCTGACATTTACAACGTCAACACCAACTCTGAGATACCCGCCTGATACTCGGAAGGTATACTTGTAATGTGACCTCCCTTGGTGACTCAGCCCTTCCTATGTTCTAGAAATAGAAGGGAAGGGGAATCAAGGAGGGGTTACAAAATCTCTCCCGTGAACCCTTGAAGTTTACTTTCGATCGCCCTGCAATATACCCAGTAGTCAAAACTTCGACTACTCGACAGTAATATCAATACTCTTAAAAATCTTCATCAGAGGTCGTGGAGTGTCCCATTCTAAGCCTCCACGCATGTATATTGTCAGTAGATTAGTCATAATATTGATTATATACTTGAACCCCTTTGATAGAAGATAATATCCGTGGTGTAAAAACTGGCTTCCCCTCCTTGCGAAGTTAGGCCCCTACAACGGGTTGTACTCCTTTCCTCCTAGCCTATGGTACCGAAGTTGTGTTGCCCACTCAGTTCGAGATGTCAACACGTGACCCTGACCTTCCCGATGAAGATAACGAGTTTGAACTTGGATACAATATGTTATGGATTGATAAACCAGAGACAGAGCCATAGCTAACCACAGACGTTATCAGATCTATCTTCAGAGGTTGTACAATAAGAGGGTTCGACCAAGAAGTTTTGATATCGGAGATTTGATATTTTGACAAGTTACACCCTTTTTAAAGCCTCGCAATGCCAGCAAGTTAACCGAATCCTGGGAAGGACCTTATGTCATGTACGATAAAATCGACAAAGGATTGCATTATCTGATGACAGAAGCTTAGGATCCCCTACCCAATCCTTGGAACACAATGCAGTTAGTGTCCTACAAAAGGCCGCGACCACCAATCCTCACAATTAATATAACCACGATATATAATTAATAAACATATATTTCTCCTTTGAGAATCATCTCATATCTCGAGTGAATTTCTTGAGTTGGTCAAACTTAAGTATCCTGTCAACCCTTTGACTCGACTAATTCTTGGGGGCGACCTCAAAGTTTTTCAAGGCTCCAATTTGAGCACCATCGAGTGGCATTAATGGTCCACAGATCCGACACTTGAAGATGCATTTGGGTTGACCACATTATGCTTCGTTTAGGATCAAAATCGATGATAGAAATACCCGGGGGCAACCTTCGAAGTCTAGTAAACTTCTTGAGTTGGTCAAACCTAAGAATCATGTCAACCCATTGCCCGGACTGATACTTGTAGGCAACCTTGAAGTTTTTCAAAGTTCCAATTCGGGCACCCCCGAGTGGCATGATTGATCAACAAACTAGACACTCAGGGATGCATTGGGGCTGATAATATTATGCTTCGTTTAGGATCAAACCCGCGGATTGGAATACCCGGGGGCGACCTTCGAAGTCCAGTGAACTTCTTGAGTTGGGCAAACCTAAGTATTATGTCAACCCTTCAACTCGACTGATACTTGGTGGCGACCTTGAAGTTTTTCAAGGCTTCAATTCGAGCACCCCCGAGTGGTATGAATGGTCAATAGACTGGACACTCGGGGATGCATTGGGTCTGACCACATTATGTTTTGCTCAGGATTAGAACTGCGGAGAGAAATACCAGGGGGTGACCTTCGAACTCCAACGAACTTCTTGAGTTGGTCAAACCTAACTATAATGTCAACCCTTTGACCCGACTGATATTTCAGGATGTCCTCGAAGATTTTCAAGGTTCCAATTCAAGCACCCCCGTGTGGCGTGAATAGATGATAGACTGGCCACTCGGGGATGCATTAGGGCCACCCACATTATGCTTCGATCAGGATCAATCCACGAAACTCACTACCCAGGGACGACCTCGACGTCCTATGTACTTTTTGCCTTAATCCATTATCGCCCTGCAGTTTTCAACATTTTCCAGTCTACATATCAAACATACTAGCAAATTCATTTGAATACATAGATATAGCAGTACATATCAAATTGTTAAAAGCCAGATATCAAGCACAGTCTCAATATATATTACAACCCTGAATAGTTTATTACGGACAGAAAAGGCCCAACATGTTTTCCTCTTCAGTCAAACAACTTATATAGGGTTTTTTACATGCATAACCACATCTTCCCCACTAAGGTTCACTTCTACAATATCATCCCCAGTACCTTCGCCCACAGGGGACCCGCCCGTATCTTTGCCCATAAGATCTACTTTTATCCCCTCCAAGTTTACAAATCATTGACAGAGGGATCCTCCGTTGGAGGATAGAGTTCGAGGGTCTCTGGATCATATCCCAACCCATCAATAAATGTCTTCAGCGTTGTGGTCGCATCACACTCCTGGTTGTACTTCGCCTGGAAACGTGCATGACTGCTTCGTAGCTGCTCCTCCTGACTGGCCATCTTCGCTTCCAGTACTGCCACCTTCTCGTCAATACTTACGATCACCGCTTAGGTCTCCCTCATAGCATTAGAACAAATGTACAACTGTTCTCGCTCTAACTCTCTAATTCAAGTCTCTAGTAACATAATGGTCCCCTTTGTGAGCTCACTCCCATCTCTTGCCTTCTTTAGCCTCTCGCTCATCACCTTTTTATCCTGGTAAATGATATCATCCAAGCATTTATCTGCACAGATCACAAATACCTTGACTAGTCAGTTGTTCTCGAAGCATAATTTCAAATTTATCCCTGTAAACACAATTACTTGGCATCAAACCTTCTCAGCTCACTGCCTTGGTTCCCCTGGATTCGCGGTGCAAAGATTCATCATCGACTCTGTTGTTTCTTGAGCATCCTCCTCTTATTTGGCTGAGAGACGCCTAGCTTTGGCCAGATCATCTCCTTTGGCCAACTGCTCATGGCTCATCTTTCGACCAATTGTTTTCAATAAGTGGGTGGTCAAACCTTCGTCTGTGGCTTTACCTTTACCTTTTCATGTCTCCACTGCTGTTTCGGGAATAGTCTCGAACACGGTGGAATGAGTGGATATGGGCACTCCTCGACGAGCCCTCAGTATGAAATTTGATTTACAAGTCAGATTATTGTAGTCCATCTTACCTGCCTCTGCAAAGGTACCTCCTGCCTCCTTCCTCCTCGATGGTCCAGCTACAACCGGTACGTCCCTCATCAATGTGTATGTCTTCTTAAGTCTTTTTCTTATAATGCCTAGCTTCCAAAAGACTTTGTTCACCCAGTCCTTACTCTCATTAATGAGGTCGTCGATATAGGTCCTCGGGTGCTTTAGCCCGTTATTGGTGGGTTCTGCAAAACAACAAATTCAAAGTCATAATTCTAGTTGAGCTTATAGAATAACATATTTGATTATCACTTACTCGATTTGAACAACCCATTCTTCAAGCCAAACTCTACCTCCCCACATGAATTCTCGTAATTCCTCTTCACTATAACCAAATCTTTATCCCACCCACGCCGAGTCGAACATAAGTCGAATAGCCACGATTTTTCTGAATGGCACTGGATGTGATACGTTCTTACCTTCTTACTTGCCTTCTTCGAATAGAACGACACTACGTCAAATCACCCAATAATAAACTTCCCTTCGCGCTTTACCTCAACACTATGTCGAAGTACTCTTATTTGCCTTCTCGTAAAAATTGTCGTTCATCTGGCATAGAGCCACATCCCAGAAGTTCAGCACCTGCTTCACCAGCCTTCGAAGAGGTAGTTGCATCCCTAAATGAATCTGCCCCCTGAATGACATAGTTTTCTCCTGATGCGAATCCATAAATGAATACTTGGCCCTTAACGGTACAAGAATAATCCTCTTCATCAGCAACCCATGTTTTCCCATAAATCAATCCAACCTTGCCTTTCCTTGAGGTGAGACCTGCCCCATATATGTTTGCCACCGCTATCACTCTCCACCTCTTCCCCTTCGTCCCTCTCATCCCCCAAAGGTTCGACCCCACTTTCCTCACCCATTTCCTCCCCTTCTTTTCCCTCCTCATCACTTTCTCCGACTATGTGCGCCCTACGTCGGCTCCTCTTCGACGCACCAACATCTGGCTCTACTACAACTAGCGGTGTATTTGTTGTAATTTGTAACTCTTCAACATAACTGTTCACCTCTCCTAGGCCAGATATACTCGGCTCGATCACTTCAACATCATCCTCATCTATCAGCCTCATCCTCGAAGCTCAACAAGTACACATTATACACTACAGAAGAAGAGGATCGACATTAGCTCGATATATTCAAGTATCAAGTTTTGGTTCCCTACTATACTATTTCCTACCTACACACAACCATCGGTTGTGCCACAACTTCTTACTCGAGTACTAACTCCTCTGCTCCCCAACCTCATGTCACTCAATATTTATGCTTCGCCAGACTTCCCAGCCTCATCCATTACAACCCAGTTATGCCATTACTGGTGTCTCAGTAGACACTGCCCCCCCCCCTCCCACCCCAGATCCAAAAAATATATAACAGAAGGTGAAACTAAATTACTAATCCCTAACGAACGGTCTAAAGACATACCTGTTTGATGACGTTGATTGTATCGAAGTCGAAATCCAAAAGCTACAAATGTGTCTCTTGCTAATATCTCTGTAACAAATTCAACAACAACAATGACGATCTTTTCTCTCGCTTGGGTCTCTCTCTCTCTCTTTGAGAAGAAACAGTGTTGGTCTTTCTCTCTCTTTTTCTCCTCTCTTTAAATAATAGCCCCCAAAACTGGCTCAATTTCCCCAACCAGCATCATTACCACTACCCCCACTTCTTCTCCCATTTCCCCCCATTTTTAGGCACTCTGAGTATTTACCATACTGCCCCTACTTATACACAAGTGCGTGTGTTCCACATTTCCCCTCAACTGAGTATTTCCTTCATTCTCACGAACCCTCGATACCTACCAAAAATTAAGGACTATACATGTTCCTACCTTTGATAACTCTCTTCCTTCGATACCAGGCTCTTGACACCCTATCCAGGCCTTCCACATCACCTTTAATTACCCACACGTGGCCTCCACCCCATTCCCAAGGAAACATAAGTATGGCCTGTTACGACACACTGCCCTATGAACAGTATCACCTCTAACACCTCTATAATTTCAGCTGTTAGTTTTTGCACAAGAAGCCTCCTATACATTCATTTTTCGAGCCATCTTATACTCTCAACCATAGTCGTACCCCTCGACCACATTCGTTCGACCATCGATCAATGTACTTCGCTCTTACCAAATTTTTGAACTTTATTATCATTCCTATTCATTTTTTATATCGAAGCTTAACTGTGCTTACATTATCATCGCTTACATTACCGTAACCTGTTATGCTTCCACACATCGATAACCCAATCTTTGTTTCATTCAAAAAAACACGCGGGAATACATCAAAAAAAAACTACAACAATAAGCATAACAACGACAACATCTCACTCTACATACCCACCCACAATACCGAAGAACCCCCTATTTATACGCGGGGTAGTTTATCCAATACCCTGAGTAAGCCTTGGCAGCATTTTTGGCTTCTACCCGTTGCTCTACCAGGTCCCACAGAAAATAAATTTGTTGAGTTACACTCGGGAAATACCATTGCATTACTCTCCACCGGTACGGGAATGGTTGCCCACAGATCACTTCTCCTGGCTCCAGCCCCACCAAGTCCGACATCGGCGTCCCCAAGTCTTAATCCCTAAAATACTGCTGCCTCAGAACCATAGACTTAGAATGCACTTATTTATTCTTCTCCTCCAGTTTCTTCTAATAACGTGTGTTCGGAGTGGGTTACATTAGAGTACTAAACTATGAGGAAGGTGAACAGTACTTGAACATTCCCCCCCCCCCAAATGGCCCCTATTTATACCCTGTTTAAGGCGTATTAATTACCTTCTTAATCAGCATTATCTTAATTACTCTCCTTGGAACTACCCACATTCATACTAGTCAACTTTTGAACTTCCCATGGCTAATAGCTTTTCTCAGCACGCGCTATTTACAATAATTTTCAAGTCCCTTGCTGAGAGGGGGCAAATATAGTAGCCTCCTCGCAGCCTTCCAGTACTAGTCGAATAGTCGAAGGCTACATCAAAGCCTACTAGAGACTTGAAGCCCAGCAAAATAACAATGAGTTCTACGAAGCCTTCCGAAAATAATCGAACACTCGAGCACATAGTCAATCAAAGTAAGTTGAAGCTGAAGCAGTATACGGTCAGTCAACATTAAATCCAGAGTGACTTCAACCATAGTAATACATGGTCGAAGGCACACATACCTGACAGTCAGCTAACCAGACAGAATAGTGGAAACATGCCACTAGATAGCTACAGTGTCAGAGTCGACTTATCTTACAAAACAACTGCTCCAAGGGGTATACATGTAATCTGACCTCACACTGTGACTTACCCCTTTTCTATCTCCGATAAATGGAAGAGAAAAAATACTGCGAAGGAGTTAGAAAAACTCTACTTAATGCCCCCTTTAACTTTACCTTCAAATACTCTATAACCTTCTCCTAACTCGAACTGTCACCTCCCTTAATATCTATATTATCTTCTATTCAAATCCTCACTAGAGGTTGTGAAGCACCCAATTCATGGACTCCACACAAGTATGTTAGTGCATTAAACTAGTTTTTTATAGTCTTATATATTTGCCAAAACCCCTAGCCGAAGGTAGCCTTCGAGGTATAAGAGTAAAGTTTCCCCTCTACAAAACTAGGACCCTACAGGGTCTTATAACCGATTATTTGTAAAAGAAATTATTGCCAATGATGTATCGTTTAGCATTGTCTATTAAGCATCGTCTTTTATTAACATCCTTGGGGATTTTGCCATCAAATGTGTTGTTTGGCCCGATATATATAAGGAAAAGTCACCTCCAATCATCTTTGACCTCTTCGTCGCTCCCAGTATTAATGGCATTAGAGCTGATGGTGTTAATGTTGGGGGTGGTGCTACTTCGATCTTCAAATATTGGGATTCTATTCTGATGACTTCAGCAAGATAAGCAAGGGAGTCAGAATGTATATTTTCTCCATGAGGCAAGTGTTTAATTGTAGCCTATTTAAATTTGCTTATTTTATTAGCCACTGCTGCTACGTAGTTAATCATCTTTCTATTTTTCTGATATTTGTCTCCATAATGGTTCACAATTTATATGGAGTCTGGGTAAACAAATAATTCTGGCACAGCAATCTCTAGTGCCATATCCAGTCCGTGGATTAGTGCCTCACATTCGGTCTCATTGTTAGTGGCCTCGAAGTTGAGTCAGATTGATTTCTCAATTCTAACATTGGAAGATGTGATAAGAACTATCCCAATGCCTGACCTAGCTGGCCTGGCAGAACCGTCAGTTAAAAGGTGCCAACCTTTCTTGAACATCCAATCCAATTTTTCTTTGAACTGTTCCTCATTTATTTAAGTATTATCCTCTTCCCAATCAGGGCCGTCTACTCAAAAAATCTACAAAGAAATCTACTACTACTTACCCCTTTTTGAAATGCTATTGTTTGAAACGTATATCGTGCTCACCGAGAGTGACCGACCATTGCTGGACTTGTATGGATTTCTCTCGTTTGGATAGGACTTTGCGCACCTGGTAATTTGTCATTACTCAAACTGAATGAGCCTGGAAATTTTATTTTAACTTCTGTGATGTAGACAGAATTTTCCATCTTTTTGTCAAGTTGGATGAGAACTGAGCTGAGTGAGTTATCAGTGACTACAAGATATATCATAAGCTCTTCTCCTTCCTTGGGCGTACTCATTACTGGTGGTTTCCCCAAGTAAAATTTCAGGAACTGAAATGCTACTTCACATTTTGTGGTCCACTCGATCTCGGGATCTTTTTAAGTTTTCCATTTCTTCATCCCTTCTCATAGGTGGTCTAATTACCATCTACACCGATCTGAAGATTTGTAAATAAAAAGATTTATTGCTGCTATTTTACCGACTATCTTTTGGACGTCTTTCTTGGTCCTTGGGGAAGGCATGGATAACTAAGCACGGATACTATCTTGGTCAGCCTCAATACCTTGCTTGCTAATCAAATGTCCCAAGAATTTTCCTGATTGGACTTCGAATTGGCATTTGTCAGTATTTAGCCCCATTTTGTATGAGCGAAAAATTTCAAGGTCGTATACAAATCTGCGAGATGGCTTTCCTTCTTGAGACTTTTATACAATATATCATCAATGTATACTTCTATCATTTTCCCGAGATGGTCTTTGAACATCAGAGTCATCAGTCTTTAGTAAGTGGCTCCAGCATTCTTGAGGACGAAAGGCATGACTTTGAAGCGGTATAATCCGTGTTCTGTGATAAAAGCTATTATTTCTTGATCTTTAGACATAAGGGGTATATGATTATATCCTTATGCGGCGTCTATCATAGATAAGATTTCGTGTCCTGCAGTGGAATCAAGCAGATGGTTGATGATAGGAAGGGGAAAACTATCTTTCGGAGGATGTTTATTCAAGTTTGTTAAATCTATGTATATTCTGATCTTGCCATTTTTCTTCGGAACTGCTACAATTTTTTAGATCCATTCGGGGTAATTGGTTTTTTGAATAAAGCTAACTTCAATGAGTTTATCGATCTCTTTATTGACTTCATCACTTAGCCTTGATACTAAAGTTCCTTATTTTTGTTTGACTGCCTCAGCCTTATCTTTTAAACTAAGCTTGTGGCAAGCCAAATTTGAATATATGCCTGACATTTTATGAAATGTCCAGGCGAAGACATCACTGTTATCTTTTATAAATTAAATAAAAGTATTAGGCTCAGTCATGGGTAAACTAGTCCCAATATGAGTATCTATTTTTTTTCTATTAATTTCGACATATTCTGTAGTTTTTGTACTTGGTAGTAGGTTCACTGCAGTATTCTCTGTAGTATTCTATAATTGTTATGTGATCTATTGTGCCGGCAGTTCAATCACGGTGGTAAAAGTATTTTTTCAAGCTTAAGCTAGCTTTTGAATGCCTTTGTTTTCATAGATTCCGCCATTCCAATAAAATCATAATGCCAAATGATAGGTCGATGGGATAGCTCGCATGTTATGCAGCCAGCAGCGTCCCATGATTTCTAAATAACAGGATTTTGCATTTATAATGTAAAACACAACGTCAGCCATCGCCGGTTCTGTGGTAATAGGAAGAATAATCTTCTCTACACGCCCTTCTTTGGAGCCATTAAAACCATTGATATCGATGCGACTATGATGAACTTTGTCAGCCAGTCCCATCTGATCGATCATACTTTAAAAAAAGTAGTTCGATACTACTGCCAGTATCTACCATCATTGTATATAATACGATATTTCTTATCTTCAACATGATCATAAGTGCGTCATAATAAGGAAAGTTGACGTGCCTAATTAATGTCACAATTTCGAAGGAGATCCCTGCTAGTTGAGAACTAGATGCAAGGAGTAGCCAGGCTTCTTTATCAACCATGGCTAAATCGTGGCACTGGCCGAGACGTCATCTTTTGAATCTGATCGACCTGTTAATTTTATGAGTCTCAAAAAAATGGCTGAGGTTAATGTGGTACAAATGTTTTTCCTCCGTTACTCCCATTTTTGTAACTTTCTACGTCCACGATGTACTCGTGAATTCTTCTGTCTGTAAAGATATACTCTAAAAGTCTCTAAAAGGCAAAGTAATATTTTGTGTCTTGATGTCAAACTTTGTGGTGTATGCAATACGGCATGCTTTCAATGGGCTGGAGGTCTTAGGCATTGTAGAAGAACTTATCCTTCTATAGTATGGGATACAGGCTGGCTATTATAATAGTTAACTTAGGAAGACATGGCTTCGGTAAGTTACAACCTCTCCGAGGTCGATCTTTATTAGACGTGGTCCATTTTTTGTCTCCTCCGTAATCTGTAGTACGATTGAAATCTTATTCTGTGGATTGCTCTCTTGCTATCAGGGTTGACTTCTAGGGCTTTTGTCTCTCGGTTATCATCCTTTCGAGATCGATATATCCATTTACCTTTTTGATCATATCTTTCAAGGTTTTCGGTTTGTTTAGGATTAGGTATTCCTTCGCTCTTACGTTCACGAACAAAGCGTTGGTGAAGGCCAAAATAGTAATTTTAGGATCAAGTCGGTCTACCTTTCTAGTTAACTCTAAAAATTTCTTAGTAAATATTTTGAGCTTTTCTCCTGGCATCTGCTTAAGGCTGAACAAGAATATGTAGGAGCCTGTTTTGTAGAGGGGAAACTTTTCTCTTACACCTCGAAGGTTACCTTCGGTTAGGGGTTTAGGCAAATATATAAGGCTATAAACAACTAGTTTAATGCGCTAACATATTTTCTTAGAGTCCATGAATTGGGCGCTCCATGACCTCTAACATAGATTTTAATAGAAGATTGTATAGATATTAAGGGAGGTGGCAGTTCGAGTTTGGAAAAGGTTTCAGGATATTCGAAGGTACAGTTAAAGGGGTTTCAAGTAGAATTTTTCTAAACCCTCCATAGTGTTTCCTCTCTTCTATTTATAGGAGATAGAAAAAGGGTAAGTCACCATGTGAGGTCAGATTACATGTATACCCCTTGGGGTAGCTGTCATGTACAATAAGTCAATTCTGACACTATAGTTGTCTAGCAGCTTATTTATACTATTTTATCTGGTGAGCTGGCTGTCAGGTGTGTCTACCTTTGACCATGTATTACTATGGTTAAAGTCATTCTAGAGTTAATATTGACCGATTGCATTTGGCTTCGGCTTCGACTTACTTCGATTGACTATGTACTCGAGTATTCGATTATTCTCGGAAGGCTTCGTGGAACTCGTTGTTGTCTTAATAGGTTTCAAGTCTCTAGTAAGCTTTGATGTAGCCTTTGAATAGTACTGGAAGGCTGCAAGCAGGCTACTATATTCGCCCCCTCTCAGTAGGGGCCATGAAAATTATTGTATATGACGCGTGCTGAGAAAAGTTGTTAGGCATGGGAAGTTGAAAAATTGTTTGGTGTAAATGTGGATAGTTCTGAGGAGAGCAATTAAGATAATTTCGATTAAGGAGGAAATTAATGCGCCTTAAACATGGTATAAATAGGGGATGTTTGGGGGGGAATGTTCAAGTACTGTTCATCTTCCTCCTTGTTTAGTATAGTAATGGAACCCACTCTGAACACACGTTACCAAAATAAACTGGAGGAGAAAAATCAACAAGTGCATGCCAAGTTTATTGCTCTGAGGCAGCAGTATTTTGGGGATCAAGACTTGGGGGCGCCGATGCCGGACTTGGTGGAGCTGGAGCCAGGATAAGTGATGCAATGATGTTTCCCAAGCGTGACTCAACGGTCTTATTTTCTGTGGAACCTGGCGGAGTAACTGGTGGATGTCGAAGACGCTTCCAAGGCATGATCGGGGCATTGGAAGAACGGCCCTGCATGTAAATAGAGGGGGGGTTCTTCGATATTGTGAGTGGGTATGTAGAGTGAGATATTGTCATTGTTGTGCTTGTTGTTATTTTTTTGTTAATCTATTCCCGAGTTTTTTTTAATGAAACAAAGATTTGGTTATCGATGTGTAGAAGCGTAACAGGTATAGGTAATGTAGGCGATGATAATGTAGGCGCGGTTAAGCTTCGATATAAAAAATGAATTGGAATGGTAATAAAGTTCGAGACTTCGGTAAGGGCGGAGGGCATTGGTCACTGGTCGAATAAATGTGGTCGAGGGGTGCGACTATTGTTGAGCGTATAAGATGGCTCAAAAAATGAATATATGGAAGGCTACGACTACAAAAGCTGACAGCCATAATGGCAGAGGTGTCAGAGGTAATACTATTCATGGGGCAGTGCGTCAGAGCAGACCATAATTATGTTTCCTTGGAAATGGGGTGGAGGCCACGTGTGAGTAATTGAAGGTGATGTGGTAGGCCCGGATAGAGTGTCAAGAGCCTGGTGTCGAAGGAAGAGGGTTATCAAAGGCAGAAACACGTATAGTCATAGATTTTGAGAGGGTATCGAGGGTTCTAGAGAATGAAGGAAATACTCTGTAGAGGGGAAATGTTGTACACACGCACGTATGTATAAGTAGGGGCAGTATGGTAAATACTTAGAGTGCCTAAAAAGGGGGGGAATGGAAGATGGAGTGGGGGCAGTGGTAATGATGGCGATTGGAGAAACTGAGGCGATTTTGGGGGCTATTATTTAAAGAGAGGAGAGAAAGAGAGAGAAAGACCAACACTATTTCCACTCAAAGAGTGAAAGATAGCCAAGCGTGCGAAAAGACCACCATTGCCACTGCTGAATTTATTGCACAGATATAAGCAAGAGACACATTTTTAGCTATTAGATTTTGACTTCGATACAATCAATGTCATCAAACATGTATGTCTCTGGACCGCCCGTTAGGGATAAGTTATTTAGTTTCATCTTCTGCTATATTTTTTGGATCTAGGGTGGGGGGAGAAGTGTCTGCTGAGATGACAGTAATGGTGTTACTGGGGTGGGGGTGTAATGGATGAGGTTGGGAAGTCTATCAAAGCATAAGTGCTGGGTGGGGGGGAGAAGTGTCTGCTGAGATGTCGGTAATGGTGTTACTGGGGTGGGGGTGTAATGGATGAGGTTGGGAAGTCTATCAAAACATAAGTGTTGGGTGATACGAGTTTGGAGAGTAGAGGTAATGGTATTTGAGTATTTGGTCATGGTACGGCAGATGGGTGGGGTGGGTAAGTAATAGTACAGTAAGAAGCCAAAACTTGAAACTTGAATATATTGAGCTAATGTCAATCTTCTTCTTTTATAGGGTATAATGCGTACCCATCAAGCTTCGAGGATGAGGCTAATAGATGTTGATGATGATGATAAAGTGAATGAGTTGAATACATCTTGCCGGGGAGAGGTGAGCAATGATGTCGAAGAGTTAAAAATTGCAACAGACGCACCGCTGGCTGCAGTAGTGCTAGATGTTGGTGCATCAAAGAGGAGTCGGCGTAGGGCGCATATAGTCGGAGAAAGTGACGAGGAGGAGGAAAGGGGTTAGGAAGGTGGGGTCGAACCTTTGGGGGATGAGAGGGACGAAGGGGAAAAGGATGAGAGTGATAGTAGGAAAGATTCAAATGAGGGGCAAACATATGTGGGGTAGGTCATACATCAGGAGAAGGTTAGGCTGGACCGATTTATGGTAAAACACTGGTTCACAAAGAAAGGGATTATTTTGGCGTCGTTGAGGGTCGAGTACTCGTTTATGGATTTGCCTTAGGATGGAATTTTGGCGTTTAGGGGGCAAATTCGTTAAGGGATGTAACTACCTCTTCGAAGGCTGGTAAAGCAGGTGCTGAACTTCTGGGATGTGGCTCCATACAAGATAAATGACAATATTTAGGAGATGATGAGGGTGATTAAAGGTATGAATGTGGAACTGAGGCGTGAGGGGAGGTTTGCGATTGAATGGTTGGAGGTAGTATCATTCTATTCAAAGAAGGCGAATAGAAGGTAGGTACGTATCATATCAAGTGCCATTCGGACAAACCATGGTTGTTTGACTTGTGTTTGACTAGACGTGGTTGGGATAAAGACTTGGTGGCAGCGAAGGGGAGGTATGAGAATGCGCAGGCATAGGAGGAATTTGGGTTGAGGAATAGGTTGTTCAAATCGAGTAAGTTGATAATAGAATATGTTGTTGTATTGTTTCGAAGAGAAATATGACTTTGAATTTTCTATTTTGCAAATCCTACCAATAATGCATTAAAGTACTCAAGGACTTATATTGATGACCTTATCAACGAGAGCGAGGAGTGGGCGAATAAGGTATTTCAGAAGCAGGGCATTGTAAGAAAAAGATGCAATTAGACAAACATGTTACTGAAGTAGCAGGGCAGCGAGCTGTAAAAGTTTGGCACCAGGAAAGTATGTTTGGAGGGTTCAAATTGAAATTATGCTTCGAAAACTGTTGACTAGTCGAGTATTTGTGATTTGTGCAGATGAATGCTTAAATGATATCATTTACCAAGGTACAAAAGGTGATGAGCGAGAGGCTAAAGGAGGCAAGAGACGAGAGTGAGTTCACAAAGGGGACCATTCTGTCACTGGAGACTCGAATCAGAGAGTTAGAATGAGAACAGTTGCATATTCGTTCTGATGTTGTGAGGAAGACCCAAGCAGCGATCGCAAGTTGTGATGAGAAGGTGGTAGTACTAGAGGTGAAGGTGGTTAGTCAGGAGGAGGAGTTGTAAAGCAATCATGCACATTTTTAGGAAAAGTACGACCAGGAGTGTGACGTGACCACAATGCTGAAGACATTTGTAGATGGACTGGGATATGATCCAGAGACCCTCAAACTCTATCCTCCAATGAAGGGGCCCTCTGTCGAAGGTGTTACAAACACGGAGGGCAAAAAAGTGGATCCTGTGGGCAAAGATGTTGGTGGGGGCCCTGTGGGCAAAGGTACTGGGGGCGATAATGTAAAAGTGAACCTTGGTGGGGAAGATGTGGCTATGCCTTGTTTGACTCGAAAGGAAAATTTGCTAGGCTTTTGCTATCTGTAATAAACTATTCTAGGTTATAATGCATGTTAAGACTGTGCTTGATATCTGGCTTTCAACAATTGGATATGTACTAGTATATCTGTGTATTCGAATAAATTTGTTGGTCTATTTAATATGTAGACTGGAGAATGCTAAAAATTGTAAGGTGATAATGGATTAAGGCAAGAAGTGCGTAGGACGTCGAGGTCATCCCTAGGTATTTTGATTCGTAGATTGATCCTGATCAAAGCATAATGTGGGTGGCCCCAATGTATCCCCGAGTGGCCAGTCTATCAACTATTCACGCCATACGGGGGTGCTTGAATTGGAACCTTGAAAAACTTCAAGGTCGCCCTCAAATATTAGTCGGGTTGAAGGGTTGACATGATAATTAGGTTTGACCAACTCAAGAAGTTCATTGAACTTCGGAAGTCACCCCCAGGTATTTCAATATGCGGTTTTGATCTTGAACGAAACATAATGTGGTCAGCTCCAATGCATCCCCAAGTACCCGGTCTGTTAACCATTGATGCCACTCGGGTGTGCTCGAATTGTACCCCCAAGTATCAGTTGGGTCGAAGGATTGACATGATACTTAGGTTTAACAAAATTAAGAAGTTCACTAGACTTCGAAGGTCGCCCCCAAGTATTTCTATCCGCGGGTTTGATCCTAAACGAAGCATAATGTAGTCGGCCTTAATGCATCCCCGAGTGTCCGGTCTATTAACCATTTATGCCACTCGGGGGTGCTCAAATTAGAACCTTAAAAAACTTCGAGGTCACCCCCAAGTATCAGTCGGGGCGAATGGTTGACATGATACTTAGGTTTGAGAAACTCATGAAGTTCACTGAACTTCGAAGGTTGCCCCCAGGTATTTCTATATGCGAGTTTGATCCTAAACAAAGCATAATTTGGTCAGCCCCAATGCGTCCCCTAGTGTCTGGTCTGTGGAGCATTAAAGCCACTCAGGGGTGCTTGAATTGGAGCCTTGAAAAACTTCAAGGCCACCCCCAAGAATCAGTCGGGTCGAAGGGTTGACATGATACTTAGGTTTGACCAACTCAAAAAGTCTACTAGAAATATGAGATGAAGCTCAGAGGAGAAAAATATGTTATTGATTATATATTATGGTTACATCAGCTGTGAGGATTGGTGGCCGCGGCCTTTTGTAGAACACTAACTATATTGTGTTCCAAGGATTGGATAGGGGCTCCTCAGCTTCTGTTATCAAGTAATTTGATCTTTTATTAATTTTATCGTACATGACATAAGGTCATTCCCAGGATTCAGCTAACTTGTCGGCATTGCGAAGCTTTGAAGAGGGTGCGACTCATCGAAGTACCAAATTTTCAATATTGAAGCTTCTTGGTTGAACCTTCTTGTTGTACGACTCTGGAGAGAGATCTGATAACATCTGAGGTTATCTATGGCTTGGTCTCTGGTTTCATCAATCCATAATATATTGTATCCAAGTTCAAACTCGTTATCTTCATCGGGAAGGTCAGTGTCGCGTGTTGACACCTCAAACTGAGTGGGCAACACAACTTCGGTACCATAGGCCAAGTAGAAAGGAGTGCAGCCCGCCACATTTCATGGTATGGTACGGTAGGCCCAGAGTACATGTTGTAATTCATGAACCCACCGACCCTTCTTTTCGTCAACGCATTTTTTAAGACCATCGACTATAATTTTATTGGTTACTTCGACCTGACCATTTCCCTATGGGTAATAAGGGGGAGAGGATAATGTTGTACTTTTTAAGGAAATTGCATACTTTGTTCCCTACGAACTGTGGACCATTGTCGCATCAAATTATATGTAGGCAGCCGAAACGTGTAATGATATTTTCCCAAAGGAACTTGGTAACTTCTTCTTCACTGGTTCGACATAAAGGCATGACCTCGACCCATTTAGTAAAATAATCGGTGGTGACTAAAATATGTTCTCTACTGCCCGAAGCTTTGGGAAAAGGGCACACGAGATCAATGGCCCATCGCTTGAATAGCCAAGCAACTTGGCTGCAATAGAGTTCTTGTGAGGGGATTTAGATATCATGGGTGCGATGTTGGCATTTGTCACAGTGCTTCACATATTCTTCGTCTTGTTTCTTTATATTGGACTAGAATAAACCCTGGATGATTACTCTGAGAGCCATGGATCGACCAGCAGTGAGGGACCATAGTTGCCTTCGTGGGGTTCAGTAAGTATGGTGGCTGCTTTGCGTTGGGAAATGCAACGGAGGTGTACGCCGTTTGGGGATTTGCAGTTAGACCGCCTTTAAGAATGGTATACCGTCGGCAATTTTCCAGTAACGAGCATTTAGCTTTAGGGTCCTCTGGTAGGGTAGAACTGTTGAAGTAGGCTAGGAAAGATGTGTGCCAGTCTTCAGGATTGAGGCACTCGCCCCCAGTATTGATGGTGCTAATTTCTATCTGGGCGATACTTGGGAGTTCGAGCACTTCGATATTGAGGGTTTGAGATTCGGAATGGTCTCACATGGCGGCAATGTAAGCGAGGGCGTCGACATGTCTGTTTTCACCTCGAGGGTAATGTGCAATCGATGAATTTTCAAAAAAACGATCCATGCGCTGGCGGACGAGTGCTACATACTCAGCCAGGCGACCATTTATCTGGTTTTCACCAGTGTACTGTCATTGAACAAGATGGGAATCAGTAAATACTGCTAGTTCGAGGACACTAAGTTCGAGAACGAGATCGAGACCATGTATCCTTCCTCCTCCTCATGGTATATACCCGTACACCCCTAGAAAACTGATACCACTTAATCAACAATACGATTAAGAAGCTTTTAGTTAGTAGAGAAACACGAGGAACACCAAAATTGAGTAAAATAAAGCTTAATTACTTTAAAGAAATGAAGTAGATTACAATGAATCACTCCAAAACCCTAGGCTTCTCTCAGAACTATTACTAGATCTAACATAAAAAACATACCCTAGAAAATAACCTAAGTTCCTTTTATATAGAGGGAACTCAAAATTACAAATCAAACGCATATCGAGGCAAAAGCACGCCTCATAAATAAAACCACCGCCAGAGTCGTTCGAATAAACTAGGAAGTCGTTCGAACGAATTTACGACTAATTGGTCAAAAACTCAAGAAACTTGCATGGTCGTTCAAATAAAACCAAACTCGTTCGAACGAAAATATGGCTCTGGGCCAAATTCCAGAGGACATGTCAACTCGCTCGAACGATACTTAACGTCATTCGAACGACTTTGACAAATCTTCAAATACTCTAGATCCTCCTGGATCATGGCTCCCCCCTTTAGGAGCCTTGAGCTCCTGCTCAAGCTGGAACTGGAAAGTTGGGAATGCGGCCCTGTCCATTACCCTGCGATACCACTTCAACATACGAGGTAGCAGACCCTTCTTCCCAACTCGGAGCGACTCAAAACCACCACATGTCTTCCCTGGCAGGAACTTTCGGCGAAACACACTACGCCCCTTAGAATCATCATATTCTATAACATATCCTAACGTAACAAAAGGTTGTATCTACATTGAAACCAACATGGCAGAAATAATTGGTAATGAGGGTCGAGATAACCAATCAGCCAATTTGTTGTCCACTCCATTCTTATACTGTATAATTAAGGGCAATTGTTGGAAATATGACCTCCCCTTCATCTGGCGAGCTTGTTGTAGCTTGGACTGTGTAGCAAATAACTAGAACGGTTTATGATCAGTATGTACCACAACTTCCTCTTGTAACTTCCCCAAATCATTTTGTTGCCTAAAAAATATTGTCATTAGAGACAACACTCGAGCCGACGTACCCTCCTGAGCTGGTCGCACCAATAAAACAAACTTGCCACTCGCATTAACCAACCGCTTCACCTGAGTCTCCGGTACCAAATTTGACGTATTGACATGCTTATTACAAGCATTGATATAAAACTCCTTTCCCTCCTTCACAAGACGATACTTGCGAGCTCTACAGTAATGAATCGCATCTCGGTCCCAAAGATAAGGGCTACCCAAGATGACCTGACACACATCCAAAGGAACCACCTCACACATCACCTCGTTAATAAACTTATCAGAAATCACAAACTTGAATGTACACTACTTCGTGACCATCACATCCGTATCATTCTGAAACCACCCGAAACCATACGGCATAGGATGAGTTATAGTCGTCAAACCCATCTTCTTCAACAACGTCTTAGAAATTAAATTTTTCTGACTACTAGGATCTATAATGGCCTTGACTAAACTCTGCTTTACCTGAATACTGACATGAAAAAGGTCTTCCCGACTTTCTTCCTCGACAGCCAAAGTCTGCTGAAACATAAGTGTAAGCTTAGGATTCAGTTTATCTAAATCCGAAAGGTCAACAACCTCAACGGCTAGTAAATATTTCTCTTTATTACGCTTCTCCTCCTTTGGCCTAAGCTCCGGATGAAGTTTCCAACAATAATCGGAAAGATGCCCACTCGCCTTACAATGATTGCAATGAAATTCTTTAGACGAAGAACCCTCTCCTTTGGCCTCTCTCTTATGCTCATTTTTCCAACTAGACTTGTACCCCGACTTGATCTTGTCGTCTTCTTTGTCGTTCTTCAAGTACTTGCCTTCAATAACAATTGCCTTTACGGTAGCGTCCTCGATATTGGCCACAATAAAGAGTTTCAACTCTCTCCTAATAGACTCTGACAAAACCCCCTTGTACTTCATGAACACCTCATACACATCCACATCAATGTCCAAAACCAATGCTTGGTTATGAAATGCCGCAGTGTACTCTTGTACGGATTGCTCAAACTTTTGGCGCAAATTGTACCATTTATACCATCTATCTTGCTCATACCCAATCGGATAAAACTGCTTTCGTACTAAAACCTTGAATTCTTTCCAACCCAAATCTCCTACATCGTGGCATTTTTTATAAGATTTCAACCACGTGAGTGCATGACTTGCAAATTTCAACGTAGCAAAGCATATTTGCATCGTGGCATTTTTTATAAGATTTCAACCACGTGAGTGCATGACTTGCGAATTTCAACGTAGCAAAGCATATTTGCTAAGCATTGGAGTATTCGTAAACTAAAAAATAGGTCTCTAACCTATCTAACCACTTATCCAATATCTTAGCATCGATTGAACCGTCGAATACTGGAATTTTAATCTTAAAACCTATATAAAGATTACGCAAAAGATTTGTGGACTTACCAATAATCGATCGCTCCTCGTCCGATTTGGCACCACTAGAATCATCAAAAACCGAAACGTCCTCATCACCATCCACCTCCATAACCCCTTTCTTCTTCGAACGGCCTCGCCGTTCCACCGAAGTGGAAGCCTTAGCGAGGTTCGTGAGACGCAACTGCTCCACTAACTCCCCTACAGTAGAAGTTAGGGCAGAAACTATTGTTTCCAAAACCGTGAGTCTCTCTTTGGGATCGCCCATCTACAAATCGACCTTCTTCTTCAAATTAGGTTTGTGATGGATCTTCAACGGACTCACTAGCTTCTCCTTCGTTTGCTTGAGACGGTCACGTTTAAAGACTATAAACCACAATCAACCCCCCGAGAATCGAAACTGGAAAACTGATGCCACTTAATCTATAATGCGATTGAGAAGCTTTTAGTTAGTAGAGAAACATGAAAAACACCAAAATTGGGCAAAATAAAGCTTAATTGCTTAAAAGAATCGAAGTAGATTATAATTAATCACTCTAAAACCCTAGTCTTCTCTCAGAACTCTCTCTAGAACAAACATAAAAAATATAGCCTTGAAAATAACCTAAGTTCCCTTTATATAGAGGGAACTCAAAATTACAAATCAAACGCATCTCGAGGCAACAGCACGCCTCATAAATAAAACCACCGCCAAAGTCATTTGAACGAACTAGGAAGTCGTTCAAGCGACTTTACGACTAATTGGTCTAAAACCCTAAAAACTTGCATGGTCGTTCGAACGAAACCAAACTCGTTCGAACAAAAACATGGCTCTGGGCCAAATTCCAGAGGACATGTCAACTCGGTAGAACGACACTCAACCTCGTTCGAACGACTTTGACAAATCTCCAAATACTCTAGATCCTCCTAGATCATTCACAAAGATACAAATTAATGGTATCTCTGGAAATGGTATCTTCACTTCCTGCGGTAGCAGCCTCACCAAAAATAGTTGTACCATCCTAATAGTACAAGTTGTTACTTCTTCTTTGGCCCTTCAATGCAGCCATGGCTCCCTTAAGAACCTTCTCCATGCCATTCTCAGACACAACCTTGTAGACTTTCACTTCAAGTAAACTCGCTGAGATAATGTTCTTCTTCAACGTCAGAATACCTCAATCTCTTTAACCAACCCATTGTATGACTTTAGATGAATGGTATCTATCCCCATTATGCGACAAAAATCATCATTTCTCATCAACACTGCTCCACTTTCTAGGTTTTCCAAACAAGAAAAACAACCCCTTTCGAGACAAATGTTATAAGTAGCACCCGAATCCAAGATCCATTCTTTTAAATCAACAACACATGGACTCGATGATATAGTTAAAGAAAAGTTGGAATCATTACCTCCATTTGTCGTGCCTTGAACAAGATTTACCGAAGAACCCGATTTCCTACCTTTCTTCTTAAGAAGCACAGGACATTCATTTTTCTAATTACCCATTTCTTTACAAAATGTGCATTGGTATTTTCCCAAGTTGTTACTATTTACACCGCGACCTTTCGACTTCGATCAAAAGTTGTTGTCACTAGACTTCCCTTTGTCCAAAGACCTCCCTCTAGTCATCAATACCTCAGATGTCGAGTCCTCAGACTCACGTTTTTCCTTCCTCCGATACTCATTGTTTACCGCTGCCGTAGTCACATCTGAGTATTGTAATGAACTCTTCCCGTATGTTATCGTCGTAACAAAATGTTCGTACTCTTCGGGAAGCGAGTTCAAGAACAAAAGTATTTTGTCTTCATCGCCAAAAATTTCCTCTAGATTTGCCAAGTCGGCTAATAACTTGGTGAAATCATTCAAGTGTTCCGACCTAGAAATCCCTTGTCTCATCGTAAATTGATAAAGCTTCATTTTCAAATGGAGTCAATTTTGGACGCTTTTCACCTAATACTTTTCCTCAAAAATCCTATAAATTTTGTTTGCCAAGGTTTTATTTATTACAAGGTATTTTATATCTTGAGCAAGACATGAGCAGATTTGACCACAATCCCTCTTGTTCATCTTCTTCCCAACACTCTCTTCTAGCTCATCCGATTTGTCTTTCAACACCTTATTTAAATCTTGTTGACTTAGTGCATCAATAACCTCGCATCGCCACATGCCAAAGTTATTGGTACCGTTGAATTTCTCAACTTCTATTTTTGCGTTATTAAACAGCACCGTTATATTCCGTTTAGGGGTCGAGGAACTAGGTTCATCTTCTTCTACTATGGTTCCCTTAATTTCATACACTAACCAAAATTGAAAACCCAAATTAAAATTGAGATACGTCTACGTTACGTCAAATTCGTGCACCATCAAGGAACCAACCTCGCTTTGATACCAATTATTAGGCCGCGCCGCGGAAGCCGAACTACGATTTATTCGATTAGGGCACAAACAAGCAAATAGGAATACACAATCAAGAATCAACAACAAGGTTTTAAGGTGGTTCGGCAATTGCCTATATCCACACATAATAGAGAGAGAGTTTATTCCAAGACCAAGGTTACAATCTTTACAAACAATTGAGGTTTCTTTCTTAAGAATTCTTCCCACTAAAGATCTCCCCAAAGATGGCTTCTAAAAATCCTAACTCTCCTTTATATACTTGGGAAGGCCAGATACAATCACTCGAATCTCGAGTCATACAAGAGGCTTCAAACAAATCTCAAAAATGACTTTTCTCGATGTCTGTTCGAACAGACTCTTTCTTATTCGAATAAACACCCAAAGTGTATTCGAAGAAAAGGGAATCTGAGTAAATTGTTTGAACAGACTTTGTTATGTTCGAACAGACTCAAAGTCTATTCGAACAGAAAATAGGGCAGCCTCACATCTCTTTGATTGATCTTTAGCATCTACCATGTGTTTAGGGAAACCAATAGATGTAGAATAGGTAAGCAATTTATTCATATGAATGTAAAAGTTTATAGACAGATCCTACAAAAACTCAATAGAAGGACTTATTCAAAAATGCAGGTCTCCTAAGTGCCATTTCCAAGAGTGTTAAAATCAAACATTGAGCTTAGTTTCAATGGAATTTTCTAGTTAGGCCTAGGTGCCTATCAAGGGCCAGCCCTGAGGTTTAGGGGGCCCTAGGCGAGATCCGAAAATGAGCCCCCCCCCCCCCTTCAAGGGAAACAATTTTTGGTAGTACATATTTTCTTGTACAAAAATGTTTAAATTTGTAAACAAGGTGAGGAATTGAACCCTGATCTTGTGATGAGTTCAATCACCTAACCCAACAAGGCAACTTCATTTTATGTTATGTTTGGGGCTCTTTTTTATATAGTACTTAAGCATTTGGAAGCCCCAAATTTAATGAAATATTGGGGCCCTAGGCGGCTGCCTCTTGCGCCTATAACCAGGCCGGCCATGGCTAGCTATGAGCATACAAGCACAGTTGGAAATGAATGCCCCAACATTCTCTAGCTAAACTCCATGCAAGCATTTCTTCTGTCATTTCTGAAGACTGCTCCAATCCCAACCATAATCAATGCAGTTTGACTCCCTCGTATCATGGTAATTCCCATAAACTCCATGGATATAATTCTCATTTTGTAATGATATCACGTACTCAATATATTGGTTGGGTTCAAATATTTCACTGCTATGCCTACAGTTGGAAAGCATCGAAATATATACACATGGGTATAGATATGCAATCACTGAAGAAATATGGCATTGGCAGGGACAGGTCTTAACTAGACAAACGGATGGCGATGAAGAATGTTTTCAATTCAAAACCTTGGTGAAAATAATAAATTCCAAGATTTTCGAGTTAACCCAGGATAAGTTTTGCTTCAAGAAACATTGTTCTCTTAAAATTTATAAAAGGCTAGTAAACATATATAGATACTGCATTTTTGGCATGGACTATAGTGTAATATTTTTGAGTGCTGAAAATCCTTCATTAAGTCACGTTATAATAGTACATGAAAGTCACCGTCTCGGAGTTCAAACCCAAAGGTTTCTTTTCAGTTAGAACCACGACAAGTCACCGTCTCGCAGTTCATTTATATCACTATAAATATCAGTTATAACAGCCAATATTTTCACCTTATTTAATGAATTTGTTGTGTGAGTGAAATCTTTTGACTTTTGCTACGTTTCTTGCATGGTAAGTGAAATATGGTGCATTCTAACTTCCTATAGATCTAGCTAGTTTTGACTTGATCTATTTTTTTGTTTCATGAAGGATTTCATCGTTGTTTACACACTATTTAACTTTCTAGTTCTATCAGCGCCGGGCGAAGTTTTTGCTAAATCACAGCTTGTCAATGTTTTGAGTTACGGAGCTGTCAGGGATGGCAGAACAGATGATTCCAAAGTAAGAAAATCTTGCACTTATGTGCATCCTCCTGTTCTAAAACAACAATTTTTTATTTTATTTTTTGTGTTTTTCTGAATTCAGCTCACCCGGAGTCTTTTATCCGGGATTGATCTTAAAACACCTTAATTTACATATTCAGAAGACAAAATATCTTGAAGTTCTGAATTGGAATTCTTTTAATTATGACTGCAACAAAGTTGCATTATATTGATATGATCGAACATGACTTGAGCTTTGCTATTTGAATTTACAATGCGAAGATGTAAATTGTAATGACCATGTATTCATGAAATCACAAACTCCGTGTTATATAAGGAACGATCTAACAGTTATTTGAAATGGCCAAAACAGGCCTGTCACGATTTCATAAAATTTATCCTTGTTAATGAAATGGTTGATCTTTTGCGAAATAATATATAATTCCATTTCTTATATGTCCAAACTAAAGGCATTTCTGGGAGCATGGGAAGATACGTGTACAGCTCACTCTTTCAATACAGTCTTGGTAGTACCAAGGGGCACATATATGTTGAAGCCAGTGCATTTCTTCGGTCCCTGCATGTCACAAAGTATCCTTATTCAGGTATTCAGATACTGTATTATCGTGTTTGTCGTCACTTTCTTTCTCTTCTCCTTGGAGAGTTTTCTTAACCATTTTTTGTCATATTGCAGCTTTCAGGGACTATAGTTGCACCAAATGCATCTGGGGAATGGTATGGAAAGAATACCTGGATCACTTTCATGGATGTAAATAAACTTATCATAGAGGGATCAGGCACAGGCACAATCGATGGCAACGGCCATGGTTGGTGGGTGAGTAACACTAAATATATATGTTTAAGTACAACGAGACCGCGTGTGTGTTTACGAATATTTCATTCTAGATAAATTCATTTTTTTTCTTTTTTCTTTTCATTAATTCCTCTATCGTCTTGTATTTGCAGGCCACCAAAGGCCTGCGTCCCGTGGTAAGTTCATAAATCATAACGTGTAAATACCTAGATTGCTACATTTTCTTTTCTTTTTTTGCGAAGTTCCTTCTCTTAGCTATCGTAGATTGGTGATTTAATTATGAACGCTGCTAGGATGACCCCAGGGTCGTAGAGCATAGTGACCACGAATGAGAGAGTTCTACCTAGCTTTTGTGTAACCTGAAAATTTTGTTAGCAGATTACTAATTCGGCAATTACCCAAATAATACAAGTATTTGCCATCTTTCCAAAATCGAACCCAGGGAGCAATATATTCCAAAACCAGAGATTTGAAAAAACATTTGTATCCCTAATAAAATTTGGTATTTACATGATGTGACTTTTTGAGAGAGAGAAACATCAAAAAACACAAAAGAGAAGGAGAGAGAGAGATGTTCCTCCATTAAAGTTTTTAAATCTTTGTTTCATATCCGCTTCATAAGTGAGATATCCGATAATCTTCACATTTTTTCATGAGGATTGATATGATTTAAATCTCATAGATTTCAATTTGGAAGCTTAGGGTTTCAATTTTGAGATTTGCTCTTAGTCTCTCTCTCCTCTTTCTCATATTTACTTGTTATGCACTGAGATATCTGATATTCTTCGAATTTTCTCATGAGATTTGGTTAGATTCATATCTCATAGATTTAAATTTGGAAACCTAAGGTTTCAATTTTGAAACTTTATTCTCGGTGATGAGATCCTAGTTAGGATCTCTTTATCTCTCATTTTCATCATCTTCCTCAATCCTTATTTACTTGTTGAGCGTCGAGATATCCGATATTCTTTCAGTTTTCTCATAAGGTTTAGTTTGATTTAAATCTCCAAGATTTCAATTTGGAAACCTACGGTTTCAATTTTGAGATTTTGCTCTTGGTTTTTCTCTCATTCAACCATTCAAATGATAAAAATCATTCATACAAATGATGGAAATCAATGTAAATATGATAAAAATCTTTCTTACTTGTTGCAGCTTTAATAACCCTAATTATTATTTACTTGTTGGGTGCATTATTTAAAACCATGAAAGCCAAGTGCTTGAACTAATAGTGGAGATTTGGAAAAGACGAATTATGTAAAAAGAAATGCCATAAAAATAAATAACACGTGATAAATTTTGTAGTTTAAAGTAACAAATTTCGTAGTTTTAGATTACAAAAGAAAATTTATTCTCTTACGTTTTACTACCTCTATCTCTCGTGACTATTTCATAAAATACTTTACATTGTAGACCTATATATAATAAATGTATCGAATGACAGATGATAATTTTTTCAATAACACATGATAATTTATGTAAAAAAAATGACAAATGACAGTGTCGTAAAGTTCAATAACATATGATAAATCTAGATATTTGAGAAGACAAAAAATGATATCTCATTTTATTATTTTAAAATATCTCTATCTCTCATGACAATTTCATAAAATACTTTGCATTGTAGTCCTATGATAACTGTATCGAATGACCAATGATATGTTTTACCAAAAAATAGATAATAATTTTCCCAAAAACACATGCCAATTTTTGTAAAAGCAAATGATAAATGACAGTGTCATAAAGTTCAGTAACATATAACAAATCTAGTTATTTGAGGAGACAAAAAAAGATCTATCATCTTATATATTTTTTTTCAACGTCTCTATCTTTCGTGACTATTTCATAAAATACTTTATATTGTAGACTTATGATAAGTATATCGAAGGAAAAATAATATGTTTTACCAAAACAAATGATAATTTTTTGAATAATACATGACAATGTCGTAAAAAAAATAACAAATAACAATGTCGTAAAATTCAATAACATATGACAAATCTTGTTATTTGAGGTGACAAAATAAGGCTTTTTCTCACACATTCTTCCACCTCTCTATCTCTCGTGGCATATTTGATATTTTAAAGAGAACAATCCACTAATCACTGATTAAAGCTAAATTTAAGGTTACAATACTCACTCTCAAACCCTATGCTTAGAGAGAAATATTGATGATCAATCACTAAAATCTAAGTGAAACTAAACAAATAGGTTCGTTAAAGTCATGTTTGGCAACTTTCAAAAGACCAACCCATTTTTTTAGATTGTTTCATTTGTTTAATAATCGTACCTACTTTTTTAACATTGTTTATAATTAAAAGTCTTTGTCATTGATTGAATGTAGGAATATAAAATATTAAAGTTACTTTTAAGAGCTAGATAATCAGAATATAGAATAGTGTGGTCGTGGTATTGATTTTAGAAGGATAATATCGATTTAACAATTGATTTGTTTGAGTATAAATTTTAGAACTAGGTCATTAACTAGTATTTATTTGGGTAATTGTCGTTACTAATTTTTCATTTTAAAAAATATTTTTTTTAACGACAATTGCCCAAATAAATACTAGTAAATGACCATGTTCCCAAATCGAGCCCAGGGAACAATTAATTTTAAAATCAATACTGGAGATTTGAAAAGACATTTGTACCCCTACTAAAGTTTGATATTTACAGCAATTAGCCAGCCTCAAAATTTTGAATTCGACTTTGCAATAATTAATTAACAGTAGTATAAATGTCTTTTCAGTATGTGACCTTTATTAGAAAGAAACAACATAAAAAACACAAAAAATGGGGAAGAAGAAGATAGAGAAAGAGATGTTCCTCCATTAAAGTTTTTGGAAGTTTATTTCATATCCGTTTCATAAGAGAGATATCCGATAATCTTCAAGTTTTCTCATGAGGTTTAATATGATTTAAATCTCATAGATTTCAATTTGGAAACCTAAGGTTTCAATTATGAGATTTGTTCTCGGTCTTTCTCTCATCTTCCTCATACTTATTTGTTATGCGTCGAGATATCCGATATTCTTCGAGCTTTCTCATGAGATTTGGTTTAATTTAAATCCCCTAGACTTCAATTTAAAAGCCTAAGGTTTCATTTTTGAGACTTTGTTCTTTGTTTATCCATCATTTTCCTCATCTTCCTCAATCCTTATTTACTTGTTGGGTGTTGAGATCTCCAATATTCTTCAAGTTTTCTCATAAGGTTTGATTAGTTTTAAATCTCATATATTTCAATTTGGAATCCTACGGTTTCAATTTTGAGACTTTGTTCTCGGCTTCTCTCTCATATAGTTATACAAATGATAAAAATCATTCATACAAATGACAAAATCAACATACAAATGATAAAAATTAGTCTTACTTGTTGCAGCTTTGATAACCCCAATCCTTATTTACTTGTTAGGTGCATTATTTAAAACCATGGAAACGAAGTGCTTGAACTAATGGTAGAGATTTTGGAATGACAAATTCTATGAAAATAAATGCCATAAAGGTAAATAACACTTTATAAATTTTGTAGTTTAAAGTAGGGATGGCAATGGGGAGGATTTGGGGTGGGGGACCTAATCCCATCCCCATCCCCGCCTAAGTTCCCCACTCCCATCCCCGCCCCAAAATCCTTTTAATTTAAACGGGGTTCCACATCCCCACCCCCACATTACAAAACTAAATCCCATCCCCGACCTATTTAACTAATAAAGCTATTTTTTCAGCAACAAAATTCTTTTATTTTGATTTCCATTTGTATATTTAACGGTTAATAACTATAAACTATTTAAAAGGGGCGGGGAGGGTACAGATTTTTTGTGGTAATCCCAAATTTTCCCCACTTCCCCATGAATTTATGTTATGCTTCCCATACCCGCCCTATACCCGATAAACAGATCCCAAACTCCCCCCGTTTGGGGTGGGGTGAGTCAAATTGTCACCTCTAGTTTAAAATGACAAATCTAGTTGTTTGAGCAAAAGATGGTTTATCCTCTCACCTTCTTCCACCTCTCTATGTCCCATGAATATTTCCTAAAATACTTTAGATTGTGAAAAATATGATAATTGTATCAAAGGACAAATGATATGTTTTTTTAAAATAGATGATAATTTTTCTAAGAACACATGATAATTTCTGTAAAAACAAATGGCAAATACAATATCGTAAAGCTCAATAACATATGACAATCTAGTTAGTTTAGGTAAGAAAAGAAGATATTTCCTCTCACTTTCTTCAACCTCTCTATTTCTCATAATTATTTTAGATAACTATATCGAATGACAAATGATATGTTTAACCAGAACAGATGATAATATTTCCAAGAACACATAACAATTTCTGTAAAAACAAGTGACGAATAACAATGTTGTAAAGTTTAATAACATATGAGAAATTTTGTTGCTTGAGGCGACAAGAAAAAGATCTTTCCTCACACTTTCTTCCAGCTTTCTATCTCTTGTAGCATTTATGATACATTAAAGAGAACAACCACTAATTGATTAAAAATAAATTTAAGGTTACAATACTTACTCTCAAACCCTAAGCTCACAGAGAAATATTGGTGATCAAACACTAAAAATCTAAGTAAAACTAAACAAATGGATTCGTTAATCCCTGTTTGGCAACTTATAAATGACCAACCTAAATTTTTTTAATATTGTTTCATTTGTTTAATAATCTTACCTACTTTAGAGATCTTATTTATTATTAAAATTCCTTGTCAATGATTGAATGTAGGAATATAAAATATTAAAATTAGTTTTAAGAGGTGGGTAGTCATAATATATAATAGGAGTAGGTCCAGTATTGATTTTAGAAGGATAGTATCGATTTTGGAACTGATTTGTTTCAGTATCAATTTTAGAACTTGGTCATTAACTAGTATTTATTTGGGCAATTGTCATTTTTTTAAACTAAATTACTCTATAAAGTGAGTTTGTTAAGGGTGAACTCGAATTGTCGAAGTCGTTCGAATAAAAAAGGATATCGTTCGAACGAATTGTCTGTTTTTGTAGTGGAAACTTGGACCGTCAAAGTCGTTCGAACGACATACTTATTTTTAGGGCTAGGAACCTTGTTCTGTCGAAGTCTTTCGAATAAGCTTAGAGTTGTTCAAATGAAAATTGCGTAGGCTAGTTTAGAAGTTCGTCTGAGACGTTGAGTTTGCCTTGAGATAAGTTCTGTTTGTAATGAGTCCCCTAAGTATATAAGGGGAACATAGGTTATTTATTAGCCTATCTTTTTACGTGAGTTTAACTCTAGAGAACTCAGATTTAAGAGACTCTATTACAAAGCTTAAGAAGCTTTGAGAAGATCGTGTGTAACCTATTTTATCATAGTGGATTGTTCGCAAGGAATGGTTTTTCATCCGTAAGGGTTTTCCACTTCCCTCTTCCGGGAAAATACTTATCTTCTTTATTGTTCTTTGTTTTATCTATTTCCTTATTCAACGTATTTTGTGTATCGTTCTTGGCGTAGAAGAGAAAGTAGCTACCTCGATTTTCAATAATTGGTATCAGAGCACTTGTTATAGGGCTTGTGTGATGAAGAGTGATGGCCGATCAAGAGAATTTGAAGATCACAAAGTTCAATGGTTCAAATTTTAGAGTGTGGAAGATGTAGATAGAAGATTACCTCCATCAGAAGGATATTGACTTACCACTGGGTGAAGTTGAGATGAAGTCAGCAAATTATGATACTAGTCAGCAAGTTACGTCAACGAATAATTTAATGAAGACTTTATCTTCTATGTACTCGGAACCGTCCAGGGCAAATAAGGTACATCTTTTACGGCGCTTGTTTACCTTGAAGATGAAGGAGAATGGTATTGTGCAAGCTCATATTAGTGAGATCAATACTATTTATGCTTAGATTGAATCCCTAAAAATTACTTTTACCGAGGAGGTGAGAGAGTGCGCTCTTCTAGGGAAAATTCTTGAGAGCTAAGAAGGGTTTATTACAGCTGTAAGAAATTTATCGGGGAATAAAGACATTAAATTTGACACTATAATCTCTTTGATTATGAGTGAAGAGAATAGACATAAAATATTGGAACCCTCTTCGAGTTTAAACGGTAGTGCGTTGAACGTGCTAGAGGAAAGTCTAAGCCGTTCGGTGCGTGTTAGACTTGTGGAAAGAAGGGTTACTTCTGGCGAGTTGTAATTCTTCTTCTACGAAAGTTAATGATGAGGAGAAAGAAATAATGAACCTTACTGAGGATGTTAGTTATGATGAGGCTCTACTACTTTCGTGTGACGATGTTAATGAATCATGGATAGTTGATTCGGGTGCCTCATTTTATGCTACTACAAACGTAGGTTTCCTAATCAATATATTTAAAGGCGACTTTGGTACAGTCTTTCTTGCATATAAGAGTATATACAATATTACTGAAAAGGGAAATGCTAGGTTAAGGTTGCCTTCAGGGGTAACGTTGGTTTTAAAGAATGTGCGGCTTGTACCCAAATTGGGGCGTAACCTTATCTCGGTTAGCCAATTGGTGGATGATGGTGAATATGTAAGCACCTTTGGTGCAACATTCTGGAAGGTTACAAGGGGTGCTATGGTAGTAGCTCGAGGCTTATGATAAGAAATGTTGTATACAACGCAAAGCACAATTTCTACTATTTATGCGACCACTCTGGGGATTAATACTAGTACTTGGCATAAACGGCTCGGTCACTTGAGTGAAAAGGGGATGAAGATGATGGTAACAAAGGGAAAGCTAGAGGGTCTTGATGAGATTGATCTTAAGTTTTGTGAAGAGTGTGTTCTTGCGAACAGAAGAAGGTCAGTTTAAAAATAACTGGAAGATCAAGGAAACCTAGAAAGCTGGATCTTATATATATAGATATTTGGAGGCCAACCAAGATGTCTTCTCTTAGTGGTTTTTATTATTACGTTACTTTAATTGATGTTGCCACTTATAAACTGCGGGTCTACTTTGTGAAGAATAAGTCAGATGTATTTGATAAATTTAAGAAGTGGAGGGCTCTTGTTGAAAATGAAATCGGCTTGAAACTGAAGTGTCTTTGGTCAAATAATGGGGGCGAATACTGTAGTGATAAGTTTGAAGACTTTTGCGTATCAAAGGGGATTAGGCGAGAGAAGACTATTCCCGGAACACTACAGCAAAATTGTGTTGCAGCACGCATGAACTGAACCATAAACGAAAGAGCGAGGAGTATAAGACTCAGCGGTGGATTACCAAAATATTTTTAGGTGGATGTGGTTAGTATGGCGGCGTACTTGATTAATAGATGGCCTTCAACAACTTTAGACTTTAGACTTCCTGAAGAAGTATGAACTGGTAAAGAGGTAAACCTTTCTCACTTGCATATTTTTGGTTGTACCTTATATGTGCTTGATAATTCAAATACAAGGACAAAGTTAGATGCATAGTCAACAAAGTGCATATTCATTGGATATGGTGGTGACGAGTTTGGGTACCAATTTTGGGATGCGAAGAATCGAAAAGTAATCTGGAACCGTAATGTTTACATTCAATAAGGAAGTTTTGTATAAAGACTTCAAAGTATGATCTTGACATTCTAATAACACTTCGAAAGGAGCCGAGAATTGTAAGAGTTATGGCTAGGTACGTTAACTCCCTACATTACTTGATACTTACGGATGGTGGTGAAATGGAAAGTTATAAGGAGTCTTTAGATGTAGAAGCCAAGATAAAGTAGGAGCTTGCTATAGATGATGAGATGCAGTCATTATCAGTAAATCGAACTTGGGATTTAGTTCGGTTACCGAAAGGGAAGAGAACATTACATAACAAGTGGGTATACAGACTAAAGAAGGAATTTAAAGATTTAAGGAGATTCAAGGCTAGAGTTGTGGTGAAGGGCTTCAGTAGAAAGAAAATACTGAGTTTGGTGAGATCTTTGTTCCTATTATGAAGATGTCTACTATTCGGGTTATGATGAATATAGTTATAGTTGAAGATTTACATCTTGAGCAACTGTCAAGATAATATTTCTTCACGATAACCTTGATGAAGAAATTTATATGGAACAGCCAGAAGGGTATTCAGTTAAAGCGAAAGAAGATCTATTGTATAGGCTCACGAAGAGCTTAAATGGTTTGAATTAAGCACCAAGACAGTGGTATTTGAAGTTTGAACAATTCATATCCAGAAATGGTTATTTGAAAAGAAATGCAGATCAGTGTTGCTTTATCAAAAATACGGGGAACTCATATATTATTCTACTTTTGCATGTAGATGATATGCTAGTAGTAAGTTTCGACATAGGAGAGATTGTCAAGTGAAGGAACAGTTGTCCTGGGAGTTTTTAATGAAGGTCTTGGGTGTTGCAAAACAAGTTCTTGGTATGCGTGTTACACGAGACAAAAAGTGACAAAAATTGAAGTTATCTCAAGCTGAGTACATCAGCAAAGTTCTTAAGTGGTTTAATATGGATGGCTCTATGGTTGTTAGTACACCATTGGGAGGTCACTTTAAATTGTCAAAGGAGTATTGTCTAAAAACACAAAAGGATCGCGATGAGATCTGGAAGGTTCCTTTTCATTCAGTGGTTGGTAGCTTAATGTACACTATGATTTGTATGAGACCGGATATTGCCCAAGCAGTGGGAATTGTTAGTAGGTATATGAGTAATCCAGACAAGGAGCATTGGAGAGTTGTGAAATGGATACTTAGGTATCTAAAAGGGACTCAAGATATATCATTATGTTATGGGGGTTCTCAGATATGCTTACAAGGTTTTGTTGATTTTGATATGGCGGGTGACATTGATAGGCGGAAGAGCACTAGTGGTTTCATATTTATATTGGGAAGTGGTACGGTTACATGGGTTTTTAGGCTACAGAAGACTTCAACTTTATCTACGATGGAGGCAGAATATGTTACAGTTATGGAAGGGTGCAAGGATATGATTTGGCCTAAAGAGTTTGTGAAAGTGCTTGATATAGAATAACATTCTCCTAAGTTGTATAGTGATAGTCAAAGCGTTATACACTTAGCAAACAATTCGACATTTCACTCTAGGATCAAGCATATTGATATTCGGTATCATTATATTCGCTAGCTCCTCGAGGACGGTGTGATGAAGCTTGTGAAGATTCATACTGATGTAAATTCGGCCGATATGCTTACTTAGGTAGAGACTTTTCAGAAGTTGGCGACATGTACAACTTTTGTGGGTCTTTATGATTGAAGGTCCGGGTAGTGCAAGCAATTCATTTGAAGATCTGGAGATAGGTTACGGAATTCAATTTCAAGTGGGGGATTGTTAAGGGTGAACTCGAATTGTCGAAGTCGTTCGAACGAAAATGGATGTCGCTCGAACGAGTTATATGTTTTTACGCTGAAAACTTAGACCGTCAAAGCCATTCGGACGAGACTGGATGTCATTTGAACGACATGTTTGTTTCTAGACCTAGAAATCTTGTTCCGTCGAAGTCGTTCAAACGAGCTTAGAGTCGTTCGAGCAAAAATCGCGTAGGCTAGTTTTAGAAGTTCGTCTAGGATGTTGAGCTTGTCTCGAGATCTATTCTATTTGTAATAAGTCCCCTAAGTATATAAGAGGGACTTAGGTTATTTGCTAGCCTATCTTTTTCTGCGACTTCAATTTTTAAGAACTAGGATTTGAGATACTCCATTACAAAGCTTAAGAAGCTTGGAAAAGATCGTGTGCAACCTATTTGATCATATTTGATCATATTTGATTGTTCGCGGGAAGTAGTTTTTCATCCGTAAGGGTTTTCCACTTCCCTCCTCCGGGAAAATACTTGTCTTCTTTATTGTTCTTTATTCTGTCTACTTCCTGATTTAGCGTATTCCACGTATTGTTTTTTGCATAGAAGAGATAGTAGCTACTCTCAATAAAGTTGAAATATAAGACATGGAAAATTCTTTGTTACTACTTTGGTGCATCATTTTTGATATTATAGTATCACACCTAACTTTAAATCAATTTCCACTTTCACTATCTATAACTTAGTACCGAATCATTCAAATTGATTTCTTTTCACGACAATTTTTCTGGATAATATACGTCGTTTCATACAATTCATTTAAATGAATCATTACTTAATCACAAATGGCTGTTCGACCTACGTTGAGTTCTACAACAAGTTTATCAAAAAATTCAAAACAATGCTGCAAGACACAACAAAAATGCTTAATGACCACCATTAAAAATCCTTGAGTAAGCTTTGGGGGTCCTGTTTTTGTTGAAAGAGAAGAGAAGTTATACAATTTAATTGGTTTTTCTCGTCTCATCTTTTTTTTTCCTCTTTCTTTAATGCCTTTTATTTATTTATTAAATAACTTTTTATTTTTCATTCGACTTTCTAGTTTACATGTTGAGAAGGTAAACTATTCTCCAAAAACACGTGGCAACTATTGCGTGCATTTTCTTGCATTTATCTTTAATCATTCACTAGCTATAAATACCATGGTTTAAACTATTGCGTGCATTTTCTTGCTTAACAGTCAAATTTGAAAACTTAAATAATCAACATCGTAGTGGTGATGAATGAGCACAGGCACTCATGTTTCAAAACTGCAAGGACCTAAAGATACAACATCTGAACTTGTTAAATAGCGCAAAAAACCATTTAGCTATAGATGGCTGTAGTGGCTCAAGGATCTCGAACGTTTATATATCTTCCCCAGAAAATAGTCCTAATACCGATGGCATTGATATCGCCAGCTCCTCCAACGTTCAAATCCTCGATAGCACTATAAAAACTGGTAAGTACCATACATCGTTACCACCAAAGAAATCCATATTTATGTTATAGAACTCCAGATCCCCTGCGCCAAACCCTAAGAATATGCCCCAAACTCTTAGGCATCCAAAGACTTGCATGTCCTAACATTTTTTCTTATTGTTAGGTGATGATTGTGTTGCTATTAATGGAGGATCATCCTTTATTAATATTACACATGTACAATGTGGGCCGGGTCACGGTATCAGGTGCAATATGTCAAAAAAAGTTAAGCTCTATATATCTCTTTGCTTATAAATAGAACATATTAATTTATGCCATGAGTTAGTCGAAAATATTTTTAATAAATCCCTAAATTAATTTCTCGACGCCTTATATAAGAAAAATAATTATAATATTTGCAGTGTGGGAAGCCTTGGAAGCAATGGAGCTCATGAAACAGTGGAAGAGGTACATGTGAGTAATTGTAACTTAACAAACACAATGTACGGATTAAGGATCAAGACATGGCAGGTAATATTATGATACTAAGTGAACAATGCTTGCTAAAATGTTTAAGATAATGACGTTGTACTAATATACTTTCCCCCCTTTTATTTATCATCTCTAGGGGGGCTCTGGGTACGTGAGGAAGATTGCATTTGACCAAATTAATGTCATCAATGTCGGCATCCCAATATTTATTGATCAATACTACTGTAACGGTGGTAACAATTGTGGAACTAGCGTAAGCAAAATGATCTAATATTTTTGGGAGTCCAAATTCACGAATACATTTAATTAACAAAATTGCTAACGATTTACCTTCTGATGAAGCGTTCGGGGCTGCAAGTTAGTGATGTTAGTTTCAGAGGAGTGACGGGAACATCTTCTTCCCGGGATGCAATCAAGCTGATTTGCAGCAGGACCATTGGTTGCTACAACATCTTAATGCAAGGGATTAGCATCCGACCAGGACTAGCAACTTGTATAAATGCACATGGAAGAGCTTTCCAAACGGTGCCGGCCTTACCATGTTTATCTCCTTGATGATCTTTTCGGTTGACTTTTGAAGTTATTAAATATCTAAAGCCGCAGAAGAAAAAGTCAGATTTGAATAAATATTCAGCGGACTTTTAGTCCAACTACAGAAAAGAAGAATTGCATTGGAAACTAAATTGTTTCTTCAAAAATAAATGTGTTTGATGTATTGTCAACTTAAACTCTTTTTTTCTTTTTTGCCACTTTTAGATTTGCACCTCAGATTCCCTTTGAAATCGGATATTAGCTAGTAATACTTACAATAGTAAGCAGTGACATCACACTCTTAGACATCAATTATGGGATTACTCAAGTATGGAGTAATTACAGTTTACCACGTATAGCAAAGAAATAACCTAATATCCTTTGACAAAAGAGTTGGCTAGAGAGATGATTGCAAAAACATCAAAATGAATGGGGTTGAGGTTTACGAAACTTTAATCACCTTTAGTGGGAACCCTACTTATGTTTTGAAATATAAGCTAAGTTCAAGGGGTACAAATAAATTAAAGTATGATTTAGACGACACTCGTGTAGCACTTCAGATCTCATTTCGAAAATCTCTAGTGTTGGTTTTATGCATGAAAGAGGTTGGATTAAATTCCTTAATAAGTTCTATACGGAGGTGTGGTGACTTGCAGAATCACCTCAGGAGAACTTAACTATATGAGTGAAAAAGTCGTGCCATTTTCCATGAGATTTAGACAGTCTCTAGAACACTCAAGAAATGAGGGTATTACGCATGGCCATTAATGCGTAGGAATAAAAAGACACTATTCCTTTGGAAAGTAGTATGTGTGATGACTCCGGTTAGTCAATAAATGGTCATTGGTTCAAGATCTGTTCACCATAGCACCTTGATCAAGCCTTGAGTTGTTTACACTAAGTGGAAGTTCAAAGCCAAAAGATACTTTCATTTATGTACTCTTTCTATGATGATGCCAATTTATACCGATCGAGTCACTTTATCGATACATGAACTATGATAACTTGATCCCGAAATGGTATGTAAGCAAGGGGTTCGGCATCCTTTAAAGACCATTCCAATTGAATTTTAAGCCTAAATTTTCTCACTACTTCTCCCCCTCTCCATTTCATCACCTACCTCATTTGCTTTTTCTAACTTAGTAAGCAATACCACTACAAAAATCTCTAAATTTTTTTTTGGGGCAGAGCCCCCAATCCCCGGCACCCTTAATTTAGATCTTTGACTCCACCCTTGACTTCGGTGATGCAGTCCATTGCATTATATTTTTAAAAAAATTGGTTTTTAAGACTTATACAATTTTTAAAATTTGGGGGAAATGATAAATATTTTGAAATTAGTGAGGGAATCACTACCAGAATTAGCGTCAATGGCCACTATTCTGGCCGTGGCTAAAACCATTTGCCACAGCTATACCCGTGCCTAGGGTCGTGTCAATTGGTGGTGTGGCTAATACTCTCGCACGGACCTGGTCATGGCTATTGCATCACTTTTGGCACGAATATGATTGCGGCTAATGGCAAAGAGTAAACATTACCCATTTTGTGGCCAATAATTTTCAATAACTACAAAACTTTTTGTGGCTATTACATGTCAATGACTACACACCCAACCGTGGCTAAAGAAATTTTACAAAGAAAAAAAAATTATATTTGCCTCGTAACCACCAAATAATATTTTTGCAAATAGCGACATCATTATATAACAATACACAATTTATTATCATAATATCTTAGACAATTACATAAATCAAATAAATATAAGCCAAAAAGTATCCTCCAATGGTAACTCATCTTCTCACGGTCAAGAAATCTCCTCACTGCAATGGGAAAATGACATAAACAATTTGCAAACTTTATAACCTAAATTAGACTTGAGAAGAAGAACAGCATTCAAGTTTAAAGACTAATGGGTTAAGATCTTACCATGTGATATTAAGCTTTTTGAACTGGTTTGTATAGAACCCTGCAAGCATTAGAAACATAAGTTTGTTAGGCATAATATCCTATTATACCAACAAGCATTAGAAATGTAAGTAAAAAAAATCCTCTAATGAGAAATCTCCCCGTTGCAATGGAAAAATAATAGAGAAAATTTACAAACTTTATAAATTAAATTGAACTCCATAACTCACAAGAACAACCTTCAAGTATGAAAGCTAATTGGTTCATATCTTACTATGTAATATCAAGCTTTTTGGTCTGGTTTATATAGTATCCTGCAAGCATTACAAACATAAGGGTCAAGCATAATATCCTATAACAGCAAAATGGTAGAAATGTGAGAATGGTGGAACACGAATTCTCTATCTTTTATGAACAAATAAACAAAAATAACAATCAACCTCAAGGGTATAACTGACCTGATCAAACTTTCATACCCTAATAAATGCTTTCATGAGAGTAGTATAAGTAATCACATCAAGACTGATCCCTTCCAGAGAAATAATACTATCCTCATTAGTTCAGGAAAGAAAGATATGGTAAAAAAATAGTACTCAGACTTCAAACATAAACTTGAAACTTGTTAAGGATAAGAAGAAAACTTACAATTTCCTTTATATGGTAAAATACTAATAACGCTTCCAGATGCTTCTCAACAATACCAAATGCATTGATCAACAAATTAAGAAACCTAATTCCAACAAAAAGGCTAGAAAAAAAATCCAAATTAGAAAAAGAATGAGTAGGCTTCAGAAAGATCTATTAGTTTCTATAATCAAGAAAAAAGAAAATCCATTTCCCCATATCAGAAAATAGGTAGCTTCTCATCATCATCGCCAACTCATTTTTAGTTTCATCATCACAAAAAAGTAACCAAGACTTCTATTTCATGTTGAGTAACTTTGGTGTTCACTTTCATGTACCTTATTCATAGGCATGTTTCAACTTTTCTTGTAACTGAATAAAAGGCGGACAAAACATTAGTGGAATCCTAAAATATAAGTAGCTTTATTAAGGACTAAGCAAATAAAGTCTGGCTAGCAAAATTTATTGAATCAAAGATGCTCTTAATAAGCAATACAAATATTAGCGATAAATTACTGCACTATTACAGAGAAACGCAGGGGTAAGCCTTACATAGACAACAACTCATAGTCATCCGTGTCAGCCCATTTGCCGTCTTTTACCAAAGGTGATGCCAGTTGGTTATACCTAAAAAAAGAAGAAAAAAACCAGTATGCAACAATATGCTAATATCAGACTTCATAATATATTTTTTTTGATAATTTGCGTTTATACAATACAACATAATCTAATGCTAACTAATAAAGATCACACAGTATTGAATATAACCTACTATAAAGGTTAAAACATAGAAGACCGAATGACATGAAATTTGACACTTAGAAAGCTTTTTGATTGGGTGCAAGGTGTAAAGTGACATGGTTACAAAAAAGCCTCTTGATTGTAGGTGAATGGGAAAGATAGGGGAGAAAAATAGTGTGATTACTCATAAATTCAGGTCACCTCCGGCAAACTCCATCAAACTTTCAATAATATGTCTTTTGTAAGGTTCCGGTAACTCTGAAGAGACATCGGAGAGAATCATGCAGTCAACGTAAGGTCCGGCGAGTTCCATATGACTTTTAGGGGACTGTGAGTTGTAATAAGAGAGTTTTCTTTCTCAAAAATGTCTGTCAAATGCCTAAACGACTTAAAACTTCATTTTTGTGACTAATAAATGATTTTGATTCTTACCTTGTTATAAATATAATAGGGGCCGCCGAATAGCACCTTAGGTTTATACAAGGAGATGGGAATACTATTATATTTACACTTCAATATAAGTTGTAGCAAGGTCCTCTGAGACCATAAAAATGTGAACCCACTGATAAAAAACCAATCTCACCTGAAAAAGAGAAAGTACAATAACCTCTCTTTATATCATTTTAGTATTTTACAAATGGACATCATAGAAGACTATGTATTTTTCCTTGTATTTTCCCTCAACCTCTTCTTAACTTGAGTATAGCAGATCCAAATAGCAACGAGATTTTTTTGATTAAGAGAGGAATGGCCCAAGAAGGAGAGATCAGGTTTCATTAGGGAGAGAGAGGGGAGATTAGGTTTGGGTATTGAAAGTTTAATAAGAAACTATAAAATAGTGGTACAACCATTTTCATTGGCAACGAATTTTAAGTTTTGGCCACGGTTAAAGTTTTGGCATTTTGTTATTGTCACAACTGTGGCCAAAACTAATTGTGGCCGTGGCCGTTGGTCCATTTTCTAGTAGTGAATGTTAGATATTTTATAATATTTGTTTACCGTTTTGAATTATTAATTATGTGCCACTTCATAGAGACACAACCAATAGGTACGATTGCTCTATATATGGAGACTCCTACCCAACCCAAAAGACACAACCCATTGGAATATTTTTTTTTTTCTCTCTCCCTCTTTCTCTTTCTGGCATTATCAATTTTCTTCAGAGTGTACTTTGGCTGATGGACTTGCACACAACTCAAATTTAACATTCTTCATTGTATTATGAGAGAGGGGTTTTTGTTTCATCCCATTGTGTTCTAGTGGTTCATACCGGAAGGGAGGAAATATCACTTAAAAGACATCAACTACGTCGTGCCTTGGAGTATTTGTCTTCTTCTAGATCGTTAAGTTTTCCCCTAATTACCAATAAATTTAAGAGATGTCTTCATTTAAATACTTAACAGCTAGATGATTCCGTCACTCACTCCATTCAAATCATGAATCAAGACCTTGTTCGATTAATCATTTCGATGTTTTACTCGTTGGTAGGAGAAAGTGTTGTTTTTCTTTACTACTGATGAGCACATAATTATGATACTTTATATACTCAAACTGGTATTTTGCTCGTCCGTTATATTTGATTATGTGTACTTGAGCACTTATATGTTTAATGTAGACAATGGAGATGAAGATTAAAAACAAAGCATTTATGAGCATCTTCAACAGTTATTAGTAAGTGATATCAAAGAGACAAGGAAGATATACACAATTATATTTGGAGTATAATATAAAAGAAGTTTGCTCCAAGATCCAAGAATATATCAAAAATATATTTTACAACAAAGAGATATTCAAGAATTTCCATGGTTAAAAGATTCTAACAGTCAAAATGGAAAGGATATGCAAATATTCTCAGTATCTTTATGTTGTAGATTATGATAATCTTTTATTGCAATATTCTAAATATGTGCAATATTCTTAAAGATTTGGGTTACTTACCCTAAAACAGAGCCCCCCCTTCCCCCCCCCCCCCCCCCCCCCCCCCCAATTGTAATTCTCACGTCATATTAGAGTAAGTTTAAAAGAAATTAAGTGTTGGTAGGATCAAGTTCGGTTGAGTCTCGCTCGAACTGGTTTTGGGGTGATCCACCAACTTCTAATTCTATTGGATTTTCCATCTATACCGGTACTACTCAATATTTTTCTTCCGGTTCACGAGTATACATGTAATTAGGTCGTATAGGTGTTATTGGTTGTGCCCAATTGTTACACTAAGTTAAGGTTAGTATGACCTAGTGTAACCCTTTATTAGGGTTTGAGGGTATAATGGGAAGACTACCGAAACCCTATCAGGTTAAATAGAGGGGAAGTCCCCTTCAGAGGCTATAATACAGGAAACCATCCCATTAAGGTCAGTAGACAATCCAAGGGAAGACTACACTCAAGCTCATGAGGATTTCCTAAAGTAAGAGAGGTTAGGAAGATTCTTTTCATATTCACTTAATTGATCATAGTAATTATAGTAAATCTCAACAATTGACATCAATCGCTAGGCTATTAATTGTTATGATTATTTTTTTGGCAATGCTTCAGCTCTATAAGATTTTCGATTAGTTTATTTTCGATTAAAGTCATAAAGCAGTGATTATATTATTGTTGGAGAGAGAAAGTTAGCAAACTGTTCATGTAAGCTTGGTTTGTTTGTCTTCCAAGTTCCAACCAAAAGCTATTTTTGTGGTAAAACAAACCCATCTAAAGTTCAGATCTTAAATTTGAATTTTCCTGGACTCAATCGATCTCTTACTCGCTTTGGGAATTTTTAACTTTTATCTTTTTCTCAAGCCCAAACTTGAAGCTTCCCTTGTTCTGATTTTCCAAGTAAGAGGCTCTTAGATTTTTTTCTTCAACCCATAATTTTAAGTCATATAACGTTGATTTGATTTTAGAACTAATCGAATCCATTATATATATATATTTATATTTTATTTTTATGATCCCCAGATTTTTATACGTTCTGGACAAATATAATCAGTAGATTTTGAGTATAACATGATTACTTCATCTTTGGAGTTCAACAAAGTTTAAGTTTTAGTTATGAGAGTTTGGTCTTTGAGAAGACAACAAAGCTAAAACGTTGTTGTATATACACCTATCATGTTAAAGCATCTCCAGCAGGGCTAGGGTTTGTCAACTTACACCCAAACCCAAACTCAAATGCTCCCAGTAGTAAACTTTTGAGTTTAGGTTTGAGGATGTGGACATGTCAGAGCCAAACTGGGTTTAAGCTCCTCAAACTAAAAAAAAGAGTTTGGTGGTCTTCTGAATACCGCGCGGTAAAAAAAAACTGTGCGGTACTCAAAAGACCGCTTATCCATTTTGCTTGGTTGAGCTCTCTCTGGCTACTTCTTCTTTCCCTAACCCAGTAGTAGAGCAGAGAAGAGAACCTTTACTCAGTCCCCAAATGGCGAACTCCGGTACCAGTAGCAATAACTCAACACCATCGACCCTATCCTCCCAGAACCTACCTTTAACATCATTCTCTCAACACCCATTAACAAAATTTACTATATACCTCTACTACAACCAATCTCAATTTCAATCACAGAACCTACCTCCATTTACCATTTGGCAAGGGGATACCTTCGGAGGACAGCATCAAAATCTCTTTACACTCTCTCATTCGTAACCTCAAGCATTTAGCCCGTACTATCAACCCTATCCAGTTACTGAACCTCAAGGTTTTCAACCTCTAAATTACTTTCAAAACTACCTATTCTATGGTGAATCAACTTAGCACAATCAAAGTAGCACAAATGCGCCAATACCTGTTAAAGCGGCGGCACCCGAGAAAGAAAAAGGAAAATAAATAAAGAAAAAAGTACCCGCAAAACAAAGACAAAACGTGAAAGTGCCGAAAGATGCTAAGTTTTGGATGAGACAGATGATGTTAGATTTCATTGGATGGATACAGACTTCACGTGTCTTGCAAGGGCATGGGTAACAGCTTTTGTTCATACCATAATCTGCACAAAGGGTTTCACTTTCTATCAAAACATCAATATTTCCATTAACAGAGACCCCGAGTACCCCACATGATGATCATGTGGATCGACCAAAGCTCAGTGGTGTCCCCTTAATGCACAATATGTGGCGTACAACGGGATAGTTGCTCAAGTACAATTTCAGTATGAGAACGAGAAAACCGATGAAGATCGGGTACGTTTTAATTTCCTTTAATTCAATTTCATTTATTTTTTTGGGATATACACGTTATTTATTTGTATTTAGTAATTTTGTGAATTATAGAAAAAAGATGCACACACGATCTATTTAGGTATGAATGGCGGCAATGACTTTAAACACCGTGAAGCGTATAAGATTTTGGCGTGAGAATCGCGATGGGCCAACATAAATGATGATGGGTTGAACCATGTGGGGAATGTACCAAGATATGTAGCTAGGAGAACATCGTATAATTCTTCTCCGGGGAACTCGGTCAGATCAAATAATCTATCGGAGAACCCCGACGACCCACCTATACCTCAATCTATTCACCAAAATTTTGAATTAGATGGTTCGCTGTATAAGGGTAGAACCAGGCCCATCGGCCCAAAACTCTTTAGAAAAAACCTTACAACACAAAAGACCTTGGATGAGGTTATTGCATCTGGTAGTAGTATCCAAACAATGCTTACGGAGATGAGGTTGGAGAAGAGACAAGCGAAAGAAGAAAAGAAAATAAGAAGAGCGGAAGCAAATCAATAATGGCAAGCCAAAATAGACTTAGAATAAGCAAGGGAAAATTGCAAAATCATGGATAAAGACCTGAGTAATCTTTCTGGACATTTATTACAATATTATCTGTAAAGGCAAGCTAAGATCATGGAACTTCTAGCCAAGATAGGCGAACTGTGGTATCCAAGTCATGGTGCAGAGAAGCAAGAATAGCAGAATCCCAGTCATATTCGGGAGCTTCATCCAAATCGGCCCCGGCCTCGAGATATCCAAGTGGGACGGTGTCGTTGGCCGTTTGAAACAATAAATGCCCCATCATGAAAAGGATAAAAGCACGAACCACTTTAATGTCATCCGCCCGATCATCTGTGATGGTCAAGTATGTCCTCAGATATGCAATACTGACGTTCCCACTTTTTATATTGTTCAATTCGATGCAGGGGAATAATTGCCTCACCTCGGATAAAATACTTTATCGGTCGTCAAACGGCACCTGTATAGGATATTTGTCAATTGAGAATGATGCCAACATTGTGAAATCTATTGGAGTGATCCATATCTCCGCACATGAGAACAAAAAGGTATGAGTTGTCAGCCACCAATGCTCTGTTAGCGCCTGAATTAGCCGATTATCGGAATTACCCAAGCGTATATCCATAAACCTCTCAAATAAATATTTTACCACCGGATCCCTTATTGTCAAAATTGTGGAAATCTTCTTCCAAACTTTGATTACGGTAGTAAATGTGCCGTACGGACGCATCAAATCACGATTATGTTCATTGAAGCATTTTGTCAAACACTTGATTAATGGAAATAACAAAGTCACAATGTACAAAAAACTTGCTGTAAGATCCTTGCTAGTGTGATATATATGACTAACGCCATCTGGGAGCGCGGTAATAAACCTAGTATTTGGAACATTATCTTGGTTTGGGTGTGGTATGTCATCATTTTATTCTACCTGTTCAAATACAACCCATTTTTTCTTACTTCCGGACCTCGATTGCATTATGGCTTGTTTTGTATCTCTTATCCCTCTAAACCCAAAGAATTTAGTAAGGTGCGGGTCTCCCTCTGGCATCCCCATTTGATTTTGCAAAGAATTGTAATTTTTTTCAAACTTTTGGGTTCGAATTGAGAGAGAGAGATGAGGAAACAATGAAGGAGGGAGTCGAGTTGGGTTTGTATTTTGCAACAGATGAAGCAGCAGTAATTGTTTTACCGCACCGTAAACAGAACACTGCACGGTGTTTTGATTGCATATAAAAAAATTTATAAGAAAACCCACGTTATTTGCTCTCATTTGCTACTGGGAGAGGTAGAGTTTGGGTTGGGTTTTCTGTGGGCCACCTCGTCAGAGCCCATACCCAAACTCAAACTTGTTGCTGGAGATGCTCTTAGTATGTGATGTTTACATGATATGGTTGTTCTCAAAATGATGTATATGCCTCGAGATGTACATCCATAATTAATATACACCTATCATATTAGTATGTACCTTAAGATTCGTTACTTAGATTAGGCTTACGATGCTTATCTTTTAGGGGAAGGATTTAGAGACACTCAAAAACCAAACACTCAAGTCTCACTCAATACTAACTACCCATTTATATTAGATGAGTGGCTCTCAATATTGGAGATTTCCTGTATAGGAAATGAGGTAGAAAACCAAATAGTGTATCCTGCCCCACTTTATCTCTCTCTTCAGTCACGTCGTGTTTCCCTATATCGTCCCCTATTTTCAAATTCAAAAAAATTGGTTCTCATATCACACACACACACTCTTTCTTTCTCTCTCTCTCATATCACTCTCTTAGCCATACCATTTTCTCTCTCTTTCTTGTGTAATTCTTCTCTCTAAATAACTACGACAGTCACAAGGATAAAAGAAAGTAGGAGAAGGTACTCATCTTCATTGACAGGTATTTAAAAACCTTACATCTCTCAAAGTTAGATACAGTAGTATGAGATCCCAAGTAGTATACCTACCTGCTTTGTATGGAATTTTATGACTTGCAATCCCTTGTTAATAATACTCTTTATAATCTAATTTTTGTCTCCTCAGGCAATCCTGTGTATGAATTGTTGAAAATGCCTAATTCAATAATTTCGTAAGAGTAAGTCTTAGTCAGCACACAAGAATCATCAATTTCAACAATATTAGATATGTAATTACTCACATATACTATCGTAATTGTCGATATCGACAATATTGGACATGGAAGTTCTCACACACTACTAAATTTTCGAACTCGACAATATTTTACATGCAATTCCAGACATATAGAAGTATATTATCGAACTCGACAAAATTTTATTTATTTTTAGCTTTTTTTAGGTCACGCCATATATAGTAAGCATGTTTTGTTAAGGCATGACAATTTCATAGGGTTTTCCGTCTATTATTTTAGAGGCCTGACAATGGTGGTTATTTTTTTGTACTGGGTCCAAAAATTATTTTGTGCTTGTTTTGCCATAGAGGAGTCAGAGAGTTACGATAGTGTCCTCATCCAACCTTCTTTGCCAACTCACGAAGAAATCTATCTACCACTGTATGATGCTGAAGCTCAAGAAGTGAGGCAAGCCAAAATTGAGTGGGAATTAGAATTTGAACGACTAAAAAATGAGTTCTGGGAGGAGCAAGATTTGGCATATTATTTCAAGTCAGTGTATAAAAGGGTTTGTAGGGACTTATCCCTCGATCTCACCCAAAATCGAGCTCACTAAGCTCGAATTACCTCCATCTCAGGTTTACACATTTTTAACACTTAACACTCCAGTTAACATTCCAACCAGCCCAATGAACTTCTCAAGAACGTGGGTCGAGCTAAACCTGGAAATCGTTATCCAGTCAAAGACACCTGTCTCCCACAAGCTTGTTAGTTATTCTGTCAACCACCACTAACCACATTATCTAGAAAACGTACTCCAACATGATGAAGAGTTGTGGGAAAAGCCTACATTAAGGAAAGGTTCTAAAAGAGACAGGGACCAGAAAAATTATACAAACTTCTTATTTACGAGATCAAAAGCATTTCTATATTTAGAGATCACTTGTAGTAAAGATATCCACTTCAAGCAATAAATATACTTTTACAAAAATCCTCCATACGAGGTCATGGTTTTTTACCTATTCAGAGGTTTTCCACGCTAAAAACACATGTTTCCATTTCTTACTTTTAATTAGAATATTGTTATAGGTTCATTGGTGTTATAGCTAATTCCTAATCATTTTGAGCATATGGAATTTGGCCATTACATTTGGCACCGTCTGTGGGAAAGATTACATTTCCACGATACCCTAAGGCAGTCTTTCACTACAATTTTCAATTATGGTTTCTTCTAGGCGACCGGCCGCAGGAACTCAGCTCAAAATTTATGTGAATCCGAGACAGCTCACCGAGTTACAGGCGAATCTTCACGTTGATGCAAAGAAACGCGCCGAACTTGAACTTCAGTTGAGAAAGGATCGCGAGCTCCGAGAGAATGAGTTTGATACAGAATGACAAGCTCGCTTTACAGCGCTTAAACGGCACGAAGATCAGATGACTACAATACAGACTGTAGTCGAAGTTCTACAAAATACTCAGCAGGCTCCTCCAGCCAGGGGCCGCGATCAACTTCCAGAGACTTCCCGCATTTTATCAAGGGAAAGATTGGAACCTAGGGGGGTCGCCAGTAAAGCCATTTTCAGAAATCTACCACACGAACTGTAGCCCTCCATCCATTTAGGGGGGGAGTTCAATCAGAAGTCAGTCGAGGTTACCTGATTTCCATCCATCAGAAGAAAGACCAGTGACCTCTACATCAAGTTCTAGCACCAGATCGTTTGAGTGAAGGTATGGGAACTCATCATCCCCTACCAGCACGTCCAACAATTCAGCCAACACGTCATTACGTCACAAAAAAACACATGGACCAACGAAAAAGAGTTGATCGAGGCACAAGTCCTGGGTACTACCAGCGATACCACAAAGTTACAAGGAAGTCCGATTGCCAAAGAACTATTCGATATGGAGATTCCAAAAGATTTCCATACTCCCAAAATTCACAAATACAAAGGTACTAACCTGAAGGAACATATTCAGCAATACCGTGATTCATTGGGGTTGTACTTCAATCTCAACCACATTTTTTGTCGTCTGTTCACCACAAGTTTACAGGAGGAGCCACTCTGATGGTTCCATTCTCTCCTTAAGGAATCCATCTACACGTTTGATCAGCTGCATAAATAGTTCATTAAGACATATGCTCACAACAGAGACGAAGAAGAGAACTTGTATTCTTTTATCAGTCTTAAACAGTCACATGGAGAAAAGCTTGAAGACTTCTTAATGAAATTCCTAGAGCTCGCAAGAAAAGTGGATAACCTCGACCAAAAAACAGCTGTTACCACTTTTACCAATGTTCTCCGGCTCGATTGCAAGGCTAAAGAATGCCTCTTCCTTAACAAACCAACGACAAGAGAGGAGATGATCACCAAAGTCAACGGTTACATCTACTTGGAGAGGATGATGTCTGAGCGACAGAAGTCTACTAAATCTGTCCTCTCCAGCAAAGCCCCACCTGCAGATCAAACCAACGAGCCTAAGGAGGAACAGGGAGATCATAAACGCATCAAGAGAAACACTGGATACCCTCGGAGAAGTGGTCCACCAAACAAACCCATCCTCCCAATGCTGAACGTCCTAATCTCCATGACTTTTCCACTGCTGCTAAAAGACCCACTCTACCGCGTCTTTCAACCACTGGACCCCATCGAGAATCAACCATTTTGCCTACATCATAAGTTAAATCATTATACTACTAACAATTGTTATGCTTTACAGCGGTTGCTAGAGCACATTTTCAAGGAGGGACGTATGCTCGAATACATTGTTGACCTGAAATCATACCAAGATGACAACTATAGGAAGCAACTCAAAGTTATTCAGGTCAATGATAGAGTTGAGGAGAAGCATCTCTACTATATGCACCTCACCAACATGATCGAAATTAACCAGATCACTAATTCCAACCGATCAAAGCACCGGAGGCTTTTAAAATGCTGTGATCTTACACCTTAAGACAAAGAAGCCAAGCTTCTTCCCGAGTCGAGTAATCGCCGACTCGGAATCTCCTTCGAGGATTGTGATACTAGCCATGTCAAATTTCTACATCATGATGCGTTAGTCATAATGCTCAAGATGAAACAGTTTGTCATGCACACAATGATGATCGATATTGGGAGTGGTATTGAAATTCATTTTCAAAGTACGATCGACCAGATGGGTTTGGCTGACCAAGTTATTCAGAGCGACAAAGACATTAGTGGGTTCAATGGCTCCAGGGAGGAACGAGTAGGCAAGATTATCTTACCTATTACTGCAGGTCCAGCCACGATCGACGCCGTCATCTATGTTATTAATGCCAAATCGCGTTATCTTGGGATTATGGGCCGCTGCTGGATAAATAATATGGAAACAATCGCTTCCACCTATCATCAAGCACTCTGATTCAAACACGATAATGGTATTTATGAGGTCAAAGGTAGTCAGAAACTCTCTCTAGCTTGTGAAAATAATGTCTCTGCCATCCTAGATTCTTCAGACAAATTGGCCGCATAGTAATTACGGAAAATTGATCACCTCGTCGATCAATCACCTACATAAGAGCCCACTAAATATGTCAGTATTGATGGACCTAGCAGAGGTACGTTCATCGGAACTAAATTGGTACAGCATGAGAATGATGCTCTCATTCAGTTCTTGCAACTCAATCGAGATGTTTTTGCATGGTCTTTTAAAGAAATACCCGGAGTCGATCCGGCCATGGCTTGCCACAAGTTAGCCATCAACATCAATGCCACAATGGTCAAACAGAAATAGCGGCAACTTTTACCTCATCTTTGAGATGAAGTTAACACTGAGATCAAGAAATTGATCAAAGTGGGATTCATTCGAGAAGCCAAATATCCAGACTGGATATCCAACATTGTCGGTGTCCCAAAGAAGAATGGAAAAGTTCAAGTTTGCATTGATTTCACAGATCTGAACAAACATACTCAAAAGGATAGTTTTCCCCTTCCCAACTTTCATCAGATCCTCGATTCCACAGCAGGCCATGATTTCCTATCTATGATGGATGCTGCTTCAGGGTATAATTAAATTCCACTTCTGGAAGAAGATCAAGAGAAGATAACGTTCATTACCGAAAATGGCCTTTATTGTTACAAAGTCATGCCCTTTGGGATCAAGAACGCAGGTGCCACATATCAATGATTGACGACTGTTATGTTCAAAGTACACCTAGGGAAAATTGTTGAAGTCTACATCGATGATCTCTTATGCAAAAGTGTACAGTCAAATAATCACATCTCAGATCTTAACACAATATTAAACATCCTTTGATCTTACAGAATGTGTCTCAAACCTGATAAATGTCAATTCAGGGTACATTCTGGCTGCTTTCTAGGCCACCTCATCAGCAAGAAAGGGATTGAGGCCGATCTGGATCAAAGTCGAACTCTCCTTGACATACCTTCTTCAAAGACAACAAATGACATTTAAAAACTTGGCAGCAAGATTGCCGCGATCAACCATTTTGTCTCTAAATCTTCAAACCGCAGCCGTTGGCTATTCCTATTACTCCGCGGATGTACCAAACGATGAAAGGTTCAGCCAACTACAGAAATCACATGGACACCAGAATGCGAAGCAACTTTTTAGGATCTCAAAATCTATTTGGGGAGGTCTCCCATAATGAGCACCCCAATAGGTAATGAGGAACTGATAATCTACCTAGCAGTCACAGATACTTCGCTCAGCTCAGTTCTCATTCGCCTGGAAAGGAAAATAGAGAAACCAGTCTTCCTCATCAACAAAACACTCATACCAGCAGAAACAAGGTACTCTAAAATTGAAAAACTTCTTCTCACCCTTGTTTATACTTCGCAAAAACTCAAACACTACTTCCAAGCACATTCAGTCAAAGTTATGATGAACTACCCACTTTGGAATGCTGTGTCCTAAAAAGAAAAGTCATGAAGAGTACAACAGTGGTCAGTCAGTTTGGGAGAACATGATATCAAGTTTGAACAACGTCATTCCGAAAAAGATCAGGTCGTTATCGATTTTCTCATAGATTTTCCAGTGGAGGATCCCGAGTGGGAGGAGCACGACCCGGGCCTTGCAGAAGACACACCAGAGGATTCAACCCCCAAGCCATTCAACAAACGGGCTGATTGGATTAGTATGTTAGGGTAGAGGCTTCTTACAGATGGATCAGCAGGATCCGCAGGGTCAAGGATCGAGATTATTTTGATTACCCCTTCTAATGATAGAATTGAGAAATCAATCCGCTTGGATTTTGAGGCCTTAAATAATATCACCGAGTATGAAGCTCTCATTTACGGACTCGACCCTGATGTCCCCAAACTCTCAGTTTACGCAGATTCATTACTCATCGTTCATCACTATTCTGAGCAATATAAGAAGAACGGGAAGATGATTGAACACGCAGCCCTCGTTACAGATAAGATGAGTAAGTTTGCGAAAGCAGTTATCGAATATCTTCTTCGAGGTAAAAACAGACACGCCGATTCCTTGGTATATCTAGCCAGGGTCTTGGGTACAGAAGTTTGATATCTCCAGATCAAAATCATTTCAACCCCTAACATTGATCGCATATCGGTATGCACAATCAATACTGGGGGCGATAAAGGGGGAGACGACGATTGGTGAAAGACTTTCTTAGCCTACCTCGGTGTCGACAACAATTGTAACGGACCACTCCCAGCAGATCCTAAAGAGCGCCAACAGCTGATCCATAACTCGAAGTGTTACATGACTCAAAATGGTATACTTTATCACCTTTTCGTTGCAGGGCCTTACCTCAAGTGCATCCCCAAGTCAAAAGTAGGCGAACTGCTCTGCGAATTACACGAAGGAACTTGTGGCTCCCAAGCCGCAGGTAGATCATTAGCGAACAGAGCTATCACTCACGGAGTATTCTGGCCCGGCATGCGCAAGCAAGCAGAAGAGTATTCCCTCAGGTACGATACCTACCAGACACATGCACATATGATACTCGCCCCTGCGCTCGAACTCCATGCAAGCAAGGTTTTCAGGCCATTCAAAAGATGGGCGCTAAACCTTGTCGGCGAATTCCTTAACTCTCTAGATAATCGCCGTCACCTACTCGTAGCTGCCGATTACTTTACAAAATGGGCAGAAGCAATTCTACTATGTTAAACCAGAGAAGAAGAAGTCATCTCTTTTATCTAAAACCACATAATCACTTAGTTCGGGTGCGTCCACATAATTCGTATCGATAACGGGCCCCAATTTGGGGAAGATAAAGTCGTAAACTTTCTAAACCACCACAATATCATCCACTCACCATCAAATCTATACTACATTCAAGGCAATGGCCAAGCCCAAATCACCAACAAAATAATCGTGGATGGACTCAAAAAATGGCTTCACTCATAGAAAAAAGAAATTGGGTTCGCGAACTACCTCTATGGGCATATCAAACCACTCCCCAACAATCTACTGGGTGTACGCCATTCCTTCTTGCTTACGACACTAAGGCTGTCATTACTTCTGAATATCATCATCCAATTTGTGATCACGAGCTGACTGACGAGGAAAATGAGTTCAAATTGGGTTATAACTTCAATACGATAGATGAGACCAGAGAATGCACCATCGCTAACCTAGGTCGATATCATCATATGCTTGCCATATCGTATAATGACCGAGTCATGAGCCGTACATTTTAAATTAAAGATCTCATCCTCAGAGAAATTCCTCAACATCGTAAAGAGCCTCACGCTGGAAAATTAACCGACAATTGGGAGGGTTCATTCATTATCACAGGTCTCTCAGGCCTGGGATCATACTATCTCATGACAGAAGAACGACTGAAATGGTACTATCGTTAGGCGTCTTACTACTCCATTTCAATTGTTCACTTTTTATTTTTAATTCCAAAAATGAGATTATCATCTCCATCCAATGTAAATTCTAAACTTATCAATGAAAGTTTTTTTTGAATAATATCATTCTCTTCACGAACATTCAACCACATTCTATAGATTAAAGCATAGATAATACTAGCTTACAATCAATTATCCAAGTTAAATCAAGGATATCACTTGATTTGGCTTCTTTTAGTACATCTCTGCGATTATAGCAAGTGTAGAAACTTGTTTCATATTAAAGACTCTACGAAACAAGAGATAAGGCAAATGTAATACTAGTCTTCGTCTTTTTCAACTTGTTTGGATCATTTATACCGGTTGGATCAAGGATATCACTTGGTTTGGCTGACTCTACAACATCTCTGCGATTGTAGTAAGTGTTAAAACTTATTTCATATTAAAGACTCTACCAAACAAGAGATAAGGCAAAGGTAATGCTAGTCTTTATCTTTTTCAACTTGTTTGGATCATTTTCACCAGCTGGATCAAGGATATCACTTGGTTTGGCTGACTCTACAACATCTCTGCGATTGTAGCAAGTGTAAAAACTTGTTTCATATCAAAGACTCTACCAGGCATAAGATAAGGTAAAGGTCATACTAGTTTTCATCTCTTCAATATGTCTGCGATATTTCTATTGTTCAAATCAAGTTTCAACTTGGTTTAACTCAACCCATTTCTACGATTAAAACGAATGTAAAAATTTTGTTATATATCAAAGACCCCACCAGACACAAGATAAGGCAATAGTCATACTAGCTTTCATCTATTTCAATGTGTCTGCGACGGATACTATTTATTTTTAGGTTAAATTAATATTACAAGGTTTTATTTTCTACTGATGGAGAGTCAGCAGTGCTTCCCCCTACATCAAGAGGTCAAACTTTCAGTTCGCGGATCACAGTAGCTCTACCCGATTTTATCAATTCAGCAGTTCGAGGGCCTAGTTGGGTCTCCATGATGCCCAGACAGTTCTCTCGATCTATCTTAGCTCTACAAATGTATCCCTTATTCGACAGAGTTTTGAACAAGGTATCTCGTTCTGACTCAAGTCTATTTACATCCTCTACAAAATATGTAACAATCGCCTTTAACAAATCACAGTGTGACGCATCAGGTATGACCATTGTTACAAATCTCGCTCTCACCTTCTCGAAACGTGACTCTAACCTAGCGTACTCATTCTTCTGTTCAGTCATTTCCGCATCGACCTTAGCATGATAGATTACATTTTCTTCTAACTTTTTTATATACTTCGCTGATTCAGCAAGGTTCATGGCTTCTAAGTCTACTACCCCAGCACGAAGTCTCCGAATTTCTACGTTCAACTCTTCCCTAACCAGAATATCTTTCAATAATTCTTCTTTCCTCTTCACCAGCGATTCCTTTGCTTTGATCTCCCCTTACAGAACTTTCTCCCTGATAAGTACAACATCCAACTTATGTTGGCATTCACTTAAATTTGTATTTCCCTTTTGGACATGCCCCTGAGTACGAGATACGTCACTCTCTAGCTATGGAATTCGACCTGAGAGACTAACTACATCCCCTCAAACTAAAGGAGTCTTAACCTCAGTTCTACTTCCCCCTGAACGCTCTCTAGCCTCAGCTTTCTTGGCACGCGCAATGGCCTGCACCAGTTTGGCCTTAAGTCGTGAAACCCTCCCGTTTAAATCGTTACATCTTCGTTGCATTTCCCGGAATTCCATATCCTTGGCGGGTAGGGAAATTTGCAAGTGTTCAACTGCGGCTTCCGAAGCTGATATATTTCCTCGAGCTATCCTCAGCTTATCGTATTTCTCAAAAAAAATTGTCTCATTCGCTCAAGCTCGTTCCTACAGTTCTGGAGATCAAATCGAAATATTTCCTCCGATTGCTCTAAAGCCTGAATACGGTATTAAGCCGTGTCGGCTTGCTTACCCTTCACAGCTAACGCGTCAACTTGACGTTGAAGATTCCCGGCGTGCTCTGTTACCCCAGCTAGCTCTTTTAATCCCTTATTTATCTCAGTATCATTCGGAAATGGTCTGGGTCAGCTCCACAAATCTAAAATGCGCCTTTACGTATTGATCTTCTCTATTCTCGTTTGCTTCCTTCATCCTATCTAACTGCTTTGCAAATTCCCGATTACACGTGAGTACGTCGTCCTTACATGAGCGAGATGAATCTAATTCGACTTGAGAAATATAACAATTTTTAGTACAGTTCGATTCAGGAAAGCCTTTGAATATATACATACTACATTTCTAAAGAGACTGTGATTTCTAAACATCTGCTTCCAAATACTTTTAAACTAAAAGTTTGGAGTTCATTCTAAGATGAACGCTTCATGAGTCTTCTTTCGGCGTACAAGGCACATACTTTCGATATGCTACTCTATATTAATAGCGTTAGATTTTTACCACGCATCTATATCTTATTTACTTGATAACTTAACGTTGGTATAACATACAAGTCGAAATATCTATTCCGATCTAACCTGCAGCTCCGCTTCCGCAGACAGCAAGGCTTTAAAGGTCTCTCTTTTCCTGGTAAGTCCAGACTCTTAATCTTTTATTCTGAGACTCATCTCTCTAACTGCCTAGAAAAGGTTTATAAAACAATGTCAATCTACAAAAGTTTTCTTCCCCACACATAGTTCAAATAACTTACAAATATGTATACAAACACACGTGCACTACACCAAAATAGCAAAATTGCCAGTCTTTATTTTTGTTTGCCACGGATACTAGCTGTAGTTTATCGGTGAGGGAGTTTAGTTTATCGGGCAATTTGAGTTGGAGTCTATGGTATTTTTTTCTCACTTGTATTTCCCTCTAAAATTTTTGATTCCCTCTAAAATTTGAGTTGCAGTCTGTGGTAAGTTACTCTTTCGGTGGGAAGTATTATTAGCAAGTACCAACTCAAATATCTCTTTCTCTCTCTTTCAGATCTTTTTCAACCTTGAACAATGGGTGACGCCTACTGTACAGAGTGCAAGAGAAACACAGAGGTAGTCTTTGATCACTCAGCAGGAGACACAGTCTGCTCCGAGTGCGGTCTCGTCCTCGAATCTCATTCCATCGATGAAACCTCCGAATGGCGAACATTCGCCAACGAAGCAAGAGATAACGATCCAAACCGTGTTGGTGGTCCTTCAAACCCTCTTCTCAATGAAGGCAGTCTCACCACTGTTATCTCAAAGGCTAATGGTGCTTCTGGAGGTGATAATTTCCCTCGCTGGTAGAATCGAGGCTCCAATCCCGAGCGAACCCTTGTTCTCGCGTTTAAGAATATCGCGGTCATGTGTGATAGGTATCCCTCTTTATTGTTATCGCTGTCAAAGTTTTAGGTTTTTGTTTTGTGATTTGATTTGATTTGATTTCGGTAAGTTTCAGTTTGGGGCTTGTTCTAACGATAAAGGTATGTTCTTTACATTGATTTTCCTCATTTTAACTTGGATGTTATTATTGCCACAAATTGCGGATTATTATGACTCGTTACAAATGAAATTGAGGGTTTTTTTTTTTTTTTTGAAGAATCGTGCTAACCGAGGCTTCTCCAGATGTTGATGAGAAGACAATTTCTGAAGATGAGATAGTGTACCCCAAGGTATTATTTGATAAACTACTGGAATAAGTATGACAGATCTATGAGTGATATACAGTCACTCTTGTTTTGAATATAATTGGCTAACTTTTTGGTGCCTTTTCCTTGATAAAGGGACGTGAGGCTTCCAAAATTTCAAGAGAATACATAGAACATCCGCAGCTTTCTCCTGTTAGGGATGAAGTAAGTGCTCCAGAATTCCTAGATCCTTTGGTCGTTGCTTACATAAGATCAATTACAATGAATTAATATTAGTGTAAGGATATAATAAAGGGAAGAGATATTAGATAATGTGAAAGAAATTATTTGATTGATACTAAAATTTATTTCATTTCTATCTTTCTGTTTGTGAAAAACTCAAGCAGGTTCACATTGCCCGAAGAAGTTTCCCTAGTGCTTACGAGTACGATGACTTCATGCCAGAGAAGGGTGTGGATTCAACCTGGAAGAAAACAATCCAACATGAGAGTTTTGGTTACTCAAAAGGTACAATTTTTAGCTATTTATACCTATGAATTCTACACATTAATTTTCAAAACGCAAGCATATTAAAGATCCGTTTCCTTGATTGAATATGCGTGAATCTATTCTATTTGGTCATCAGTCATCAGTTTGGAGAATGTGATTTTTTTTATCACCAAATATCATAACCTATATCTCTTAGCAGTAAATAAACATATAATGTTCTCTGAGATCAGCATTTATGCTTTTCAAACAGATGATTAAATAAGTTGTTTTTAGTTCCTTGAATGTTGTTCGGCATCCCAGGGCCATCCACAAGCTCAGAAATGGCTAAGGAAAAATAAAAATAAAAATAATCAACTACTATAAGGGATATTTTTAACCAAGAGCTACTTCCCAAGAAAAAATCCCCTATATCCAGTGACCTCTCCAAGCTCCACAGCACCTCAGCTTTAACAGGTTGATTTATATCCACATTCAACGCAGTAAGCTCAATGAATAGCTGATTTATGCGGAAAAGCTTGCGACTTAACTTGCCACGTTGCATTCCGCTGAGCAGAAGCTGACAGCTTTGTAGGGGGCTTTCTACACATATTAGTCCGTTTTGTTCATCATATTACACATAAAACCAAAGAAAAATTACTGAAGTTGTAACACAAAGGAATTTCTTCTTTTTTTGGTGGATATAGCTCTTAAGATGTCCACGGTAAAAATGTTGTGTATAAGAGTTGTTTCTTTGTTTTCTTTCTTTCTTCTTTTTCCTTATTAATTCTCAGGGTTTCCTTATGAACGTATATCAATCCAAAATATTGAATAATCACAATTTCTCATCTTGAAGGTGCAGGCTGTTATTCACAGGACACTTGCAAGATTCCTGAGGGGATAAGCTCTCAGATCTTTGGTGGGATCATTGCCTTCATGGAGCAAGAATCTAGACTGGATTTACAAAACAAGCTTAATGAGTGCAAGGTTGAACATAACCTTACATACTAAAATTATTGTCTTACTTGGGCATTTGAGTTAAACCTAACCTTAACAAATGGTATGTTTTTTCAGATTAATTTGGACAGTTGTAACAAGTCATTGCAAGAGCTTCAGGTGAGCCATAAAATTGCCATCTCAACCTTGAAGGAGAAAGAGTTCATCATTTCAAATCTACTACACTCGGGTAAGATGTGATATAAGTTTTTTAATTAAGGCACGAGAGAGGAGACCGAGAGGTTAACATACAAGTGTTGCAAAGATGCAGGTGAACTTTACGGGTCTTGTTCATGTTTGATTAATTAAGGCATTGTCTTGGTTCGATGTAATGTGTAGACCTGTTTACGATTTTATTAGGAACTTGGAATTAGGATTTTTGAGGAACTAGACGTTATCTATCATCTAATTTGATTAATTACGGCATGTATGATGTTTCACAAAGTTGATAGAGCTTTCACCTTCTATAAGGTACGACACCTCCTTTGTCCTGTAACCATGTAGAAGTATCTCTTTGTTGAAGAATATGTGGGCTTATATGCTTAAAGATTTCCTGTAGCAATATTTATAACATATACCAAATTGTTAACTCATGGAATTGCTTGATTCATGCATAATTTAAGTCCAGTAAATTATGGAAGAGTGTTTCTATCTGAAAGCAGTTATTAACAAGTTTTTCTTGTGTTCAATTTGGCAGGAGCTATATCGGAAGATATCTCGAGTGGGTAAATCAGCAATTGTTACTCCTGTATCTGCATTATCTCATAGACAATCTGCACTTTTTAAGGTATCCCGTTAAATATTTTTCTTATAAACATATTTTTATTTTATCCTTCCGGCTACAGCCTAAAACAAAATGGAGCTTTTGATTATAACCAGGAATTCTAATGTGTGAACGTTCTGCGGTCGCTTTTGTGGTATATTTTGCATGCAAAACAATGAGATTTCCCCCCTTTTCTTCTCACAGCTGACACAAGAACGTAATCACTGATGTTCTTGGACCCATGAAACATATTTTCATGTATTTTGTGAAATTGTAGGAAGAAACTGAAACAGCAAATAAAATATTTTGTTTGTTCAATGAAATCTCATCTCTTGTTCCCCTGATATTTTAGACAGTAAAATAGAACATATTAGGAAAAAGAGAGGCAGATCTAAGATGATTTGCTGAAACGCAATAGAACTTCTGGGTAACTTCTGATTCAGAGTCTGCACTGTATGCTTTTCTAAATGATAAGGTCCCTTGGCAGTTAAAATTTAAATGGGAGAGAGTAAAAGGTTGTTTCAAAAGGCTCAGATTTAGTGTAATTTGGAGATAATTGAACTTTTCAGCTGACAGGGAAGCCAAGAGAGGAAGCAGAATAACAACAAACACCATGGAGTGGCATTTAGGGAGGCCCTCTTTCCTTGACAGGATCGAGGACCCATATAGGAGTACTTTAAATTCTCAAGGTAATTTTTCTAGTAGGTAGCAGATGATTACAAAGCTCTTGGGGTGCCAACCTGGCTGGGATGTCAAGATGCTTTTAGATGATGCCTTTGCTATTGGTTTTTTTAGGCTTTCAGCTTTCTAGATTTCCACTTTCAGTTCTTTAGTTTCACTCTTCTTTGTACATTTCAGAAAATTTATAGAAACTCTACTTTGCCAAAAAAATAGTTGTAATCACTTTAGAGATGCATTTGTACCTCAGATTACAACACACTTCAGGCCTGAACCTTTTGAAATTCTTAGGGCTCTCAACTTTAGGTACAAGAGTTAAAATAATAACATTAAGTTCCCTAAGCAACCTATCAGGCCTTCTTGAAATAATTGGCAGTGAACCCATCCAGGAGCTGTCATTCCCCAACTTGGAAAGGGCTTCAATGATCTCATCACAAGTAACTTCTTTGATCAAACTTTCCCTAATCTCGTCACTCAGACCATGCTCAACGGTGAGGGTGTCCAAGTAATTAAGAACCTCCTATTGCTCCTTACTGGACCCCATGATTTTCTTGAAATATCTGATCCCCTCATGAGCTATATACTCTTCAGTGGTAAGGTTGTTTCCCTGCAGTTTGAGCCATTGAATCCTTGACTTTTGCTAAAAAAAAAAGAGCTTTCTTTCTTGGCACACTCGGCATATTCTTCAATTGTTGCCTTTTCTTCAAAGATTAAAGCTTGATTGGGAGGGTCAAGTTGGAGATAATCCTGCACCATATCTAGTTGAATTTTTGCAGTTGTAGTCTTGTTACTCATGTCTCCCCTTCGATCTCTAAAGACCTTTTTAAGTTTCTTCTTAACCTTTTTCAGTTTTTGAGAGATTTTGTAGGCAGGATTGCCTTCAACATCTTCTAACCAGCAATCTCTTATGATAGGCAGAAAAATAGGATTATCAGCTCAATAATTGAAAATTTAAAAGGTTTGGGCCCTCCCTTAATTTCCTTTTTGATGGAAAAAACCATAGCAGAATGAGCAGAGATTCCTGCTTTCAAGAATTCCACTTCAGAATCTGTGAAAACAGTTTGTCCAATCAGAATTGGTAAGCACTCTATTCAGTTTGCAATAAACCCTTTGCCCTAGAGTATTTATTAACAACCTTTGAACTTACAATCACTTAATCCTGAGCTTTGCACACAGTTAAACAAATCAACAAGATTAGCTAGCCTAGCAGGCCTACCTCCTATTTTCTCTTGAGAGTTTACAATTGAATTGTAATCACCCAAGAGACACCAAGGTTTTTTCATGTTCGTAGCAGATTGCTTGCAGACTGGGTTTTGGAGACTGGGTTTGTGCCAGGTACTGATAATGTGGGTGGTGGTAGCAATGGCGATGGGAAGTTTCCGTCGGGAGGAGGTGGGGGGCGCGGTGAGGATGATGATGATGACGATGAAGAAAATGAGTTTGAACCGTTATTAAAGTTTGAGGAGGTGATGAAGATGATAGGAGCTCGTGGGGCAAGTCTTCCTTATGACATGTTAGAGGCTGCGAAGACTGTTGGTATTCGAGAAGTTCTTCTGCTTAGATACTTGGATTCGCAGGTAAAGATAAAAAATGATTCGGGTTCTGCTTATACTACAATAAATATAATACAGTTACTCTTATCATGCTCTGCCTTACGGCTTACATATTGTTTTCATCACATGATATATGTTTTGGTATTTGGATTGCAGGTGCCAATCTTAGGATTTTTGGTAAAATCTTCCTTGTGGCTTCGTAACAGATTGCTTGCATACCCTTCTTTTCTTTACAAAATTGGGATAGAGGTTAGTTAGCTTCATTCAATTAGAAATATTCCATTAAATTTGTGTTCATGAAATTGCTTAAATTTTGTTCTAGTCAAGGATTCAAATCATGTAAGCTTTGAAAAAGTGGCGCCTTGGTTGTATCGTGGTCTTGGTAATCCCAAAATATATCCTTCTCGATATTGAACTTTCTGTTATTTTCTCTACACCCATAAATGTGTTAGGAATATGATAACAATGATGCTTAGTATGTCAATTTATCTTTGGTCTTACAAATTTTCCGCTTTCTTTTGATATGTTGCAGATAGTTATAGATACCTGTTGTGCAACATTTGCGGAAGTTCAGAAGAGGGGCAAAAAATTTTGGACAGAATTTGAGTTATATGTTGCAGACATGTTGGTTGGGGTGGTTGTCAATGTAGCTTTGGTTGGCCTTTTAGCCCCCTATGTTCGCATCGGACAGCCTTCTCTATCAAAAGGACTTCTTGGACGCATGCAACATGCATATAATGCTTTACCTAGCAGGTTAGTGCTTCATCTCAAAGATAACTTCTTGATTGTTCTTCTTACAAAAGTGTGAATCTGTCTCGTTATTGCAAGGCATAGCTTGTTATACGGGTGCAACAGTGCAAGCTATAGTGCTCTGACAAACCATGTGAAGAAGTAGCACAAATCTCAACAGACTTTTCAACGACAATATACTTATAAAACATGATAGCTCTTTCCCTTTATCATAGGATACCGTATACCTTTTGATCATTTCTCAATATGTACTCCATTTGTTGATTTGTTCTATTCACCCAACATGATCATCTTCGGTTTCCACACATACTTTTTTTGGTCACATACTGCTTTTTGTCCTTTTACACATTTCCTTTTGTTCTAGTTTTCAGCTTCTAAGAAAATGTCATCATTTCATGAGGTTTTATTTGCTTTTTTCGGCAGTGTGTTTGAAGCTAAAAGGCCAGGTTGTAGATTTTCAGTACAACAGCGGATCGGGACATATTTTTATAAGGTGACATATTTTTCTAAATATATTGGGTGAAATCCATTTTCTTTTCCAATGAGGATTTTTATCACTTACGATGAGCTTAGTTATATACATTGCATTTCTTACTATGTTTTAAACCAATTTAATATTTGTCCAGGGCATCCTGTATGCATCAGTTGGGTTCACATGTGGTCTTATTGGACAAGGCATTGCAAATATGATCATGACCGCCAAAAGGTACAGTTTTATCTTGTATTTAATTTCCAAGTCATAACTTCACAATCAGTTTTAGTGAATATTGTATGGAGCATTTTTAGTGTACTTAAACACAGCACAAAATAAATATTTCCATAGTTGATGAAAGACACATTTACGCTTAAGATCATTACATCAACAATTGTCAAAACTCATACATCCTATGTCCATACATAGAACTCGTGAAACTTTCAAACCTTGGGCATAATAGTGTAGTAATACTCAGTTCTTAAATCTAAAGAAACTGCCTCAGTTAATATAAATGACTAAATAACTCAGCTCCCTCACTACTATGTCCAAAATTACGTAGAAGTTAAAGAAAGATAGAATACTTTTTGTCCAACAATTGTTCAAAATAATAATAATCAAGGACCTAATGAACTTAAGGATTTTGGTATATACTGTAACTTAAATTAACAAATAAGTGGACCATGGATGAATAGTGGCAGTAGTACAGGTTAATAAACTGTACAATAGTATTTCCCAACAAATTTGATTTTCTTCGAGTCTATTACAACTCGGCTGATTCTGGGTTGACTTGTTGTAACCCTGGTAATCCAAGTTCTCCTGAGAGTCGCTGACTCAGTGTTTTATTTAGTATATGTCTAAGGGCATCCATGACCAAGCTGATTTCAAGTTGGGTTTTGGTTTATTTGATCCGAGTTTTGGAACCATGGACATAGGCCTTACTCCAATAATACAATAGCACTTCTTTGTCCATGGTTACATGGGCAGTCTTTACTGATAATTTTTTTATTTGTTTCATCACCATCCAAATACTCCATAGACCATGGAGGGAGTCCATCTCCTCAAGATATGACCCCTAGGAGACACAGTTACACTACTTAGTGTTGTCTTCCCTATTCAAAAGTTTTTGGTCATTTAAATATTTGTATAGTTATTGGCCAGTGGTCTCCACCAGAGCATCCCTACACCTTTAGGTTGGTCCACCAGAATAAAAACTCATCCCAATGATCCTTCACTAAGAGTGCACAGTGGTTCCTCTGGTACCAATTAAGAAGAAGATAGCCTATTTCTATCAATCCAACTTTAAATATAGGACTAACGGCCTTATTTAAACTTGTTTTGCTAGTCCTTGGGTACCTTCTAGTGGTCAACAGCTGCGTATCCTTGCTCTGAAAGGCTATGCCACCAATATCATCTTTAGAATTGGGAATTAGCTTGTTATATTTAGAAGTGGGGTTCTTCAAAACATAATAACTAATCCTAAAGAAGAATATATTCAAAAAATAGCTCCAATTCCAACCCCCCGTAGTCTTGCCCTGAAATTTTCTCCTATTTAACAACTTCGTAGGTATAGTTTTCAGATCATGGCCTCAATAGGGGTTAAAATAGACTACCATAACTACATAGTGAAAATAGGGGCTGGTCACTCTGTTTCAGGTACTTGGCTTTTATTTATACCCGTGATAAAATTTTAAGCTTTGGCTTTTCGGAACTAGATATGTATTTTGCTTAAGACCCCCATTTATATGATCGAAGATCGAAGGGTAAGTCTAATTTTGGTAGAGATGCTTTTGATCTAATAAGATTTTGTCTCACAATTAGTTGGTAGAACATTTTTTGTTGTCATTATAACTTGGTTTATCCTTTTTGCTGCAGTTTTGCTACAAGGTTTGCTAAGGAGGAATTCAATGATATGATGATAACATGTGTCATTTTTACTCCTCAACTAATTGAAGTAATAGAATTTCTAAAGACCTACAATTTTTATGCGAGAAGAGGTACATGTTAGTTATCTTAATTTTTACAAGGATGTTTTAGTCTTTGGGAGGCGTTGGTAATTCATGGTTAGCAAAATTGTACGGTGGCGGAATATGAAACTTATGTATTTTGATTCTATTCAATTTTAATATAGAATCACTATCTTGAATTCTTTATTGTTTATATTTGAATGAAATCAATTTTTATAAACTTTTATATATTGCATTTGTATGCTATGAAGTATACTCATACTGTTGTAGGATTGAGTGTGCTCCACAGGTTCAGGGAGTAATTTTGTTACAGGTGCTGCTTATTTTTTTTTAAATAGAAAAAATGAAATACTACGGACGTCTGTGGCAAATTGTATATTTACCACGGACAAATGGTGTGGTGTCATGTTACAATTATCACATGCATAGTTTGTGGCAAAAAAATTGCCACACCCATTTTGCTAAAGACTTCGAGCACGGTCAAAGTCCGTGGCAAAATAATTGCCACGGATAAAATTTGTAGTAAAGTATATGATAAAACCATAGATTTAATCCGTAGCAAAATAATTGCTACGGATAAACTCTGTAGTAAAGCATATGATAAAACTATAGATTTAATCCGTGGCAAAATAATTGCCACACCCATTTTGCTACAGACTCTACCATAGCCTTAGTCCGTGGCAAATAGCGTTTTACCACAGACCAATTCCGTGACATTTTGTTAAAATTGGTGTAGTGGTCTACCTTACCTTCTCACTACCACCTTCTGGGAGCTCAACGTCATCCCCTTGATTGTCGAGCACCGTCTGGCAGGAAACACCATCCAGACCATCCACGATCCCCACCGCTTCCTCTTCCTCCTCAACATAGGTGTCCACCTTAATGACATCCACCTCCTCCTCATAATAGCCTTTCAGCATCAAATGATGCCCTAGTCTGTCACGTTCCTCAACCATCTCATCAAGATTGGCCTTTGTCTCCACCTGCTAGGGCTGTCAATGGGTCGGGTCGGGTCGTCACGGGTTCGGGTCAAAAAAGAGCCAACCCGAACCCGACCTGTTTACTAAACAGGTCAAAAAAATGGACCCGAACTGCAAATTATCGGGTTGACACGACCCAACCCATTTGACCCGCGAAACTATCGGGTCAACACGAGAACATGTCAACCCGACCCATCAGAATTCAGAGAATCACAATTCAGAACAGAAGTTCATACACCAATCAAAAATAAATAAATCAGAAGTTCATACTTCATCTGTTCAACATAGTTCATATTTTTTTTTTTCAAACTTCATAGTTCATAGTTCATAGTTCATACTTCATACTTCATACTTCATACAATATCATCACTTAATCAAAGATTCAGAATTCAATAATTCAGATTATCAGAATTCAAAAGATAATACTAAAAGATAATACAAAATTACAAATATACAATACTGCAAGTCTGCAACTGCATCAAAAAAAGACATACTCATAGTCTCATTCATACTCTCCAAGACTGAAACTACCCTAGTTCATTCATATATACAGCAATGAACAGTCAACAAAGACATGAAAAAAATCAAAATGCATCAGTGTATCAGTGATTCAGACATTCAGTATCATAGTCATAACTGCATATTGCTCATGCAGTCATGCACTCAACACTCATGCTGCTACCTGCATAGTGCATTACCATTTACCATATTACCACACAAAGTCACAATTCACAAACAGTCAACTCACAGTCACAAGTGTATCATAGACTCATACTCTCATACTCATAGTCACAAGTCACAAGTCACAACTCACAAACAGTCAAACTGAAATAGTCAATGCAAAGTCAAACACCACTTCCACTTGGTCCATTGCCGCCATTACTTGCACTCTCTGGTGATTCTTCCACGTCGTTAACTCCATGAGAAAATTGTCCTATACACAGTATATAGTATATACATGTCAAATAAAATATTTAGAACACAAAGTTAAATAGGACTAGGTCATAAAAATGGCAACTTAGTTCATACTTACCAACATCCAGAAGTGACAACTCTTCACCAAGCTCCTCTATAGCCGATTCCACAACATCCTCAGCATTTGAATCCCCTACAAAATTTATTTATAAAGTAATGAGATCACTCTCAAATAAACAACGATTATTAAAATGCAACAAAAGAATACATAAAATCAATGTAAAATGAGATCACCTCTCTGAGATAACCAATCACGGGTACAAACTAGAGCCTCGGCACACACAGGTTTTAAAGCACTACGGAATGGATCTATAACTCTTCCACCAATGCTAAAAGCAGACTCAGAAGCTACAGTGGATATCGGGATGGCCAATACATCACGAGCCATCAAAGCAAGCTCAGAATATCTAAATTGGAATGACTTCCAAAAAGAAAGTATATCGAAATCCCCGCTTAAACTAAACTTAGGCTCCCCCAGATATTGTTGTAGCTGAGACTTCACCGGGGCATGCTCACTCTCGTCAAACATCTCAAATGCCTTAGACATTAAACATTAGACATTAGACATTAAAGCCATATAAGAATATCTACTAAGTCATGCTAGCAGCTAGCTATATACAGTCAATCATACTCATTAGTCATTACTCATAGTCTCTAGTCTACTCAGTCTAATACAGAATCACATATGATATTATAGATTAAAGTATTAAGCCAAAATGAAATAGACTACACTACAGACACTCAGACAGTACAGAGGCATGCTAGCAGACAGTCATACATACTCAATCAATTAGTCATACTGTCATACAGCTTACAGAGTAACAGAGTAACAGAATCACAGATTACAGTCATTAGACTCATTACTAAGTCTCATACAGAATCACATATGATATTATAGACTAAAGTATTAAGCCAAAATAAAATAGACTATAGAGTACAAACAGTACATACTACAGAGGCATGCTAGGAGACAGTAATACTCATTACTCAGTCTAATACAGAATTACATATGATATTATTATAGACTAAAGTATACAACAAAAATGAAATAGACTACAGACAGTACAGAGTACAGACAGAGGCATGCTAGCAGACAGTCATACATACTCAATTAGTCATACAGATTACAGAGTAACAGAATCATAGATAACAGATTACAGTCATACAGTCATTACTCAGTCTCATTAGTCATTACAAAGGCATGCTATTGCTAGAAGACAGTCATACATACTCAATTAGTAATTTAGTCATATAGATTACAGAGTAACAGAATCACAGATAACAAGTTACAGTCATTCAATCATTACTCAGTCTCATTAGTCATTACAGAATCACATATGATAATATGATATTATAGACTAAAGTATACATCCAAAATGAAATAGACTACAGATAGTACAGACTACAGAGGCATGCTGATGCTAGCAGACAGTCATACTACTCAGTCACTCAGTCTAAATGTCAAATATAGCATCATATATGATATTATAGACTAAAGTATTAAGCCAAAATGAAATAGACTACAGACAGTACAGAGGCATGCTAGCAGACAGTCATACATACTCAATTACTCATAGCAAAAGGTATAATAAATTATTAATACCTGCATAACTTCCATATCCAGATTTGACTTCATGGAACTAGAACTTGAATTAGGAGTTGGCTTGGAAATAGGAGTTCCCTTGGAAACATACAAAGCCACATAGATGTCAAAAAATTGATTCAACTTCTCCTTGAAGTCTCTAAACTCCTGATTTTCCAGTCCATAGATCTCATTGTAAGCAAACTCTACAAAAGCAAGTTTGTACCTAGGATCTAATACACAAGCCACAACAAATATAAGGTTATGCTTTGACCAATATTTCCCAAACTTAGTCTTCATTTGCGATGCCATGGATTTCATAAACTCATCCCTACCCTTCATAGCTTTTGAAATATGATGTTGAACCGAATAAACTTGAGGAAAATATAAATTTGAAGTGGGGTACTTTGTCCTGGAGAAAAGACATGTCACATTATAAAATAACTTCAAAAACTCGCATATCTTCCCAACTCTATCCCATTCATCCTCGGAAGGGCAACACTTGTAGTTAGAATCACTCAACTCTAAATGAGTAAAAGCCTTTCGGTAGAAAAGAGCACTATCAAGCATCATGTAAGTGGAGTTCCAACGAGTTGGCACATCTTGCATCAAACCCTTGTTAAAGGGTAATGACGCTTGCCTAACACAATCCTGAAAATTTTGTTTCCTACGTTAAGAACCCCTAAAATACCTCACACTCTCCCGAACTTTACCAACCGACACATCAATCTCCTTCAAACCCTCTTGTACAATTAGATTAATCACATGAGCACAACACCTTGTATGAAAAAACTCTCCACTGAACAACAAAGAATCACTCAACTTTAATTTACTCTTAAGCATCCCAACAAAGACATCATTAGACGAAGCATTATCTAACGTAATAGAAAAGAGTTTCTTCTCAATGCCCCAATCACAGAGTAAAGTGTAAATTTTCTCACATATGGTCAATCCGGTGTGAGGAGATGGCATATAAGAAAAACTAAGAATCTTCTTCTCTAAAGTCCAATCGGAATTCACAAAATGTGTTGTAATTGAAATAAAGTCATCCATTGTAATAGAACTCCATAAATCAAATGTTAGACTAATTCTTCCCGCTACCCCACGCAACCCAGTCATAACCTTCTTTTTCTCTCTTTCATAAATCTTGATAACATCTGCCCTAGCTGTATTTCTAGACACTAGCTTCAACTCCCTATTAGCAAATGCCACATAAGTAAAGGCATCGTGAATCCCCTCATACTCTACAAACTTGAAAGGGAGTTGATGCCTAATTATTGCTAGATTCAACATCTCACGAAAAATAACAGGGTCAAACTTTGCCGCCCTCAAAGACATGGAAGACTCGGATTGAGACAAAAGCATTTGTCCCAAATCACGTGTTATAGTCTTCTCACATGTTTTGAGATGACGAGAAAGATTTCCGGTCCCATGTGAACTAGCAGACAAATAAATGGTGCCACATTTCTTACACTTAGCCCTTTCTTTATTATCCTTGCCAACAAAGATTTCAAAAAAAGCCCAAACATGAGAAGTTAGTTTTCGCTTACGATTACCAGGTTTCCTAGCAAGTGTGCCAACACTTTCATCTCCAGTTCCAGCCTCTGACAATGGGCCATCGATTCCCTCCATCTCCATGTCATCTCCATCAAGATTAATGTTGATGTCATTATCATTATCTAACTCAGCAATTGGATGATCCATCTAGAAAAAAAATCAGATTCAAAATTATAAACAATTATCGAATATGACAAACAAAATAAACACCCCATCGCGTAAAAATTAACTTCTAATTTATTAGTAGATGTTAAGCAGTTAAGGCAAACGCCATTACAAATTACTTCCAAGTCTAATGAAAACAATTACAATTACAAATCACTTAGCTAAGAGTAATACAATTACAATTAGAAGTGTTGCCCAAATAAACAAAGCACATACAAGATTACATCCAATAAAAGCATATGTGAGATAGTTGTTGTCCCAAATCCTAGGTCTCATAATCTCAACTTGTTTTATTTCATCAACTTGTTCTCCCCCTTGTCCTAGGTCTCCTGCCCGAAGGCCACCAACTAGAACATCCTCCCATATAAATGACTTGCATTGGTTTTTGAATTGGGGACAACGATAAAAATAACGACCATTGTTATTCTTAGTGTTAGCCTTATAACGCCTCATGTACCCAGCCCCACAAGTACAAGGAGGTCCAACTTGTGCCATTTTTGCAAAAAACCTAAAAATAACCAAAATAACATTTAACTAGCATAGATCACCAAATCACTAACCAAACTAATAACAGACTCATAATTTATAAAATTTGACAGAGAGCAACATACCAATGTAAATAGTAAGCTGATAAAAAGTAACATTGCCCTAATATTTATCAGAGAACAACATACCAATGTAAATAGTAAGATTTGTAAAATTTGACAGACAGTAACATACCAATTGTAAAATTTGTAACATTACCCTCTAATATTTATCATACAAAAGATTTGTAAGCTGATGAAAAGTAAGCTGATAAACTGATGAACTGATGAACTTAATGTAAATAGTAATCATACTGATGAACTTAAAAGTAAGCTGATAAACTGATGAACTGATAAAAGTAAGCTGATAAACTGATGAACTTAAAAGTACTAACCTGAACTGAAGTCTGTTGAAGCTTGATGAACTGATGAACTGATCTAGAGTGATGTGGTGAACTGAGTCAACAGATGAAACTTGAAGTCTGTTAAAACTTGAAGTCTAGAGTGTAAGAGTAATGTGATGAACTGATCTCTGATGAACTGAACCAACTGTAAATCGGGGGTGAAGTGATGAACTGAATCAATCAACTGTTGCCAGAAAATTAAACTTGATGAACTGAATCAACTGTAAATTAACTGAGAGAGTGAAATTTGATTACTTGATGAACTGATGAATTAAATCGAGAGAGAGTGAGACTGATGAACTGATGAACTTGATGAACTGATGTCATGAACTGATACTCTGAATCTCTGATAGTGAATTAGTGATACTGATATAGTCACATGAGAGAGGAGGGCTGGACTCTGGAGGCTGGAGCGGCGGAGGAGTGAGAGAGACTGAGAGAGGAGGAGCCGAGGAGGGCTGCTCGAGTGGAGGCTGGTGGCTGGAGCGACGAAGAGGTTTTTGTTTTAAGGTTTAGGTTAAGTTTTTTACATATTTATAGTATGTGGGAAAAGACCAAAAAGCCATTTAACATAAACTAAATTACATAAATTAAACGGGTTAGCGGGTCACCCGTGGGTCGAAAATTGAAACCCTAACCCGACCTATTTCGTTGTCGTGTCTAGCGGGTCAACCCATTTATGACCCGAACCCACCAAGGGTCAACCCAAACCCGTTTATAGCAGGTCGGGTTCGGGTCGTGTTAGCGTGTTCGGGTTGGATTGACAGCCCTACCACCTGCAGCTGACCAATCGCCACGGCATGAGAAGCCATCAGCTGCCTAATTTCCTTTAAAGCGTCAGTTCTGGATTGAGCTAATTATTTTTCCAGCTCGATATTCGCCTTCTTCAGCTCGCTTTTTTACCTCAATACCGAGCTAGATCCCCTAAACAAGACGAGCAACTTCCAAAAATTACATCAATCTCAGCGATTAGCTCGAAACGTATTAAGCAGTTTTTTCAGAAAATATAAACTTACCATCTTGCTCGTGTCTTCCTCTCCGTGGAGAACCGCGAACCTGGCCCTTTCCTCAACCCTTTTGAGGTTGTCCACCGTAGCAGATCGCCCCTCGAAACCTTCTCTCCTAACTCCCCCGAGGGTTCGACCCTCCTCTTCTTATCTTTCGCGACCTCACCACTTCCAGTGGTACTAGAGGCCGGCAGAGCCTTTAGCATCCATTTCTTTGGATATTTTAGAGCTACTTTGGTCTGCTTGACAGGATTTGGCCGAGCCAAACTGCCAGTTCTAGTAGTCTTGGAAAAATTAGATCGAGCCTCCTCATCACTTACTTGCCTTTTCCCTTCATCAACACCCGCCATCGACCTGGTAGACTGAGCCTTTCAAACCTTATTCGACCTACTATCAACCCTCTTCTTTCTACTCAGGGCGAGTCCCTTCAACACAAGTTCGAGTTTAGTCTTCTCCTCTGGAACTTCGTCCAATAGAGATTCCTTCCTCTCCACTTTAGACTTCACACCTGCAATAACATCATTTTTACGATCAACTACAGTTGTCAGCGAAATGTAACAATAATTATATCTATGCATATCTATACTTATTTTGCTTTACAGTTCTAAATCGAAGGTCTAAAGGTTCTTCATCATATTGTCATCTCTTTTATGACAATATGATATTGTCATTCCAGGTTTGACTTGCTGAATTCAGATCGAAGAAGCGACGCCGAGTTGCGCTCGCAGAGATATATGGGCACCCACTGGCCTTAAAATTCTTCACCCCATAAAATTACAAAATGTCCTCAGGGGTTATCCTCCTCATTTTTCCCTCCTTTTCCAATTTTTCATTCAGATGGTCATACACGGTTATTACCTCCCACATATTCCCGTTCAATTGAACAAGACATACCCCAATTGCATTCATAATCCCCTTCACCAAATTGATGAGGGAAGGCTCAACCCATATTCTAATTGGGACCGGTAACGCAAAAAACCCTCAGAGAGGTTACTCCAAACATCCCCATCAAAATATTCTAACAAGATCGATTCATCTATACCCCTCTCTCGTATTTCCACTTCCAAATCAGCTAACAGTTAAGAATACTCTTCCCCCACCGCTACCGTACAACCCCTAAACTGCCTACCGGCAAACTCTTCACAATTGCCCCACTTCCCTCCTACAACCGTCTTGGTTTTACAATACTCTCTAAAGACATCAGAACCCGGAGGATAAGATACCAATTGACTAGGGAAACCTGGGAATTGTTCCAATCCTACTTCCCCTTTATTATCAGACTCATTCGTCTGACTAGGGGTCGATACCTCATTAATAGACGAACTACACATCTTAAAAACAATTTCTATAGACACGTTTTCGACCTATACAGATGGCTTTCACGCTCGACCTACATACAGGTTAAGGTATTTATCATTCTTCCATCTATGCATATATATATATTCAACATATATCTCTGATCAGTCGTTTACGTATAACATATATCTTTAACATATATATACGTCAACATATATTGCATACATCTCTACTTACCTTCAGTATCCGAATGTGAATCGGCAGTTGTGTCAAGCTTTTACCTCACAACGCTGCTGTATAGCCACCTACGAGATCCATAATCTTTTGCCATCTTCAACCGTTTATCACCTTCGGATAACTCTTTATCAAATCCCCTGATCTTTCGTCTCTCTCTCTGAGTGTTCTCCAAATTTTTTGAAGTCGTAAAATGTTTGATTGGTGACAAAGAAGCATTATTTATCCTTTCTCTCTCAAGCGGCTGGCATTGATTGCTCCTCGCACGAACCGTCCTCGATTCCAGAACCGAGGCGTCCTTTCCACTCTCCATGTCAGACACCTTGTACCTTTTCAATAAAACCACATTTCCATCATTACAACTCCCCTCATTTTTTAACATATTTTTTCTCCCTATTTCTATATCTTTCCCAGACCTTCCCACACTCATTATGACTTATTCTGTATGATGTCAGAGTTCAATTTCCTTTTGCATACAAAACAAAACTTGAAGCTTTTGCATTTTCATGTTTTTGTTTCTCTTTGCTTGTTTATCATACTTATAGTGATTGATGTCATTTTCTAAACTGTACAAATTTTCAAAATAATTTAAAATATTTGCTAAAATAGTCTCAAAACAAATTCGCCCCTATAGAGGATCCGATTGATTATATTATTTCTATTACATTCAAAACAATTATATTATTCATAAGAAACACTTTAAATAATATTCATCACAGCCTTAGTAACCTAAACAAATATTATCCAATCACATTATTCGTCGGTCCTCAGATATTCGAATTTGATATTAACTTCAACAATCAAATCAATCAACTTCTCTCGATCTACCGAACCCCTCACCAATACACGAAAACATACCTCATAAAAATAACGAGCATACTTCAGCTCTCTACTCCTTACATCTAACCTTCGAGCTCACATTCCCTCCCCAATTGCTCAGCATCATAACCAAACGAACCAAAGATCCTCTCACGTACTTCAATAATCTTTATAGCCAATCGTCCTTCCACGACAAGACGAATCCTCTAAGATCGAGTCGTACCATCATAATCTTTCTTCCGTTTGTCTTTCATCCTACCCATATTAATACATTTCTCACACACTTTCCCCCCAAATACGTAATTTTTACCTTGTATCTCGTAACAGAAAACCCAAAATCTTAGAATAAATTATTTGAACTTATCCCCTCACTAGTACACACATTAGTTATTATACTTGACCTTACGCTACCACGAGTAGTATCCCTATCGATCTGTAATAGCTCGAATTTTTACGATTACATATTTTCTACAATTTCTTTCCCTCTTCTATTAAAAACATAAATCATTTTTACATCAACACGACATTGTTAGCACGTGCTCATCTCAGTTTGAGCAACATTATAACATTGCTTCATCACTTATAAGCTGTTATTCATCCTAATACTCAGCACAATTCAGTTCGATTCTAAAAATTTGTCTATATACAGTTTATTGAAATCAACTTTTATTCATGTCGAATATATTGCATACGATTTACAGATAACAAGTTTTCACCACATCGACCTCAGGAATATAACAGAATGTTATCCTTCCAGCACCAAACTATAGGTACTTTGCAGATAACAAGTTTTCCCTGTTTGTTAAAAGTCACAGGTCATTCAGGCACCCCGAGGCATCATGTCTTCCAGTTCTTCTTGATTATGTGATTTTTCACTCTGATGCAAAGAAGACATTAGACAGAACAAAAAGTTTCTCTAACATGAGTTTTGTCGAAGTCCAGTCGAACTTCAAATGGAAACTATGCAAGTAGTAAACTCAATGTTGGCCCCCACAAAGCAAGATGAAGGTCTTCTGAGTGCCAAAACACGATGGAAATGCACCAACAGACTCTCACATCTAATCCTCCTCCTCCACTGCCATCACTGCCTCTCCTATAACCACCATCACCGAAGAGTTGGTAAAGATGAAGAGGGCCCAGCCTTAGAATCTATGGTGACACAAGAAATCAGCATAATTGCCCCGCAGATGCACCTATCCCTGTATATGAAGCCCTAACCCTGTCTTCTACAAGAGTACGGAGACAAGCCCACCGTTCCTCGCCTGTCAATACGATGACATAAAATCTTCATTTATAGTAGAAATTTTCCTTCGCTTCAACCGCTTTCTCTTCCGACCAGCCTTGGTACGTCGAAGGGATGGGAGCAGGTATCGACATTTCCAAGGAATGGTCACCAAAGTATCTTAACTTCAACCTCTGCATTTCAGATGCAAACTTCTCTTCAAGAACCATCCTCCGAGTTTTCACCATCTCATAAAAAGTTACGCAAGAAGGATTTGTTTCATAAATTTGCTACAGGTACTATTTATATAACCCTACATTTATTGTGCAGGTACGTTTTCCCAAACGTCATCATTCATTATAGACGCGACTATTCAAACGTAACCGTCACATACATCCGCATCCGCATCATCATTTAATACCCATCACTTCCCAATATCACGTAACTTCTGTATAGTCAAACGCCATTATTACTTCGTTTTGAATTTCAAACCTTTAGCACATTCTTTTTCAACCAAAGCCACTCGTGACTTCGGTTGCGAGGGGGCGATTGTAGGAACTTATCCCTCGATCTCACTCAAAATCGAGCTCGCGAAGCACAAATTACTTCTATCATAGGGTCACATATTTTTAACACTTAACAATCCAGTCAACATTCCAACTAGCCCCACGAACTACTCAAGAACGTGGGTCGAGCTAAACCCAAAAAACATTATCCAGTCAAAGACACCTATCTCCCACGAACTCATTAGTTATTCAGTCAACCACCATTAACCGCATTATGCAGAAAACGTGCTCCAACACGATGAAGAGCTGTGGGAAAAGCCTATATAAAGGAAAAGTTCCAGAAGAGATAGGGACCAGAAAAATTACTCGAACTTCTTATTTACGAGATCAAAAGCATTTCTATATTTAGAGATCACTTGTAATAAAGATATCCGCTTCAAGTAATAAATATACTTTTACAAAAATCCTTCATACGAGGTCGTGGTTTTTTACCTATTTAGAGATTTTTCACGCTAAAAACACCTATTTCCATTTCTTACTTTCAATTAGAATATTGTTACAGGTTTATTGGTGTGATAGCTAATTCCTAATCATTTTTTGTTTACGAAATTTGGCCATTACAGGGTTGATTACGATTCTTCTGACGATTCTTCAGATGGGTGGCAAATGGGTAAATATAGCTTAGAAGAATGTCAATGTAACTAGATTTTTGGATAGGGGCATGTGCTAGAAGTCTGTGTTGTACAACGAGTTTTACTTGGGGTCATTGTTTACATTTTGTATTTCCTCTTTTGTAGCATGTGATGTAATGATGGCTTTCAAATGAAATGAACATTGCGTTGGACATTACTTGTGTTTAGTTCTAATCTTTTCTTAAATTACTTGTATTGGACAACTCACAATTGTTTCTTTTATATGTAAACTTGTCAGTGAGGTTGACTATGGAAGACTCCGTAGCTGAAAATGAATGTATTATAGACCCGTTGTTGGCGGAAACCCCATACGAGGATCAAGATTTTGATACTATTGAGGACGCGCGTCTGTACTACGAATGATATGGAAGAGGGCAGGGTTTCTCCACCAAGATACGCAATTCTATTAAGCGTTCAAGATTGGATGATATAGGCAGAACCCACTTCTGTTGCATGAGTAATGACTTCTCAATAAAAACCATGGGATAGTTCCAGAGACTAGTGACATATCTGGCAACAGAAGATCATTTGACAAGTGTAGGTGTAAAGGAACAATGAATATTAATTGAAATACCAAAATAGGAAAATATATTGCCACAAGTTTTACAGATATCCATAACCATAAACTCGTATCTCCGCGGAATCATCATCGAATGAAGGTTAACAAATTCTTTCCAGAAGCAGCAAAAAACTTGACAACAACATTTGAGCTCCACAATATTCCGGTAAGCAAGGTCACGACATTATTCCCAGATCGAACCTTTAACAAACGGGATTGTTAAAATTATAATACAAGGGTAAATAAGGAACGACTAGTCAGAGGAGATGCACAAGCCGCGTTGGAGTGGTTTAGGAAAAAGCAAATTGAAGATCCGATGTTTTATTTTGACATAGAATTAGATGATGAGGACCGAGTACTAATTTTTTTTTTGGATTGATGGACGTTCAAGGTGCGCATGCGAGGCATTTGGAGATGTCGTCACCTTCGATAGTACGTACCAGACCAATGTTTATGGGATGCCTTTTACTCAGTTTGCAGGGATCAGCAACCACTACCAAACAATTCAATACGGATGTGCTCTACTAAGGAATGAGCAAGAAAACACATTTGTATGGTTGTTCCATACTTGGTTAAAGGCAATGAACTACAAGCACCTTGTTTCAATTTTCACTGATCACGATACAGCTATGGCCACCGCTATTCCAAAGGTAAAGAAGGGGTTCAAATTGGACAGACTACGTACTGATCAAATTATCAATTTTCCATATAGGTCGACAATATAATAGATATATAACTCCAATTGTACTTGGTATTTGCTGAAATCCACAATGTTATATATGTAATGCGTCATGTACATTGTTATAATTGTCGAGATTGACAATATTTTGTTGCATAATTCCAATGTTATATATAGCTCCAATATATTGTTGAGTATAATCATGTATCGACATTTTATTATCGACCTAGGCTTCTGATCGACAATATCATAGATTATGAAATAATGTCTCTAAATTATTCTATGATCCCCTGGTTTATTTGCAGGTATTCCCCAACACCAGACATCAATTTTGTTTGTGGCACATCACAAACAATTTTTTTGAGAAGATAGGCCATATTTATCGGGAACTATCTACATTCAAAGAAGATATTGATTCGATAATGCACGACACATATGAGGCTATAGAGCTTGAAACGAGGTGGATGGACCTAATGAAGAAACATAAATTGGATGATAACCTTTGGATGCAAGACATCTTTAATATTAGACATAAATAGATACCATTATGGAATCGTTTAACCTTCTATGTAGGCATGAACAGTACACGATGGAGTGAGTCCACAAACAACTTCTTTAATGGTTGGTTGGCAGTAATAACTGGGTTGTGCAGTTTTGTGACCAAGTATGAGACTGTACTTTTAGAGGTATACAAACGAGAGGGTGGAGAAGACTTTGTATCAAAATATAGATATCGTCAAGTTGGTCCTCATCAAGCTCTACTAAAAGATGCTGCAAAGATTTACATAAGAACGATGTTCCACAAACTTCAGGATCAGTTTGACTAGGTTGTCCACTTCATTGCAATTGAAAGAAAGATAAAAGGCAACCTTCGACAACTTACGGTGAAGTCCTATAGTAGTCGTACCGAGTCATTTGAGTTAAATATAGACTTAGACAAGCTAACTGGTAATTATGAATGTAAGTTGTTTGAGTATGTTGGACTCCCATGTTGTCACCTCCTGAAGGTTTTCTCAAAATACGTCATTCTCAAAATACCCGAAGCTTTCATTATGACAAGGTGGACAATTGGTGCAAACAAGTTTTCAAGATTGTATGATAAAATTCAAATGGGAGGAGAAAACTTACGACATCCATTATGCCATAGCCACCTATCTCTTCGTGCATCAAAATTATTTGAAAATGCATCGAAGATGAAATTAAGTTTTGAATTTGTAGTTTTGAAGCTAGACGGGATTGAGTCCTACCTTGATAACTACGACGATTCTTTAATATAGATAGATGCATCATAACCAAACATCTCTACTTCTTTAGAAGATTCTATGATGTCTAGAACTATAATTTTAAACCCTCTCATTGTTCAAACGAAATGACGAGCGAAGACTAATCGCAAGAAAGGGGCAAGATGGAAAGAGGGATGGAAGTGGTTGTTATGAAGAAGAAGAGAACATGCAAAAGTTGTGGAGTACTTGGCAACCATGACAAACGGGCATGCCCACTTCTCAAAACAAAGATAGTATAATCAAGTAAGTACATATTCGACACTATGCATAAATGTCATATTCTCCGTGATTTCTCTATAATGTGTTTCCCATGTATTTACTCCGTATTTACAATCGGAATGAATTCTATGTAGGAGACAGTCATGGGGATTTTGTTCAGCCGTTGCGAGAGAATGTTGACAACCAAGGCATCCACAAAAATAAGAGTCTACATGGCACCAATCTGTAATTGATTGTAATAATTTTGTATTTGATAATTACTTTTGGCAAATGATAGGTGTGGTTCATTAAATATTAATTTTGGTTTGATGATGAAATTTAATTATCAGGTTATGTAATAGATCAACTATAATTTAACTAAATTGTCGAGTTCGACAATATTATATACCCCTAACTCTAATTACACTTGATAATTGTCGGGCTTGACAATATTAAAATGTTTAGTTCTAAATACACTACCAAAATTGTCGAACTCGACAATATTATATATTACAAGTAACCATATACATTACAAATATTGTTGAAATCGACAAAATTTTATTTTTTAGCTCCAAATGTACTGTTAAAATATTCTTCACAACTAATATATGTACATACTTTGAACAGTCAAAAAATAGATTCAGATGACCTAACATAAATGTGTATACTCCAAAAATAAATCAACAAGGGCCACTTTTACAAAAAATTATATACTGTGATATACAAATAGTGAGCTAACAGAACTGTGATATACAAAAAATTGATAACCATGTAGGGATACTACCACTAAATAGTGAGGTAACAGAACTGTAATATACGAACATTTGGTCGACAACCCTATATGATTTTCGACAAACCAACAACGATCATGTCTTTATCCTGACATCAAAATACTTACTCAGTTGTTCTTTTACAAAAGCTGAAAGAATTTATAGATTTGCATGACCGTAGAAAATGGTAGAAACTGGAGGCATTGGTGCATCAATCTCTAGAAACAAACAAACGTAATTGTTGTCCGCCCCCAAACCAAGCCACCAATACTTACTAGTATCCATAACAAGGTTTTGGAACCTCTCCTCATTTGAAATAATATTTTTTACGTGCCCAAATGAGTGGTAAGAATGTATATGCTTCAGTGTGGCTAATGAAGGCCACAACCTTCTTATAGTAAGTGAATAGTAAATACGCCATATGACTATACTTCGCATGTTGATGACCAAAAGAACACGTCTGCAACAGAATTTGATACGCATTCTCACCGTTTGGAGTAAATTGTATACCTAATATTTGGGTGAAGATACTCTTCCTGAATGTGGGGTCTCCCTACATAAAAAAGTTTTCAATGATTTTATTACATCTGGGATTCTATGTTGGCTCTGGTGCTGAATTGTGACAGTAACCCTAAAAGCAGAATTGTTATTAGTTGTTTCGACGCCAGGAAGATCTAACAGAGACTTCATCCATAGTTGGAATAAAACCTTTTGCAACTTCTTCCTCTTAACCATATTCTCTCTCCTGGCAATAACAACATTTTTAAGGGTTACCCCAGTAGAAACCAAGTCTTCTTGATAATCTCCCGTCCTTGCTATACTATTGTGAAGAATATTTCATTCTGGTCAAAAAAATCTTCAAGCGTTGGGTTCGCCGTGTCTCCCATCCTTTCACTCGCCAGTGCCTTCTTCAATGATTGACGCCAAACCTACTGTGACAACTAGATATTATAGTAGAAACTAATAGGTACATCACCAAAGCTTATGAATAACGATATAACATGGGGTGGCATAGGTACAAGAGTTAGGAATAGGTCATATTCATTCATTGTTATTTACTTCTAAAGACTTCTTCATCTCTTCAGCATTAACCAACTTCTTACGCTGAAAAAAAACTCCAACATTAAGATTAACAATGAAATAATCATTCCATTAAATAAATATAGAGATAAGGGACTTACGAGATCGTTAGTTTTCTCCGTAACTCTCACAGCTTCTTTCTTGTACTTGGACGTCCAATTCACTATCAATTCCAAAGACATAAAGGAGATGAGCATCTAATTCAGGTATTTAGATTTAACAGTCAATTATTGTTAATTTCGAAAATAATATGTTATCTAACCAAATAAAAATCATCGATTTCGATAATACTATATTGTTTAACCAAAGATAAATTGTCAAAATCGACAATTACTTCAGTTATTATTGTCGATACATTGGTTAATTCGACAATTTTTATACATCACTAAAACCATAACCAAACAGATATTGACTATGTTTATTAAGTTGAATGGAACATCTGATTATCCCTAACATATAACATAAAAAATACGCTCAAGTGCTTCACAAAATAAAACTTAAATAAAGTTAATACTATCAAAGAAAACCTAGCCAAGACATTCTATTCATTTTTGGATTATCAAACACAAACTCCAATTCACTAACTAAACTACTAATATCATTAATTTTAAATGACTTACAAAATCTTCTTTCGTAATCAATTTCTTTTTAAGTTCCTTATGCGCAGACAACAAATCATCATACTTATTTGTTAGGTTTATATGTGTCATAGGCTGATGTGATTGGAGGATAGCTATCTGTTCAAAACAAGTAGTACAAGAAAAATGTTACTAGGGTTAAAAATAATGTAGCCACAAACCAATAGATCCCATACAAATGTGGGTAAACTTACAGGTGTAGCGGGTGAAAGTTGCAAGTCTATCTGCTCCATAAAAAATGCATTAACCCCTTTTAGTGACTCATTCAGAGAAGCTTAGTATAGATTATATTAGATGTGTTACAGAGGCAAGGCTAGATCTAGTCCTCCTCTTTAATATTATTTTTAATTATTTAATAATAAAAAGTAAGCCCAAAAAGAAAAAGACTTACTTAGGGAGTAAACGTTTCTGTCTGTAATACTTCATCATCCACTATACTTCATACATCCGATACCCTTTGTGTCTGTAAAATGACAAATAAAATAAATAAGAAATATGTGAAAAAAAACTAATAATAGTATTTACAAGAGATCACTTTGTTCTCACATTATAATTTCCTTGGGAGAGTGAATGAGTTGTATGTGAAGACTACAAGTCTCTCGTACTTTAACCCTGAAGTTCACATAAAAGATATAAAAATATCGAGAATAAACAATATTGTGTCAACTACTATTTATCCATCTGTTTGAAAGAGAAGCACTACTCACTGCCTTGCACGATCAATAGATAGATTCATCTGTTTAAATCATGCAGATGTTATTCATAATCAAATTCTTACGAGATCATACATATGGATTCAGCTCTATAATCAATGACATGCACCATAATGTATTATACAGCTATTACTGTATCATACAGATGCTATTCATAATCAAATTCTTACGGGATGATACAGATGGATTTATTTGTATAATCAAAGGCATGCACCCTAATGTATTATGCAGTTGTTACGAGAGACTAATATATTATACACCTTTAGGAATGTCAAGACAAGCAAGCAAATGGATAGGGTGATAGGCATATAAGTAAGAACTTGGGGTTAAAAATAAGTTTACCTAGAGAGAAGTTTGCCTTTCCAACCTTTTATATTGCTTTGTACTTTCTTAAGAAGTTTATTCGACTTTACAATTGTCACCTTACCATAACTAATAGATATGCCAAGAAATGCCATTAAAAAATATCTTAACTGGAAGCCACAAACATGTTGTATAATACTCCTTGCAGTAGGGATAGATTGGTGAAGATAAATCCCAAACATCATCATATTAGTAATGAAACACATGAAACATAAACACTAATAAGGAAACCAGCTGCAGAGATGAAACTGAATTATTCAATAAATAACCTTAAGAAAATACCAATGATAGAGAAGACAGTTATCATATGGCCTTTAGTAATGCCAAATTGGTCACTGTTAACTTTGGGTAATGAAACAAAATAACTAGATGTATAGATTTAAAGCAATCAAAATAAACTCGATATGAGCACTAAAAAAACGTACTTCTTGAAAATCCAAATCTTTTTGCTTCATGTGTGATTCCATCTGACAATAAAAAAAAAAAACATATTAGAAGCTACACATGAAAAGTGCAAAAATATCAAGCAATACCAAAGAGACTACTTGAATTTATAATTTTACTGCACCAATAAAAGGCAACAGTGACATTTCCTTTCAAGCCTTACTATAATCTTTAAAAAATGGTTATTTCAGAGGACAAGAGTGCTTACATGAGAATATAAAAGTGGGCATCAAAATTATAAATAAGCTTAAGAACTCCAAAAAACATACACTCAAGTACATTAATTAAAGTAAAATTCTTGAAATCTAATCAGAGAGAAAACTAATATGATTGGAGAAGATAGAGATGGAGTTTGATTTGGGAGAGAGCTCAAAGAGAAAAAATTGTATAGTGCAAAAAAAGTACCGAACCCGTTAATGGTTATCCATTGTGAGAAAACATAGGCTATGATAGCATTTATGTAAAATATGCTATAAATGTTCATTTTTAATAGCATTCAATATATATGTTGTCAAATTTGGGCTATTAAAAGTACCTTACTTGTATTCGCTATTAGCTAAATCAGGTCTAACCTCTAATGATTTTGGTTCAAGTTCAATCCCATATACTCGTATACTTTCGAATAAAATCAAATTTCAAAAAACAAAATGTTTATAAAATAAGTAGTTCATTATTATAGAACACATACATGGTAGATTTGTCAATGGACCATTTACATATTCAATGATCTTAAATTCAAATTATAGTAACTCACTTGAAATGGGCACTAATGTGTTGTACTTGACCCCAAATTTAGAGAAGCTAGCTTCATTGATGAGTCATTATGTTATGCTGGTGGGAAGATCTCCGAGGTTTTCGTACCAATTTTCTAAGTTACTGGAACTTCCAACTTTCTATAAGAATTGAAGGAAATGGAAGAAGAAAAATAACACTGAAATGCTAACTGCTTACATATAAAGAAGGAAATCATATTTGTTGGGCAATAGCCCCTAATGGTAATTTGATACGTACCCTTCGATACACTTGGACTTGCAATGGTTAATCATACTCAAAGTATAATTCCCAAATATATAGTCGAATTGCCTGGCCAACTTTTGTGCTTTTGACGAAGGTGAAATATCCCAAAACTTCAAGACTTGAACGCATTTAGAGCCTTCCTTGAGAATGTCTACAGTCCAGAAAAGCATGAGAACCCCATGGATCTTATATTGTTTCAATACCCCATCCCCGATGTTGAGGTTTTTATGCTTTGAGGATAGCGCCAGCCATTTAAGAGCTTCATCATTAGATCAACTACTTTTCTCCGAATATGTACTTTTATTCTTTCCAAAGACTCCTTAAAACTGTCTCCAAACATAACCTATCAAAATTAAAAATAGAACATTATTACAATGACCAGTTGAAACAAGCATATTATTACAGTGCATTAACTAGATGAAAATTTTAGGTCGTAACTTCTGTTATGACCTTGAATATATGATTTACTTTTTACTTTTATTCACTATAATTCATAGTCTTTGAAAGAAGATTAGTTTTAATTGTATGATGCGATGCAAAGTCATAAAATCCCAAAATATAACCTTTATAAAAGAGAAAAAATAGGAATGACAGGTAGCCGACATTTGAAAGCTACATTTACTTGAGGATAGAGGTGACAAACCTTCCACCTTGCACCTTTGAAAAGTAAATCCCCATGAAGCAAATCATCAAGTTGATCAAGCTCGATCACGCTATTTATTATTTCTTTAGACAACCCTTCGTCATCATTGGCATTAAAGAAGCACCCCCGATCCTTTGTGTCGATTACTAACTTCTTCCAAACTGAACCACTGTTGATTAATGTCTGCTCATTCCCCAATATCCAAAGGCAATATCTGCAGTTAGAGAGTTAAAGACTACATAAAATTACAAACAAACTTCATTGAGAATAAAGTGCCTACTAATACGCTAAAGCATTATATATACCTTGCTCTTGTGAGAGCCCCATTTATTCGTTGGCTATTTGAAAGGAACCCCGCGGATCCATTCTAGTAAGATCTTAAAGTAGAAATAATAATGACATCTTCCTCACTACCTTGAAACCTGTCAACAGATCGATCGAATTCTTAATGAGAAATCACTACAGTTCTCGTATTTAGATCCAAATTTGGTTATAAGTGCATAAACATGAGCTTTATACGGGGATATAAAGCCAACGCTAATCTTAATCCTCGTAGCTAATGAGGCTATAAAAGTAGCGACAGGGTCATATTGATCATGAATTATAATCAGTGAACAATTATAAGCAACATAGGAAAGTTCTCGAGGTATATAGTGTTATTCGAGTATATATATATATACTCGAATAACACGGGACAACAGTCCCTTCCTCTACCAATCTACCAAGAACACCATTACTAATTAACTTGTGATGCAGGCTTTTGTTGTCTCCTTATTTCTATGATCCTCTTGATCCTGCTAATGATAGTTTCCTTTGCCAACTATGTATGAAACAACTTCCTTAAAACATGTATGATATGATATGAGTACATATATTGGTGCACGGCAACTATTAGCTAAGAAAATATGTTGCCTATATATGAAGATTTGTGTACCTTTATTGCGGTATGGTATGTGAACCCTGGCACATTGATTGGTACAAAAAGACAACCATCAACAAAGTCTGAGAACAAACGAGCCATTTCGAATTTTGTTTTTTTTTTGAAATTATGTTGCTCATTAATGTGTACAATGTTTTAACACAACAGAGCTTGGCGCAGAGATGGCTAGCTTCGTCCAAACGCACAACACAACGGACAGCCACGCAGTCATTGATGGTGAATTGAATCGGACAGGAGGGTAAGGTCCATAAAGTCGTAGACAAACAGTTTGATCTAAAACTTGTAATCCCAAACATTTTCCTACGACTTAAAACAGCCTGAGATGCTGCTGCTCCACCGTGTTCACTATCTCCATAGTTACTACACGGACTCAATAGAATACCCCAAACACTAGCGCCTGGGATCACGTCGATTGCACTTTAATTTGTGATCTCCTGCACGGCCAAACATGTCCACCAAACATGATTAATGTTCCTTCCAAGGTTCAAACCCACTCTGTGGAAACATTATTTCAAAATATGAGCACACTTCTTCTACTAGCCCTCCCTAACTACATCTGGATAACACTAAGTATAATTACTGCATTTGGCATCAGAACTAGCAATTTCACCTTGGTGAGCAAAACTAGACACACTGACATGCATCCCATAAGCCGCTATCATAGCACTCCGCGATACAATGCCTTCCTGTAACATTTGATCAAACACTTTACAGAAAGCATCTATTGCCCCACACTTGGAAGATGTATCGAGAAGGCAGTTCTAATTACAACTTCTGGCGCAGACCCGCCTCTGATTGTCGAACAATGAACCCACTTGGTTCTTCTTAGTTCAACTGAAATAGAGCAAGCTTCTAAAAAGCTCAAGTCAACATAGTAACAGAATAATTCTTCTCTTGCTGTAAACTTATATCTCGCAGAAGACAGATTGATTCATCGGGCTTCCAAAGTGATAAAATACATTAATCGTGATGCTGCATGAAACTACATCCTTGCTCTGACTCATTTCAAACAATTTCCAAGCAAGTTCGACAAGACTACACTGGGCAAGCATCAACTAAAGAATTCTTCACCAACTCGTTAGACTCAAACCCTTTCTGAGTACCCTAGAATAAATCGTCTTTCATAAATCAGGTTCTTTGAGGTTCTTAATGTATACAATGCTTTAACACAGCAGTGCTTGGCACAGAGAAGGCTTACTTCGTACCAACGCCCAAACAACAACGGACAGCCACACAGTCATTGATGGTGAATTGAATCAGACAAGAGGGTAAGGTCTGTGAAACTGTGGACAATCAGTTTGTTGAAAAACTTATAATCCCAAACATTATTCTGCGACGAACATGCACATTCATTTCAGAACTGACCTGACTTAACTAAAGCATAACCATAGTTTTACAATTAAAAGTAACCATATTCCAGGCCAGCCCAAACCATACAGTATGAATCCACACCAACCGGCAACACCAACAAATATCGATCCAAGAATATAAATTATAAAACTGGACTCTGGTTTCTCTTTATACAACTACTATGCAAATGCTCCACCCACTGCAGGTGTGAATTGCTCCCTGCAACAAACCTATAGCCTCTATCTCCTACATGCACCAAACTATAACCAATTACAACCCTTACGGCCTTACCCGTTCTCCTTGGCCAACTGTCCTATCAGTATTCCTGCAATTCATCTTCAACCAGTCCTTATTTCAGAGCAAATGAAAACAAGTCAGATCACCATTTATCCAAAACTGCATACAAGGTCAAGATTGGTTCTTTCTTTTTTCTAGGTAAGGATAAATTCTCTGGTAGTTTATGATTCCCCATACCAAGTGCCTCAAAGAAATCTCTGGCCAAAGAGCGTTTGGAGAATACAACTGGCAGAATGTAGTCTGCCAGAGAAGAAAATTGCTTAGACGAGTCTCACCAGATGTACGAACTAAGATGTCGGGATCGGGGGCCACAACCATGTATTTATGCTACTCAAGATCAACCAACTTTATTGGCAACTCCTTTTTTATCTCATGATGTCAAATATTATCCTTTTTCTCGTTGTAGGATTCTTGAACATCATGCACAATCTCTTCAGTGGAAATATATAACACACAGATCATGAGCACGGCCTTATTGTTTTTAGCAGTTGCAACCATTGCCTTTTCAGCCGCTAACCTGACAGGTTCATTCAAGAGCTTCAAATATCCCAAAAAATATACCCTAATTCTGTAGCTATTGACTATACTCTCCTCCTTGAGCAACCCTTCAATCTTTTCTTGCAAAAGATCCATCACTTATTGAACTTCGTTGGGTCGGTGATTGAAATTATCAATGCTAAAAGAGTAAATTGTTACATACTTTATTCCCAATTCGTAACAATAGTTGAGCATGGACATAAGAGCAAGAAAACCAACTTTGTTTCCCTCCCCTTCTTGCATATCCAATTCTGAGCATACCTTCGGTTCCCGCTGAGGATGAATGCAATGTGATTTGGAATAGGACCCACAGAGAGAATACTGAATACAAACTTCCGCAGGATACTAAACAAAGTCTCAGTTTTGAAATAGTTTGGTAACAAATTTTGCAATCCCGCCATTTGAAAACAATCCATAGACACTACACTACAGCATCAAAGTGCCCTGTTATGAAAAGAAGAAAGATATTATTATAACACAAATTACAGAATATAATCTAAATATAAGAAAAGTCAATCCAGCCCACTGTAATTGGTTAAAGAAAATATTAACGCAATGAAGGTGTAAAGCTAACTAGAGAAACTCACAATAAGTAGTTTCTGGCTGTGTGGACATTATCTTGTCCCCAAATGAATGTCTAGCAATGAACATAATTAGTTTGGGTATGATAATTGTAGATGAACTCAAGATTATTACTTTGTAATTTGAATGGGTAACTGAAAATTGGAACGAAACTTCGAAGAGAAGCTTGTAGGCCTCCTTCGGAACAAAGGGTATGTATAACTTTACCTATGGTTTAACTTAAGAACATTGTTTTCAAATCGCGCTGAGCTCGCGGAGCTCATAGAGACGAAACAAGGCATACTATGTGAAGATATGATATGGTATGATAATCGCTAAATTTTTGTTTGGACATCTGAAGGTGTTTCTTATGTCCTAGTAAGGTGGAAAGCCAACAAGTTATGACTCCCAAAGCGGTAATTCAATGTTCTGCTCTCTTAGTCTCGTGTTTTATAGATAATCCTGGAGCCATTACTAATAGCCCCTAATACATGTCATTAACTCCAATATAATAAAGCAATTACAAGATTTACCTTGAACGTGCACTCAACATTCATAGTAGTAAACATAACAAAATATGAAATGGTGATTGAACTCTGTCACACACAGAAATGGAAGAATGCAAGGTGTTTCTTTGAAGTATGTAACCTATAATTTGGATGCAATAAAATACAATGCACAAAGGATCAGATTCAGCCATGAAATATGTCGACATCCCATAAAATCTAGAGATAATACTTTCAAAACCAAGAGTAAACATATCACAATGATCTGATTAGAAAGCTAAAAATGAGCTAAATAAATATCAAGGGGTGTCTGTCTATACCTTTCCCATAAATGGCGACGACCCTCCTAATATTGATATACCAACAACATCATTCACAGGAGCTCCACCGGCAACTTTCATAAGCGCAAGTGTCTCTGCTAGTGAAACTCCACCAACAGTCGGGATAAAATTAGTTAAAATTCCCCCATAGCAAACAATCCGATCTATCAAATGAAAATCCCAAATTTCATTGGCTGTAATAGCTTTACAGATACCTAAATCATTCCCCAACATGAAAACTGCGTCAATAGGTTTTTTAAACTAATCCCACTAGATAATGATTACCCATGAATCAAAACCTCTAAACTTTACTGTGTTACAACATCAGATTTTCATCCAATATAATCAAAGCAAACCCAGTAGATTAAATCAGAACCCCAAACACAAACACAATCATAAACACAAACACAAACACGAAGTTGGGGGGTGAGAGAGAGAGAGAGAGAGAAAGAGGGAAAATTGTACCAGTTAGGGTTTGTACTTTGAGAGAAAGAGGTTATTCATTCCACCCAAGTAGAATTTGGTGTGGTCTCTTCAAAAATTTTCGAGAGAGATATGGCAGATGAAGAATATAATTCTCAGAACTTCGAAGAAGAAAGGCGATGAAAAGGGTGAACTAGAGGGTGTGTGCGTTTAATCTACACATGGGTTTTGGTTTCTTAATCGCAGTTAGTGAAAACGATGAGTGGTGTGGAAAGTAGTCCGATGAAAGTAGTCCGATGAGTGGTGTTTTCATACAGAAATTGTGATATGATAGCGTACACATGGAAAATGATGTTAAAGAGTCACTTTTAATAGCACTTAGTAAAAATGCTATCAATTTATTGTTATCATATGTAATTTTTCTTGAAGTGTGCATATACAAATTTAATGAAATATTTTAATTACAAAAAAATATACGTATATATTTAAAATATTAGAACTAGATAAATTTGAACCATCAACCTCTCAAGTTAATGAACGTTCTTCCTATTTTGAGTTTATAGTTTTATCAATATATAAATAAAAGTGAACGAAAATTTGGAGCTCCAAGGTAAGAAAACATGTCCAATGCTTAGTATTTTGAACTATGTATAAAAAGATGTGAAAGGAAATTTGAAGTTTGAAGGAAAAAAAGATACCCAATACTCAGTATTTTGGGATGAACATCATACTCCTTATAAAAGGCAAATGGGGATATGCCTTAGAGAATAGCTGCTTGTTAGAAAGCAAACAAAGATCATCAACTTGCACTGATAAGTAAACAAATAATTTGAAGTAGACACCAAAATATAATAATTTGACTTATCCTATATCTATCACTTTGATTTCCATCATTAATTTGTAAAACTGCAGTCATCAACAATTCAATATTCAAGATTTTAGCCAAAACAATATAGTTTGTTCAGAATGGAGGAAAGGCTTAAAGTTACACAATGAGAGAGACATTGAGGGAGTTACGTTTAAAGTGCCAATGTTGGTGGACCGATGAGGAACCAAACACCCATAGGGTCAGTAAGTTGGTTTCCACAAGCAATAATATGCAAGTGCAACGCCCTCCAACAAACCTACAACAACAGAACATGATTATGAATGAATTAGCTAAAACAACAACATATTCTCTAGGGTTCTAGAACACTAGTGAGAGATCAAATCTCTTGATCACTCATTAGATATATTCCTGAAAAAATCATCTGAATCTAGTTGTATATAATGTTCTAGCCTCTAAACTCAAGGAATAAAAACCTCATATAGGGAAATTAGAATTGCATAATATTTTTACTTTAAAAACACGTATTAAGACTGAAGATAGCCATTCCATGACTAAAATCAGATATAATAGCAGGCATTTGGATCCCCCACCCATAATATATATATATATATATAAATTTATTCTAGTTTTTGAATGAGGCTGCATAACCAAGAAATAACATTAGGTGTAGGGAGTAAAATAGGAAAAAGGACTGCAACAATCATTGACAAATTAGGAGTTCAAAGGTGGGATATCCCCTGAGGAGTGCTCGCGCGAAGAATGAGAGTCGTCTTCCTCCTCCTTCGTAACCCTAACCCTAGCCGTATTTCTTGCTAGGGATTTATGCTTCTCGACCCATCCTAGGTTTATGCATCTCCTATTTAGATCCTTTCTTTCTCTGCTTCCTTTCTCTCTTGTCTCATCATACTCTTCTTCCTTTTTGTGTGTTCATTTCTCATGGTTGCGTGCTCTGCTACCGGCTCTCCTACCTTTCCCATTCTGTCCGTCCCTAATCCCCTCCCCCCTCTCTCTTCCATCCCTCGCAGTACCACTTTTAAAACTGCGTTGCATCTTATTAACCCCTTGCATTTGGATTTGCTGAACCCGTTAGTTGAATCCTCTCCACACCTTCCTCCGTCTTTTGCTAGTATAACCGTTGTGAAGGCAGTCTGGCCTGCACTTGATGAGTTCAAACCGGACACTAGAGTTGCCTTGAAGGATGGCATGCCGGTGATCTCGTTCTCATCTTCGGATCTGAACAAAGTTGCTACAGCTTTCAACACGACTCTAATCATAAGCTTCCCTGGAGGGAAACCCAGATTAGACGTCATTGAGAGCATCATTAACTTAAATTGGGGTATCATGGTTGCACCGAAGGTTGCCGGACTCGATTACAAACATATGATGGTGAGGTTAATGTCGGAGAAGGATGCTACTCGATCTCTCTCTCGAGAGTCCAGGAAGATTAAGGGTTTTTTTTACAAGTTGGCTCGTTGGTCTGCCGATTTTGACCCCAAAAAGGATTCTCCTTTTGCGCCGGTGTGGATTCAGTTCCGGGTTTGATGCTACATCTTCAGAACAATGGCATTTTTAAGGAATTGGCTGGACTTGTTGGGAGGGATTTGATCACAGACTCGACTACTCTTTGCTTGAGCAGACATAACACAGTTCGTGTATGCGTCAAGGAACTTCCTACCAAAGTGGGTCTTGCTTTCCCCAAATCAAGCATCGTCGAGCAATTAGTGTTCTATGAAAAATTACCCTTGTATTGTGGTCATTGTATGTTGCAGGGACACACAAGAGTCAGCTGTACCAAATATCAACCAATTGTCATCTCCGACCAGAGGGTGGCAAGACACGGCAAGGCGTCGACGATGGGGTTATCTATTGACACCAATAAAAAGCTTACACGGCCTCGGGTTGTAGGAACATTGGCTGTGAATAGTGGGCAAAATACAGTTGCTTCAGGGAACGAAATAGCAGGGCTGACGGCAGGACTGACGGTGGGCACAACTGAAACTATCGTTGGGTCCGAGTGCGTACTCGGCAGCGTTGCTACAGGAGGCCACAATACTCGGTAGACCACTCTCGGGGACCTGGATATTCAGATAGATGTTAGGCGTGAATGTTCTTCCGACATTGAATACTATGGAAAAGGGGATGCTACATATTGGACTCCAGTCTGACAGGGTTAATCTAAACCACAACGTATACCTCTCAATGCAGTCACGAGAAACAAGAACACCCTAAAATCCTTACCCACTTAAATGGTGTTAGGTCCATTACTTGTTTGGAACTGTAGGGGCATTGGAAATGCCAAAACAATAAACCATCTCAAGAAGACTATCAAACAGTACCATATCTCGATTGTGGTGTTACTGGAACATTTTCAAGATGCTTCTCTAGGGACTACTTTGGGTATATGAATAAATTGCAATTCTTTTTTGTTTAATCAGCTTATGGGGGGGGGGGGGGGGGGGGGGGGGGAATTTGGGTGCTGTGAAAATATGACTATGTTGTGGAACTGGTCTTTGCTTCTAACCAATTGTTACATTGCAAAATGAGCTATAATAATAATCAATGGAGTACCTTCGTAACTATTGTCTATGTCAAATGCCACGTCATCAAACGTCGAACACTATGGGAAGACATTAAAGACATAACACTAAAAATGAGCTCTCCATGGTGTGCTATAGGGGATTTTAACACTGTACGACACCACTCGGAATAACTTGGGGGCAGATGCTCATCACATAGATCCTTGACGGCCTTTGATTCAGGCAGCCGGCCTCATGGAGACTTCATTCACTGGATCCAGCTATACATGGTGCAATAACCACCAAGCCGACACAAGGCAATGGGCACATTAGATAGAACTTTGGTAAACCCAAGCTTCATGGCTCTCTTTCCTATACATAAAATCACGCATTTAGAACGGGTGTGTTCAGACCATTCTCCACTCCTTCTTTCTTTCAGTAGCAACCTGTACCAAGGACAACGACTATTCTGTTTCTTGAGAATGTGGGCATCACATGCAACTTTTTCTACATTGGTGGCAAAAACTGGCCCAGCGGCATTTTTGGTAACTGCTTATCCTGTTTCGCCTACAAACTCAAGAAGGTTCGTCAGGCACTCAAAGCATGTAATACAAACGTCTTCGAGAATGTCACTCAAAATATACACGCTCTGCAGGATAAGATGGCTCAGTTGGATCACATGCTGCAAGCAGGATGGGACAAACAGGTGGGTGCTGAGCTCGGCATGGTACAACAAGAAGACATAGCCATGCTAAGCAATGAAGAAGTGCTATGGCGAGAATAGTCCAGGGTCAAATGGGTTGCAGCAGGGGATGCAAATACCAAATTCATTTATACTGTAACACAAGTTAATCGGAAGCGAACCTTTGTATCCTATTTTACTCTTCCCGATGGGACTATGACAACCGAGGTGGAGGCAATTCATGATGCTGCGGCATGCTATTTTTGAGATGTCCTTCAAGCCACAACCACAACCGAGGACGCGGACTTCCTTACGTACATTCCTCATGTTATCACCGCCGACCATGAGGCAAGCCTTACCTGTATCCCATCCTTGGAAGAACTACGAGACAATGTTTTTCATATATCCGGTAACAGTGCTATGGGCAGTGATGGTTTTACATCGGTTTTCTTTACTTCAAGTTGGGACAAAATCAAGGAGGATCTCCATGGCCCGCCAAGAAATTTTTTAGCAGTGCTCCGCTATCTAGGTTCTAAACCTCTTCCTTCCTCACCCTCATACCTAAGGTGGATACACCAACAACCTTGGGGGACTATAGACCAATCAGTTTGTGCTCCGTCGTCTACAAAATATTCTCTTCCATTATTGCTAACAGACTCAGTAAGCTGCTTCACAAATTAATTTCTGGCAATTAGGGAGCTTATATTCGGGGCAAGGATATCAGTGAGTCCATCACGTTGGCTCAAGAAATGGTTGGGGATTTGCATAAAAAGGTCTGAGGCACTAACGTTATGATCAAGATAGATATGACTAATGCTTATGACAGGCTGGATTGGATATTCTTACAATAGGTTTTATACAAATTTGGTTTCTCCAGCAGATGTGTTGCACTCATTGCCCAATGTGTTAAAACCCTATGGTTCTCAGTAGTACTCCAGGGAGTCTTTAAGGGCTACTTCAAGTCGTCACGAGGCTTACGGCAAGGAGATTCCCTATCTCCACTCCTATTCATAATTGCAGAAGAAGTATTATCCCAAGGGCTTTCCGATTGTTTTGTGCAAGGCAAAATTGGGTTATTTCACACTTCCAGAGGTTGCTCACAATTAACCCACCTCTTATATGCAGGCGACTTCTTTGTCATTTTAAATGAAAGCCGCCAATCGATCTCCGGGTTGATGGTATTTCTTGCCCGGTACGAATCCTCCTCCGACCAACTTGTTAATGGCACTAAGAGTGGAGTTTATGTATATCATAATGTACCGACAACACGAACTCACGTCATACAGCATGAATGCAGTTTTTAACACCGATCCTTTCCTATGCCTTACTTGGGAGCTCTCATTATCTATGGACGGGTGCGGTTACTCCACTTTGAACAATTGCTTATAAAGATCCAATACCAAATAAAAGGTTGGCAAGGAAAGCTTTTTACACAGGGTGGTAAACTCGTCCTCCTCAATCACGTTCTGAACTCGATGCCCATCCACCTACTCTCGTGTATCACCATCTCCATCGGGGTCATTACCAAGATTGAGTCGATGTTCTCCAACTTCTTTTGGGGCAAATTTGATGGCCGAAACAAGATACATTGGGTTACATGGGATGACCTTTGCCTTCCCAAAACCGAAGGCAGACTTGGGATTCGTCTACTCGGGGATATCAATTATAACCTCTTGCTCAAAAAATACTGGAACTAGGAAACACCTCGACTTGGGAAACTTTCTTCCGAAATAAGTACACCGTTAATGGGGAACTTTCTCGCTTGCGAAAAAGGGGACTCTAACCTTTGGAAATAGATGTAGGGCCCCATCTCTACGGTGAGCGCAAACACAAACTGGTCTCTCGGCAAGGGGGACAAAAGCTTTTGGTTCGACAACTGGACAGGGGAGGGCCAGTTAACGGATTTGCTCAACCTCGACTGTATGCAACTTATCAAGGTGAATGATGTCATAGTGAATAACAGTAACTGGAATTGGTCTCTTCTAGAGCATGAATTACCGAATCACTTGAAGCATTTACTTACCTACAAGTTCTTCCTAAGTGGCGAGGAAGATGCACCAATTTGGGGGTCGTCCGATAAGGGCGACTTTACCATCAAATTAGCCTAGAATTTCTGGCGCAGGGAGGCCGACACCCACAGCCGTATGAAGTGGATTCGGCATCACACTTTACTAACCAAAATTCATATTTTCAGTTGGAAAGCATGGAAGGAAATCATCACCGTGGATGCATTCATTCAACAAAGAATCCCTCTCGTCTCTCGGTGTTGTTGTTGCATTCACAACGAGACCAAAATGCTAATCCATCTGCTCATTCAGGGAGAAATTGCTACGGCAGTATGGACGCACTTTAGCAATGTGTGTGGTATTCGGCAAGGGGTTAACGACAGCTGGTAGACTCGGCAAGGGTTGTGGTTTCATGTCGCAAATTCCAGTACTCAGATGGGTATCGTTAGAGGGGTGTTACCTACTCTCATAGCCTGGGAGGTCTGGAAGGCACGATGTGCTCATAGATACGAGGAACGGCGCATGTCACCCTTAAAAAATTATCCGCATAATCAACAACGACTTACTCGAGAACATGCCCAAAACAAAAGTGACCCAGCATAACAACTTCAGCGATCCCATCTCTCTCTAGGTGCTACAATTAGTTCAGCACTCTGTGCGATCAAATGGCCTGTTCTGGTTCGATGGACTCTTCCACCTCCTGGTTTCTTTAAACTGAATAGTAACGGTTCCGTACTTCCTTCTGTCATGGATGGTGCAGGAGGGATTATTCGCAATCACCACAGAGATATGTTGCTCGGGTACAACATAGCACTGGGTAATGACACAAATGCAGCCGCAAAAATGTATGTTGTACTTCACGGTCTATTGCACTGCAAACAACAAGGCTTGTTCCCGCTTATCGTTGGGGTAGACGCTAAACTCCTAGTAATCTGGTATAGGTGCACGCACAAATGTTCTGCAAAGTATAGTGCAACTTGGAACATGATTACCCAAATTGAATGGGGGCTTCATATTAACATGACACATATCAATAGGGAGGGCAATGGTACAGCTGATGGCCTCTCTAAACTCGGCAGCTCCCAATAGTCCACTCTCTTCTGGACAACGGCCTCTCTTCCACGACAGATTTACGTTTCTTATTTCATGGATAAATTAAGAATGGCCACTATTAGGCAATGAACTAGTGGCTCAACTTATGTCCTCCACTTATAATACTCGCTTACCACTTTAATAAAATCCATATTCGTTACAAAAAAGAAAAAAAGAAAGAAAAAAAAGGCTACACAAGATACTCTCCAAGGAAAGGTTTATAATTCTTATACTAGAGAATCTCCTGAGACCCACAAGCAAGAAATTCTAAATCCCTCTTCATGTTGAGAGAATTTAAACACTATTTCTTTATATACCTGTAGCATACCAATATCCAGGTAAGACCAAGAGTCTAACATGAAAACGGTCTTGTTTACAAAACTAAGCTCGTTTCGACCATTTTCTTCATAATCTGGAGATTAATAATAGGAAACCAAGAAAAGACCATTAACTCTCATATTTCTTGCAATAAAAAATAGAAGTAATGAAAGAGACAACCTATGGATAAGTCCCATGCAAGCAAAGGTAGTGTCATCAAACAGAACAAACAAAACATACATAATTATAGATAAACACTATAAATGGGAGGACACCACAACACATATCCAAATAATTTAAGTTTGTGTTCTTACCCTTTATCCAAGTAACATTTTAATTAGATCATGCTCATTCTCATACCGAGATATACATGAATCCTACCTTGTGAGATCTGCGAAGCACGTGAACACGTAATTGGTTTAGTGGTTAATTAAAGAAATATATGATATATTTATTAAAGAGGCTGTTATGATCTATCTCCAAGAGCATAGACCTAATTCAAGTTTGTCGAGTTCATGTTCATAAACAATTGCATAAAAGAGAGCTCTGCATTTTTCAAGTTCAAAAGATGGCGCTGTTAACGAGTTTGGCCTTTCATGAGATTGCTTACGAAAAACTTCATACTGTGAACCTATGGACTTTCTTACTGCTACATGGATTTTCCCATCACTCCCAATATGAACCTCAGTTTAAAGAGGTTCTTTACTACAGAATATCATAGTTTACTTTGAAAGTGATAATCAAACCAATGGTATTGGGGACTTTTTCCCAATGAGGATCCAAGCTCTGATATACACAAGCAAAAGGACCATCATTGTACACAGAGTAAAGCATTGGATAATAGAAATCTAAACCTGTAAATCCCTCAGAAATCCCATACATACGCTTGAAAAATGGGATTCTCATAGCAAAATTTTTAGGGAAAGTAGAGACATAAAACAGTATAATTGACCAATTAAGATAAGAAAACCTATAATTTGTTCTATACAAAATAGTGAGGAGTAATAAAACAAAAGATCTTGATGAGTATCAGCAGCTTTGAGTGTGTAGTTCATGGTGCATGGGTTATTACTACAAATAAAGCGAAATAATAGCAAAGGAACTGCAAAGCGAGGCACAAATCTATTTTGGATCTAGGGTTAAGATTTTTTACCATTTTATAAACCATAAGCAAAGATAATAACAACATAGAAAGGTAGTACAACGGTAATTTATGAAAAATGATAGCGAACATTAACCAGGTACCAATCATAAATGATGCTGAAATCCTGAGAATAGCAAAGCAAGAAGAAAAAATTGCAACAAAACAATGTGCCATTCATTATAAGAGTTATAGAGATGATGCCAGATTCAATAACTATAAAGTGCCATTTCTTATCACTCTCAACTTGCCCTCAAGGAGGACAATATGGTGTCCTCAAATGAGCACAACTATGCTTCCGAGAATCCCCTTTGGCCATCATAAATAAGCACACAAATCTTCGCAAGAAAAAGCCTAACCTACCGAGTTAAACCAACCATATGAGATGTAAAGTCCATTACTTCTAAGATCCAATCTATGGAGTTTTGTTCTTCCATCAATGAGCACAACTATGGTTCCGTGAATCCCCTTTGGCCATTATAAATAAGCACAAAAATCTTTGCAAGAAAAAGCCTAACCTACCGAGTTAAACCAACCATATGAGATGTAAAGTCCATTACTTCTAAGATCTAATCTATGGAGTTTTGTTCTTCTATCAATGAATCTCTTCCAGTAGAGAATCTCTTACTCTTCTTCTATCCCTACTCTTCCATACCACTTTGCCTAAGAGTTATTCCACAATCCTCCTGCATTAATAAAGCCACTGGATTCATTTATTATTTAAAATTATCATAAATTTATCAAAAGCAGTGAAACAAATCCAAAAAGAAGCACTAAATCATTAAACACCCAGTAAAAAGGGGGATACGAAATAAGCCCTAATAAGCAAATTAATTAATCATGTAAAAGAAGGAAATTAGATAATAGGAAAAGAAAGAACAAAAAATACCTATGATATTGGCTCAAACAGCAAGGAAGACATTGTAGACTGCTGAGATCTTGAGGGATTTATAAAGAGATAGAGAGAGAGAAGGAAATCATACCAAATATGGGAAGAGGAATGTAGATATCGTCTGGGTCTTGGTGAATGGCAGGGATGGAGAAGATGTTTTTAGAAAATTTCTGTTATAAAGGAAATGGGGAGCTTTGTTACCTTTTCTTTATAGGGTGTATTGATAGATAAAGATAAGAGAGGTTATACTTTGAGAGATTGGGGGAAAAGAGATCATGGAAATATTTGAATGGAATTTAGGGTGTACTGATAGATAGAGATAAGAGAGGTTAAAGTTGAAATTAGAATATTTTTGCTACTTGTAAACCAGTCGCATTTCTCAAGACAAAAATAAGAGAAAAGATTAGATAAACGATGAGGGTTATAAAAACTACTACTGTTCATGGAAGTTGTATTTTTTACTAAAAAAAGGACAAAGCTGCAAGTCCATAACTATCCCAAACTATCGGTATTTACATGTTTTCATATAGTGAAAGAGTTTTTCCTATGTAGTTGAATGTTTCTTCTAATTTTGGGACTCTATCATAAAGTCTCATTAAAACTACTTTACACTAAATAAACTTGAAATAATTTGATCACCACAAGGAGGCTAAGAAACTTATAATTAATTAGTGGGTTAAGATAGGATACACGGTACAAGGAGATAAGGATAACCCTCAGCCCAAAGGTGAGGAAGTCTCTCAAGTTAAACCATAAGTGGTAAGTCTATTCTTGAGCGTGAGTGATCACCAACATGGGGGAAATATATGTCAAATCACCACCCAAAGGAGGGATTCGATGATATACTACTGTACTCACAAAGTAAAAAGTCAATACCTAAAAGACAATATACACTTTGACTCGACCATCCTAACCCCAAATAGGATCGAGATTAAAGACATCAAGTTATAAATCTTTTAAAGATTAAGTTAAACGTGCATAAAATTTATCTTTTACATGTCCTAATATAAGTCTTTGGTTCATGCAGCTGTGAACCCTATGATCTAGAACCAACTGACTAATATTGAGACCTTGACGAACTCTAACTACTATAACTAGAAGCTTAAAATCCAAATTGCCTTAGGCTACTTTGATTTCGATTTCGTTCTCACTGAACCCAAGCCCGTGGATCATACTGCTACCTCTTCTAATACTGAGAAAGTGGCCCATGCTAAATGGGTCAAAACCAATAAAATGATAACTTTCATTATTCGTTCTTCCATTGATCCTATTATGTGGGGCGGTATCACTGAGAAAGGTACCGTAAAGGAATTGTTAGATGTCATTAAAAAATAGTTTGAGGGTTATGTCAAGAGAAGACAGCATAGTAACTTCTCTCAACTTTTATCACTGAAGTATGATGGCAGTAGAAATGTGCGTTCGTACATTCTTATAATCTCCAAGTTAGTATTTATATTAAAAAAAACTCGATCTCACCATTGATGATACAGTAATGGTTCATTTAACAGTATGGTCTTTTTTTAAAAGTTTTGAGGTGTTCCAAGTTCACTACCTGAATCAGGATAAGACTTGGGAAATGAATGAGTTGATTACAACATATATTGGTTGTTGAGGAAGAATAACAAAAAAATGGTAAAGCAGAATCGGCTTATCTAACTCTGTTCATGAAAAGTTTGTCCATCAATTCTCAAGGGAAAAAAAAGTTCAAGAATCAAGGTTCTACGAAGAAGAAATTTTCAAGTCTGGTCCAGGGCAGAGTTCTCATTCAGGGAATGGGAATGGGAAGCTAGAATACGACTTCATCAACAACTACTTCATTAGCTATAGAGTGTTTTTTTTAAAGAAGAAAAATCATGTGAAACAACTGTCGTTTTTAAAAAAATTGATTGACTAAGAAAGAAGATATTTGTTCTATTTATGCTTGCTTTGAATCCAATTTGGTTAATGTTCGTACCAACTCTTGGTGGTTAGATTCTGAGGTAACTGCTCACATTTTGAATTCTTCATAGGGGTTCATCAACAGGTGGCCGACAAGGCCTGAGAAGTAGGTTTTCTTGGGAGATGCTAGGCGGTTTCTCATTGGGTTTAAACATGGGTGTTACTTTAGATTTGACAGACACTTTTAATGTTCTATCGATAAGGCGATATTTAGTTTTAGTTACTCGGTTGTATTCTTTCAATTATTTTTTTCAATTTTAGACATGGTTGTTTTGGCATTATTCATCATGATTCTATTACTATGTGAAGCTGGGCAAACATTTACAGCCTATACGTGGGAATTTAGCCAAACTAGCTATACCGAACAGAGATAGGCTCATGGCGGGTGAGGTGCATATGAGAGAGATAACAACAGTTATGACTTATTTTGTGGGGGAAGTTAAGAGGATTGAGGAGGAAAGAGATGTGTTGCATGATTGTTTAATGCTGAAGGGCTGCATCTGTAAGGTTGATATAGATCGTGGCAACTGTTTGAATCGTATGGAAATTGATATTGGCCCCATTACAAAGGAATGGGTAGAACTAGGTCGAGAGATAGTTGTTGTGAGAGAAAATAATATTGATCATCTCGAGCTCCAAAAGTTGGGGGGAGTTCGTCTGGTGTAAACCCCACCCATGTTTGAATTTGACTATATTTCTGTAATTGTAGAGCTAGAATATGTTAAAACTAGTTTTACCATTTGTTTTAACCATTCGAGATTGAATAAACATATATATATATGTTGATAATAGTAGACAGTAATGTGTGAATAAACTTAAAAAGTTTTTATTGATGAGAAAAGAATGTACATACTATTGAAGATTTGAATTTCACTTTTTAAATGTAAAGAACAATAGTAAATGTATCCTGTGCTCAAAAAAATAGAGAGCAAGCTATAGTATTTCTACAACCTCCTAGTGTTTCAAGGGCTTGATATCCTGATGTCATTCTTTATCATGAGGTAATAAGATCCAAGGCAAGTTCATCCTACTACCAGAAATGGACCTTCCCAATTCTCTGTGAGCTTCCCAGCGTATAACTCCTTTCTATTTTTAGGAATTTATTGGAGTACTAAGTCGTTGATTTTGAACTTGTAATTCCGAATCCTCTTGTTGTATGAATTGGCTTGCATATGATAATATCGACTCAAGTTGGCAATAACTCGAGTTCGTATTTCATAAATCCAGTTCGCATTACATGCTAACTCGAACTCATTTTCTTCATAAGTTAGCGGTTCCATAAGCAAGTAGGAATGGGGAACATCCTGTTGATTGTCTTAATGTTGTGCAGTAGGCCCAATTACCTTTTTTTTTATGATTTGAGTATCTTCTTAAGTCCATCTACTATGGTTTTGTATGTGATCTCGGTCTGTTCATTAACTTGGGGGTTGCATGGATTTGAAAGGAAATGAATGATGTTGTATTTGTTTAGGAATGCCACTACTTTTTTTCTAACGACCAGTGACCCGTTATTGATCAGAATTATGTGGGGGCAGCCAAATCTTGTGATGATATGTTCCCAGATAAATGAGATGACTTCTGCCTATCAACTTCAACAAAGGGAGACTACTTCCGCACATTTTGTAAAATAATCTATTATTACGAGTAAGAATTTGTGGTTACTCGGTGTGCTTGGGAATTCTCCCACAAGATCAAGTACACAACGTTTGAAGGGCTAAAATATTTTACTAGCGCAAAGTTCGAGTACAGGAGCTCGTATTTTGTTACCATGTCATTGACATGCGCCATATTTTTGTGACTATTCCTCTACATAATTTCTCATTCCTAGACAGAATACTCCTATTATTACTCTGTTTGTGAGGGATTGTCCTGTGGCATAGGAGCCATAAGTTCTTTTATGTAAATCCTTTAACATTCCTTCAACTTCTTATTTTGAGAGGCACTTGAGATAGGGTCCGGTCACCGATCTTTGATATAGATTGCATGTCTGCATTGTGTACCATTTGGAGTTTTTAATTAATTGTTTACATTCTTTTGGTCCTTCTGGAAGTGTCCCATTGCATTGATTCTTTGGGCTAATATATGTGAGGAAAGGCTTCCTCTAATCGTCTTTTCCTCTTTATTGCCCCAATATTAATTGTGCATATTAAAGTGCGATCGATACTGGGGGTTGATATTTCTTTGATTTACAGGTATCTTGCCTCTATACCTAACACCCTAACTAAGTAAGCCAAGGAGTCGGCGTATCAATTCTTTCCTTGAGGCAAGTAATCGAGCATAGCTTTATTGAATCTGTTCATTCTATCAACAACGAGTGTAGCATAGTTAACCACTTGCCGTTCTTCTTATATTATTCATAGTAGTGATGTACTATCAGTAATAAGTCAATATATACTGATAGCTTAGGAATGCAGATTTCTAATGCCATATCCAGGCCATGAATTAACTCTTCTTACTCTATTACATTATTCGAGGCTTCAAAATTTAATTGTATGGACTTCTGGATTCTGTCATTGGAAGGTGTTATCAATACAATTCTTATCCCAAACCCAGCAGCGGGTCCTGCTGATCCATCTGTAAGAATCCTCCATCTTTTTTGTGTGATCCATGCAGCTCATTCTTCAAAAGGTTTGGAAGATTGATCAATGTCATCTTCTTCTATTAGATCAGGATCGTGTTCTTCCCAATCTGGATCTTCTACTAGAAAGTCTACTAAAAAGTCAGCCACTGCTTGCCATTTTTTTAAGGTTTTCTGCTCGAATTTGATCTTATGCTCCCCTAAACTGACTAACCATTATTGTACTCTTCGTGATTTCTCCTTTTTACATAAAACTTCTCAAAGGGGATAGTTGGTCATGACTTTTACTGAATGATCTTGAAAATAGTGTTGGAGCTTTTGGGAAGGGTAAACGGGTATTAGGAGGAGTCGCTCTATTTTAGAATATCTTGTTTCTACCGGCGTAAGGATTTTGCTGATAAAATATACTGGCTTCTCAATTTTTCCTTTGAGCCGTATGAGGACCGAGCTCAGAAAGTTTTCTATAATTGCGAGATAGATTAACAATTCCTCGTTTTCGATCAAAATGCTCATTACTGGGATTTTCCCAGATACCATTTTAGTTCCTAGAAATCTACTTCATATTCTTCTATCCAATCAATTTCTTCTTTTTTCATCCTTTGCCTCTTTTGGTGGATCCACGAAGTAGCATGAATAACCATCAACATCGATCTGATGACTTAAAGACGAATCTGTTAATAATTGTAATCTTTCCTGCGAGCTTCTGTACATCCTTCTATATTTTTGGAGATGGTATAGAAATCAGAGCTCAAATCTGATTAAGATAAATGTTGATCTCCTTTTTACTAATGAGGTGTCCCAGAAATCGACCAGAGTTTACCCCAAATTGACATTTATCTGGATTGAGTTTCATTCTGTATGACCGTAATATGCTGAAAACTGTATCAAAATGTGCAATATGATCATTCTATTTTAGGCTTTTGTAGAGCATATCATCAATGTATACTTCGATGGTTTTTCCCAAGCATTCCTTTAACATACTTGTTAGTAGCCTTTGATAGGTTGCTCCAGTACTTTTAAGGCCGAATGGCATGACTTTATAGTAATAGAGGCCTCTTTTGGTGATGAAGGTGGTCTTCTCTTGGTCTTTATCTAGGAGAGGTATCTAGTAATATCCTGAGGTCGCGTCCATCATTGATAGTAGTTTATGTTCTGCTGTAGAATTTAGAATTTGGTTGATTATAGGAAGAGGGAAACTATCCTTCGGTGTGTGTTTGTTTAGATTCGTAAAATCTATACAAACTCTGACTTTCTCATTCTTCTATGGAGTTACTACTATGTTTGAAATCCAGTCCCGGTATTTGGTTTCTCGAATGAAACCGACTTTGATCAACTTATTAATTTTATTGTTGACCTCATCTCTGAGACAAGGTGAGAGCCTCATCTGCTTCTATTTGATTGCTATAGCTTTATCTCTAATACTTAATTTATGACAGGCTTTTGCTGGGTCAACTCCCGGTACTTCTAGGAAAGTCTAGGCGAACACGTATTTATTTGTTTGAAGGAGATGTATTAGAGATTTTTACCCCTGTTGGTACCAATATATGTTCACCTACTATGCCCATCGATCTTAATTAAAGGTTGATCTTCGGCGTGGCCAACGTTCTATAATTGCTATGAAGAAAATCTTTCGAATGTATCGAGAATGGTAGATACTGTGTTTTTACAAGCTTGAGCAAGATTTTGACTTCCTTTTATCTCATAGATGCCCTCATTGTATTGAAATTGAAGTGCTTGATGGTTGTAGAAGGAATTTCTTGTATGTTGTGCAACCAGCAACGTCCCATTATCCCTAAGAATTGAGATTTTATATTGATAACATAGAATGTGATATCGAGTATTGTGGGTCCAGCTGTGATCGGTAGGATGATTTTGCCTACTTATTCTTCTTTAGATCTATTAAAACCATTGATATCGATGCCATTTGGTATAACCTTGTCTGCTAGCCCCATTTACTCGATTATACTTTAAAAAAGAATTTTGATGCCACTGCCTGCATCTATCATCATGGTATGCATGACGAAGTTCTTTATTTTAAGCGTGATGACCAGTACGTCAGGATGTGGGAACTTGACATGACCTATGTCACAATCCTTGAAAGAAATTCTAGTTCGTCGATTGCTTGATTTGGGCAGGAGTTTAGCTTCTTTATCCTAATCTGTGAGGTTGCAACACTCTGTCAACCTCCTTCTCTTAAATCTAGTCGAATTATTAATTTGATACATCTCTATCATGTGGCTAATATAGATGTGGTATAAGTACTTTTCCTCTGATTGCTCTTCGACTTGAGTTACTTCGACCTGCTTTTTATAGCTTCTATTTTTATATCCTTCCAGATCGATAATATATTTGTGCATTTTTCCATCTTTAAATATATACTCTAACAATCTCTGTATGGTGTAGCACTTGCCAGTTTCATGATGCACTACCTTGTGGTGCATACAATATGACTTGCCTTCGATTGGCTTTAGAGGTTGAGCCATACGAAATAATTTGTCTTTCTCTAGTATATGGTAGATCGCTGAGATTTTAACATTCATCTTTAGAAGGATGGGCTTCGGTAATAAGTTTCCCTTTTGTAACTTTCCTTTATCTGTTTTAACTCATTTGTTATCTCCCTGGTCATTATTGTTACGTTCAATATCCCTATCTGTAGGTGGACCTTTCGCGGTTAGAACATTTTTAGTAGATTTATGCCTTTCAGATATCATTATCTCCAGATCGATATATCTATTGACCTTTTCAATCACATCTTCTAAAGTTGAGGGTTTGTTCAAGAAAAGGTGATCTTTTGCTTTACAATTAATTTGTAGTGCATTGGTAAATGCCAAGATAGCTATTTTCTGATCAAGATTATCAACTCTCCTAGCAAGTTCAAGAAACTTTGAAAATAGTTTGAGCTTCTCCCCTTAGGCTTGTTTGAGACTGATAAGAGTGTACAAGTTCTCTTCTTTATCATTTTTATGAGCGTAAGTCTTGACGAAGATCTTCTGTAACTGGTCAAATGAAAGGATGGAATTCTCAGGTAGTGAATAAAATTAGCGGAGTGGCTGGCCTTGGAGAGTTAAAGCAAACAATCGACAAAGAATATGGTTTAAGTTTGAATGTGACCCCAACGAATTTTGGAAATGTTGTACATTTTCACTAGGATCTGTGCCTTTGTTCTTGCATATTTTCGGAGTGTAGAATCCCTTTGGTACTTCCATATCGAGCAACTCTTTAGCAGTCAGACTGACTTGTAATTTTTCCATTGAGCTTGAGCTTCTATTAATTTTTTGATTACCTGATCTATGTGCTCTTGTGACATATTGGCGGGGTATTGTTTGATATGTAGGTCATGGATTATGATTGTCGCTTCCCTGGATGAAGGTTGTTGCTCTTCCTCTTATCTTTTTGAGTGTCTGCGTCCCCTTAATATTTATGATTGGCCTCCACGTCTTAGATGAACTAAGACTTTTGGTATTTAATGATCATTGCGGTGGTTCCTAGAAGCTCCTTTGATAGCGGAGCCTCTAGGTCCTAATCTGTCTTATGCTAAAATCTTAGAATTCGTGGGTATGACCTCACGTTCCTTGGGAGAAAGATCCTATTGATTATCTTGCAGAGCTTTTAAAGCAGTGTGTAGTATTATCATCTGTTCCTCATGTCGACGCTGAGGTTCACCCTTAGTTCTACTAGTTGATCGGGTTCTGTAGAATGCTGACGTAGAATCACTTAAGCTAGTCATTTAGGACTCACCATGATGGAATACTGATTGCTAAATAACGATCTACCTTAGGATTTCGTGAAAATATTTTTTTCCCACAGATGGTACCAAATGTAAGGGCCTAATTTCATAGCTCGAATGACTTCTTACACCAAATGTACTTATGACATAATTAATAATAAATAATATAAATTAACACAGTAGTTTAGCATAGAAACCTCTGAATAGTTAAAAATCACAACCTCGGCTTGAGGATTTAGTAAAGATTGACTTTATTGCTTGAGATTGATGTATATTGATTACAATTTGTGATCTCTTGAGTCCGAAAACTTGGTATCTTTTTTCTCTGTATCTTATCCCTTTTATAAACCTCATCCTTAATTTATTTTTGTGTATTAGCACGTTCTCCTAGAATGGGGAAAAGTGGTAGTTACTCCTATAACTGCTAGTTTGTGGGAGATAGGTCCCCTTGACTCATTTTGTTTTATCTGGAGTGCTCGAGCCACGTGAAAGGTTTTGGTTTGTCTCATTTCATGTATATGAAGTCCCGTGGTTATCTCAGTCTGAGACGATGACAAAATTAAGACCATTGGCTGGACAACTCATCCACAACCAATGGCCGAGAAGGTAAGCTGGCAAGTAGAACTCAATAAAGGAAAAGCTAAATCATTTTAAATGCCTTTATTTTTAAACTTACTTTACTTTCTCGTTCGAACGAATTTTCTGTTGTTTCAAATGACCTTTGGGAAATGACAACCTTTTAAAATGAGTTTTAACTGCCTTTTTCTTTAGGCTTATTTTGCTTTCTTGTTTGAACGAGTTTTCAGTTCGTTCGAAAGACTTCTGGGAAAAGACAAGGTTTAAAACTGCCTCTATTTATAGGCTTATTTGGCTATCACATTCGAGCGACTTTGGGTCTCGTTCGAACGAGTCTAAGAAAAAATTACTTTCAGTATTTAAGCAAACCTTGTTTTTTTTTATATCTTACCAAGTTTTTCACCAATTTTATTTGAGAGCTTTATATCCTTTTATCAGAGAGACTAATCAAGATCAATCAAAAACCAAAAACCTTGAGGTTGATGTTGATGTTGAATTAGTCAATTCTATTTCTCACATAATTTTTTTGAGTAATTCGAGAAGGCTGATCCTTGTTGCGAGATCAAGAAGAGTCGTTGCGAGGACGAAGGCGATAGGGCGTGAAGCTTGGATTAAAAGAGAGATAATCGCGAGATAAGGTTATTGAGTATGTAAGTGTATTTTAGATTGTAACACTTTCGATTAATGAATTTTTGGTTGTTAATTTCATTGACAATGCCCTGTGGTTTTTCTCCTGAGTAAGGAGTTTCCACAGGGTTAAAAATTCTTGTGTCATTTATTTCCTTGTTATAACTATTGATTGATTATGTCCATTCCTAAATCGTTGATTGATAAGAATAGTTCTGACCTAATTTCTCAAAATATATTAAATACGACCACATAGAATTTTAATTGGTATCAGAGCAGAATCGCTTGTAGGGTTTATATCCTGAGTGGTAATCCTGTCTTAAGTGTTTGCTTAAATTTAATGGATTCCAAAAAATTTAGAGGTGATATAAATTGTCTACCACTTTTTGATGGCACAAATTTTCCCTACTGGAAGGTTTGAATGATTGCCTTCTTGTAATCCATGGGAGAAGATGTCTGGATTTCTATTGAAGATGGATGGGTGCACCCGACTGCAATGCAGCGTGAGCCAACAACGGCTGTAGAAGTCCCTAAACTTAGAAATTAATGGACTAAGGAGGAGAAAAAATGTCTGGTTATAATTCTAAAGGTCCTAATTCTATTTTTATTGCGTTGAGCCAAATGAGTATAGGCACATATCCGTGTGTACCACTTCGAAAGAAGCCTGGGGCACCTTAATATACACTCAAGAAGATGATGATACGGTTAAAGAGAGTAATTTACAAATGCTCACCTGCCAATTTGAAAACATCTGAATAAGTGAAAATGAACCATTAAATGAGTTTTATCCTAGACTGAGTGACATTGTCGACAATAGTGCCTCTTTATGAGCTGGATACACCGATATTTAAATAGTTTGAAAAATTTTAAAAACTCTTCTTAAGAGTTTTAAATCCAGACATGATGCCATAGAGGAAACTCAAAATCTTGAAACCATGAAAACTGATACACTTGCTGGGAAATTACGAACATTTGAAATTGAGATGGAAATGGAAAACCCTAAGAAGAATAAGAGTGGTTTTTAAGTCTTCCTCCAACTCTTCGTCTCCTAAGGGAATCAAAGAAGTTGACAACTTATGTGTCTCTAACGATGATGAAGAATTGGACTTTGATTCACAAATTGCTGTTATAAGCCAGGAGTTTAGAAAACTCTTGAAAAAAATGACAATTTGAGAAGCAAGGGCAAAATGAGAATTATAATCCACTTCATCATGGCCGTGTTAAGTCTTATGGCAAGCGGACCAATCTTAAACAAGACTTTGATAAAGTTGAATGTTATAGGTGTCACAAGTATGGTCACTATGCTCACAGCTGTCTCAATAAAAGTTTATTTAGGTTACTTATGATGATAATAATGATAAATTTGATGCTAATAATAATCATCTCCAAGAATATAAAAATGGCAATTATTGTGTGTTTCCTACTATAATAAACTCTAGTAATGATTATTATAACCCTTTTGGGCTAGAAAACTCTAATGAAGATTAGAGTGATTATGAAATTGATAATTGTGAAGAACCCAATTTTGAAGAGTTTTATTCTCAATTTGTTTGTTTCTTAGCTTTATAAACTTAAGAATGAAACAATCTCTTATTGTCAAACTTGATACTTGTGAAAAGGAAAAACACACTGCTGTAGAGAATGTGAAATTGGCTGAAACTGAAATTGAGAAACTCAAACTTGACTTGACTTCTACCTAACATAAACTTTAAGTCTTCTGTCAATATTGATAAAATACTAAGTATGAGCAAAACTGGTACTGACAAAAGGGGGTTAGGATTTGATGAGTAAAATGTTAAGTCTTTGACACCTCAAGTCACTAAGTTCGTCAAAGCTACTTCAGTACCATATTTGCCCAAACCTAGTACTATTATTGTTCCTCATAGGCAGACAAAAAAACCTTTTGTCTTTCGAGTATTTTATTGTCAGGCTTGTGGTCGAAAGGGTCATCTTGCTCCTTATTACAGTTATATTCTTGAATTCTATGATAGGAATGAATTTCCCAGGGAAAGAGGGAAACCCTAATGACCATATGCCCAATCAGTTTCTAATCCTTCTTTTGTCCAAAAGTCTTTAAAATGTTTTCCAGAATTTGACTCAAGTGCTAGATGTGCAAAAGAAAGTGAAACCTATTGGGTTCAGAAGAAGAACCTTCTACCACAATTAAGGTTCAATGCTACAATAATGGCCCAAAATAATTCCAACTCTACTCAGTGGTATGGAGATAGTAATGTTCAAGCAGACACTCTGTTAACCTCTTCTACTGTGGTTTAAGATATCGTGCAGCTCACTGAAACTCTTGCAGATTCAGCTCCTAATGTTATCATCTATACTAATCCTCCTCATAATTGTGGTGCTCTTGGATGCCTTGATGATTATGAATGTCCTACATTTTATGAGTCTGTATGGTGCGTGGGTTGTCATTATTCTATGCTATATGAGACAGTGAAGAGTGTATGTTATGGGTTGATGATTGAATCAACCAACGTGAAAGATATTTTATCTGATGAATCTTGGATTAATACTATTGGTGTCTGTTCCATTGAGTAAATCTCTCCGGTCATCCTGGCTGTTCCTATCGTTCTTCTATTGACAGCTTCAGGTATGTGTTTTTTATTTTATTGTTATTACTATTTCCCCTAATTTTTATATCAAAGTCTGTCTTCGCTAAGCATATACATGCTGGATTGGGATTTATGTATTCGTAATATATTCATCTAATGTTTGAGCTACTTGGTATAAGTTTTTCTTCACTAGATCCAATAGTTCCTGAATCTAGTCATAAGTAGAAACCTTGAGGATAAATGTGGAGACACTACGTGAAAAAGGCTTATTAGCGACGGATATAACTGTTGTTATTACCTGTTTAATGACTTATATTCTGTCATTAACAACTGTCGCAAAAAATGGAGTCTCTATTGTTACCGACAGTTATAAATGTTGTATTTTGGTGACATATAAATATGTTGCTATTTACAAAAAACACAACAATTATATGTGCCGCTCTTTATGTCGTTTCAATAAGATAAAAGTCGTTTAATTTAAAAATAAACGACAAAAATATATGTCGCATTTTATGAATAAAAACGACTATAATATATGCTGATTTTTTCTGTCATGAATGTAAAGAAATCCAACAATTGTATGTGTCATTTTTTCCGTCATGATATGAGAAAAAAGACATTTAGAATTAAACATACACGACTTACAAATATGTCGTTTTGAGAACGAATACCATTTTATTTAATTGAATGAAATACCATATTTTTCTATTTACCTAGACAATGCTCTTACCAAAATATACTTAAACATTAAACTTAATTATTCCAAAATAAGCTATATTATTAAAGATATCCAAATATGTGTTTCGAAATAGCTTTCAATTCTGCATAAAAGAAATTACATACATTATTTAAATAAACACGGTACAATTTTTCTCCCAAACTATGATCTCACCAGTGACAACATCCTCAAGGGGTCCATTTTCTATTATATGAACGATCTCATCTATTAATATATTATAGAAATCACGTGAAGCTCTTCCACCTTGCTGAAGAGTTCCATAAGCAACTGTAGCACCATACCAGTCTAATAACTCACATGACCTTGGCAGAACCGGCATGGATGGACGATATGCATTAGCAAATGGTGAACACTCACTCTACAGATAATGAAAATTGCATATAAGCATTCAGATAGAATAACATAATAATTTATGATAAGCAATCATAGCATATATAATATATAAGTCAATACCCGAGATGATGCTTCGATGTCAGAAGTACGGCGCTTTTGTAACTCGCGAGGAGAATCTCGAGATTCGAATAATACGAACCTCTCTTCAAGTTGCTTTCGTGCATTGGCCTCAAAAACCAGTTATTCCCCCAGAGACTTCAATTGAGATTGTAAATTCGTGTTTGTCGCTTTTTCATTTGCAAGCTTTATTCTGAAAGGTAGTGTACTCTCCAATTCGGCACTAGACATATCACCAAAGCCCCTTATGTAACCGTTTTTATCTTTTCCAAACACCTGTACATCAAAGAGCAACTCAATTACAAAAATACCATTTCAATAAATAAATATATGAGAAATTACAATAAAGCAAAGCTTAAAGCTGCAGTAAGTCAATAGCGTTTGAACTCAATTATACAAATACCATATGGATACCTGTATGTTACATCTTCTCCACAAGTATGGAAAGAGAAGAGAGAATATCTAATCAAGACAAGCATGCAAAAAAGATATCTCGACACTATCAAAATGTATCAAAATGCAATTTCTCCAACTAAAAATGAATTCATAAGAAAATGAAATTCAAAAAAATAAATATATATTCTGCAGAGGGAATGGCCACCAACAAATTACTTTCATGCCTAATTCATAACAGTAGAGATAACACCAGGTTAAACAATAATAAGTGGTGCAGATGCATCATCCCAACCATTGCCATCAGCTTCAACTGCAACTGCAACTGGCTGTGCAGTCCACTCAACGCCAGCTAAGATCAGATACGAAGCCAAGATGTTATGCCAAAGCCTCCATACGAAGCCAAGATCAGCTAATAAGTTAACCATCACATCCCATTTCTGACCAGGGAGAATAGTGCCATACATCTGAGAAACCATCCTTGCTAACAACTAGAATAGGCAACCCTCCTTAATTGGCTGGTGATCTACTCCGTACGGTGTTCAACTCAAGATATAATTTGCGCAAAACTTTGAGTTCTACTCCGTGCGGTGACCTAAAATCTCCAACTATCAAGTGTAGAAATAGCCGAAGGAAAGTTATCTAACACCGTGCAGAATGGACCAAGACTTGAAAAATCTTGTCAAAACTTTCTTTCAACCAGTCAATTCTCATGATCTCATCTATGAAAACCTTCCTTCCTGCATTAAGCTTTTTAAGCATTGCTGCCCATATGCACCTTTAATAATCCAAATTTCAAACCATTGGCCTTTTCAATCCAGAATTTCAGTCTCCTGTTACTGCTCCGATGGTAACAACAATGCCTTATACAAGCATTGCAATACCATGAAAAACTGGTTACTAGAATAAGTTTCGCACCCGACAGGTAGTGCATGTCACGTTCTGATAAAAAAAGAGTCTCTTTCTTGTATAATGAAACCATAACAGAAACTGATCCACTTGTGACAATGTATATTACGTTCCCTAGTTTTTCTCTAAATTCAGAAGAGCATGTGATTGATGCACTTCACGCCGTTGCCATCTTGTTTCCATTTGATATCAACTATTGGGGTCAGAAACACAACTTTTTTGACCCCTCAATTCTATCAAAATCTTATACACTCAGGAAAGCGTGATCATTTTTATGAGATTAGTCAATGATATGTAATGATAAAAAATCCAAGGTTGCATATATCTGAAGTTGAAAAGGGTGCACCACATCTCCTGCAACAAATTCGTTAACCACTCCATTAACCTCAACCACACTACAACAAGGCATCTTCTTGATTCCCCTTTCCCCCACCATCTTTCGTACTCTCCTTGCATCACTGCATCTCCGTGCACCCACATAAATATTCGATTGTTGAACATAAGTAGCATCTTTTCTCACCCCCACTCCGCTACTAGGTCAAGATCTAGAAGTTCTTTAGCTGCAAGTTCGGCCAGCTCAACAATACCCTTAATACTTCAAGCACTCAACAATGCGCCCCAAACTGAGGCAAGAGGTTTCATTATCATTCTTCTTATAAGCTCAAGTGCCTTGTCTAGTCGTCCTGCCCTACAAAGCAAGTTCACCGTGCAACTATAATGCTCATGTTTTGGCACAACGCCATACCTACCCTCCATATGTTTCAACAAATCTGTTCCCTCCTCTTTAAGCCCCGCATGAGTACAAGCTGTTAAAACCCCAAGAAACACGACTCCATTCGGGCAAACACCGTCTTCCTTCACCATCCTCTCCAATGAACAAATAGCCTGATTAGCTAACCCATGAAGAGCAAACCCACCAATCATAGCCGCCCACGAGTACTCATTCCTCTCAAATAATCCATCAAACACTTCCACCGATCTCTTAATGTACCCACACTTTGCATACATATCAACCAACGCAGTCCCCATAAACTAATCTTCCCCAAACAAACCCCTATTTCTAATATATTCATGAATCCACATTCCTTGCCTAAGTGCCCCCGAATGCGCACATGCAACAATCCCTATCGCCACACAAAACTCATCTAGCTCAATACCCAACTGCAACATCTCCTGAAACGCATTCAAACCCTCGTAAGAAAATCATCAAACACTTTTCTACAATCACACAAACCTCCATGTCTCACATATAACCTCAAAAGGACTGTTTGGGTACTGATTTCCAAATACCCCAATCCATTCTTCAGCACCCAGGAGTGAATCTGCTTACCCCCAGAGAACGATAAACTATTTGTGCACACGATGATAACGAAAGGGAATGTATAGTAATCGGGTGTCACAACATTATTATTAACCATGAGGTTGAAGTAAGTGAAAGCTGTTAGGGGTTTAGAGGAATGAGAGTGAGCGCGGATGATGGTGTTGTAGATGAAGGAATTGGGTGATGGGGTTTGACGAAAGAGGAGGGATGCGTAGTCGAGGTTGGAGTGGGGGGAGAGAGAGCAGAAGGTGATGAGTTTGCCGAGGGTGAATGTGTTGTTGTGGAGACCATTTGTGATGAAGATGGATTGGAGGGCTTTGAGTTGGTGCATGTTGGTACAATGCTGGATGAGGGAGATCAAGTGGTTCCATGTAGGAAGGTTGGAATTGGTGAAGACTACTCAGGAGGAGGGTTAGGAATCAAAAAACTTAAAAAGAATTCAAGGATGCTATCATGCTTAGAACTTTATGGAATCTAGTTTCAGGACCTAATAAAGGTAAAATTCTCAAGTTCAACATATGCAGCATCTTCATATCCTTATGTGGTATTCCTAATAATGCAAAAGTTAAATTACTTGGTGAAAGTAAAGCCTGGATAGTACCTCAGAGAAGAATAGGATCAAAGAGAATATAGTAATCTAAAACAGAGAAACAAGAAGAATCTTAACTAGCTAGGTTGCAAAACATGAAGAAACTAATGAAGAATTGATGTTAAACCAAAGAGAATATAGAAAACAAATAAAATGAAAACATGTACTACATAAATATTACTCACATTTGAAACTGCATCTTGATCAAAATTTTCATCAACAAGGCCAAGTATATTCTGAACGACTGTGGTAAGCACCTCCTGGAGAATATAGCAAAATGCAAGATTACAGTAAATAGAAAAAAGAATAATCTACTCTAGTAGTTCTATTTTGTTATGTGTTTCATTAATTTTCATTACGACGGATGTGTATAGTCAAAGTGAAGTTACGACCGCTTGTTTGCGATGGAACTTAAGACGGTCAAAAACCATCATAAATAACTTTTAAAGACAATTTTTTGACGTTGCAAATTTCCCTTATCGGTATAGTGTGTACCAACGACATTCAGAATAGACACAAGACTAACATGAACCAAAGAAATGCAAGAAAAAGAATTCAAGATTATATGCATAATAGTTAAATCTTACCATTTTTTCTCTCATTGGCTCAGGGAATGTTCCATCCACTTTCGTATGGCATGCCATAAATGGATGAGTTCTCTTAACTTTCAGTCTAGGGTTTTCTTTTTCCTGTGAGAGAATAATGGATTTAGTACCAGCAAAAATTTAAAAAATGATAATCCTACAATTTTTCATAAGTAAATATATATATAGGAAACATACTTATTATTCAATGTTACTTTCCAAACAAATTTAATACCATTTTCTCTTTCTTTCCAGCGCATCCCATTCTGCCAGTAGTATGGGGGGTATGCATTTTGCTCCTTGCATACTTGCCGTTAGCACGACGGTTCATTACATTATCCGTGGAACAATCATCTACGAATTCATACCAATCTTCTTCTTTCACATATTTTGGTACATGCGCTTTTCTTTCAAAATCCATTAAATACTTATCGTAACTTTTTCTCAAATAAGTTTTCCATTCTTTTTAAGACTTGTTCACCTTTTTGTCAATTACCTTCTTGTGTACTTCAGGATCCAACTCAAAAGCCAGTTGTGCAACTTAAAATAGTTAGATGCATATGAATTACATGAAAATAGAATTTGATTATGGTTATTGATACTTACACAAACATCATCCCGTATTATCTTTTTAACATCTTTAGCTACAAGACGCCAATCGCGAATGATAGGGGAAGCGTGTGTCTTTGCAAGCTCACCACATTTTGTGGCAAATTTTGCACGATACTCCCCAATTATACTTGCATTGTCATCAAACTCTAGCTGTAAATGCCCACCTACATTAAAAGGTATACGAAAATATAAAACACCATATAAAACAAACATTATTATTTATGATGAAGGAACCATCAGTATATACCTTGTGGTGCTTTATCTCCCAGCAATGTTTGATCTCTTTGCATGTCTCCTAAAACTGAATTGTTGCAAATATATTACCAGTAAAACATAATGATATGTTCAAGGGTTTGATAGATAAAATACTTCACATGATGAATAGTCTAATGAAAGCGGAAATAACGACTCAAAAGGAACATTATTAAACTAATATTTCAAGTCAAAAAGAATTCATAGAGTACTACTTATTAATTTTAAGAAAAAGAGTGGAAATGTTTTTACTATTCTTCATCGTCTCCAATGATATTTTCATCCTCATCATCCTCCTCCAATGTTAAATTAATATTGTTCATTCGTGCTTCAAATACTAAGGGATCTTCATAAGCATCCACATCTTTGTTCAACCTCTTTGGAGAGTCTAAAATAACATGCCAATCTTCACTAGGTCTGCTTTGATCTTTGCAATATAAAACTTGAGTAGCTTCAGATGCAAGAATAAATGGCTCGTTATCCATCTTTGAGTTACTTTGAAGTTTACCTAGATTAACATATATCAAGTTTGTGTCTTGATCAACTATGCACCCATTTTTGTCTTCTATACGCACCCAATCACAGTAAAACACAACTTCTTTGAAAATAGTGTAATCCAACTCCAATATTGATTTTACAACACCATAATAGGTTACTTCTGCATCCTTGAGGTTTTTATCACTGGAAGACGCTCGAAAGATGGTTATAGCACTCATGGAGACCCCACTATTTTGGGTCGTAGTGTTCATTTCAGACTCCGTAGTGTAAAAAGCTTACCCATTAACCCGATATGACTTATATGACATGGCAGTAAAACTAGGTCCGTCCACGATCTTTGAATGCAGAATCAACTTCATCTTTTAATTGTTGTCTAAGCCAAGGTATATAATCCATAAGATTTCCTGCCTCAATAACCCTCCGACCTTGACACCTAGATCGCCAGTTCCCAATGTACATATCATATTTCCTGCCAATGTAGCATAAATATAAATTAGATTATTTATTAATACTAATTTAGGCTATTAAATTATTCTTACTTCTTCCAGTCATCATTTTTTTCTGATCGTCCCAAAACCCATTTGCGTACTTGTTGGTATTCAAAATTTCCAAGAACGTAAGGTTTGCCATTTTTTTCAAGTAGGCTTGCACCTTCACTATCATCCTCCATAAGCATCTTTCGTGATCATTTATGGCTTCTCTTTTACCATCGTACATGTACTCCATGCAGTACATCATCGACTCACCCAGGAGGTATTGTTCAGCTATAGACCCCTCAGGATATCTTGTATTAAGAACATAGTGTTTGTACTTTCCCATCATCCTGATACACATACAGTAACTTAGATATAAATATTAAATGTATTGAATTTAATAAAATCATTAATTTAAACATTTATATTTACCGTTCAAATGGATACATCCAACGGTATCGAACAAGTTCGCCAATTAGCGCCTCGTCCGCCAAGTGCAAAGTGATATGTATCATCGAAGCAAAAAATGAAGGAAGGAAATACTTTTCAAACACACATATGGTTTATACTAGGCGTTCCTTCATCATCAAAAGCTCTTCTCGATTTATAACTTTTGAGCATAAGACATTAAAGAATACTGATAATTCTCGTAGGGCGGCACGTAATGGTTTGTGTTTCTTGAACATGTGCATTAAAAGAACAGGTAATTGTTATTGCATGAGAATATGGTAATCTTGGGACTCGAGGTTTTTCAGCTAAAAATTTTTCATGCCCACATTGTGCTGCCAATTTCCGCTGTACCCAATTGGAACCTTCAAGTTGTTTAATGTCTCACATATCAATTTTCTTTCCGCTTTGGGCAAACAGAAAGGTGCTTCAGGGAGAGTCGACTTCCCATTCTTCTCTACTGGCCACAAACTTTTCTTTATCCTCATATCTTGAATGCTCAAACGGGCCTCATAATTATCCTTACTCTTACCTTTCTTATTCATAATTGTCGCAAACAAAATTTCTCCAACATTTTTCTCCATGTGCATCACATCGATATTGTGACGTAGAGGCAGGTCCTGTGTTTGAGATTGAAATATCAATTACATATAATTAAATAAGTTTTTCTAATAGTAAAAAAAATGCGTATTTATGTACCTTCCAATAGGGAAAATCAAACAATGTGGATCTCTTTGACCAAGCAATGGATGTATTAGCTTTGGTTATATTCGATTTTTTCTTTTTACTGCTTGGGGCATTAGATTCATTAGCTTTGGCTGTAATCGGTTGTTTCCATTTAGTTCCTGAGGCACTGGATTAATTTGCTTTGGCTGAAATCAAATTTTTCCTTTGAGTAACTGGGTCTTCTGTGACTTTCCCAAATGTGGTTGGAATAGATTCCATCTTTTGAGGTACTTCCAAACCAGTTAAGCGTCTTATAGGCCTTCGATGTTCCTCCTTCCCATTAAACTGTGACTTTTGCCTCTAAAATCGATGATTTGGATCTTTTAAGAATCTTCGGGTTTACATATAGGATAACCTCTTTCTATTATCTAACCACGTTGAATCTGTCTCTTCAGCACATACAGGACAGCCATATCTCCCTGCAGTCCTACAACCGGATAAATGACCATAGGTTGGGAAATTATGTATAGCCGATAACAATATTGCTTTCATTGTGAACACTCTTAGTGTTTTAATCATATGTTGAAGCTCTGGTTAACCACAACTCATTTAACTCCGCAATCAATGGCTACAAATAAACATCAATATCATGTCTAGGACAATGTTTCCCTGAAATCAAAAGTGATAAAAATGTGAACTCCTTTCTCATGCATAAAGATGGAGGTAGATTGTAAGGGATTACCATAACTAGCCAACAACTGTAAGAGTTGCTCATATTTCCAAAAGGATTAAATCCATCTATTGCAAGACAAAGACGAACATTACGTTTCTCAGCATAAAAATCTGGAAACTTACGATTAACTTGTTTCCTGCAAGAGGCATCTACGGGGTGCCTCATTACTGTCTCATCTGTAGTAGACTCAGTTTTTGCATGCCATGTCATATCATCGACAATCCATGGCACACTATACATTCTTTGCAACCTGGGTGTTAGTGGAAAGTATCTTAGCCTTTTCCAAGGAACACAAGTAAGTTTATGCTTCTTCTTTTTTACTGGTCTCCATCTACTTTCACCACACTTTGGAAAACTTTCATTATCCTTGTATTCTTTCCAGTAAATAATGCAGTCATTGCAACATGCGTCTATAACCTCACAGGGCATACGAAAAGGCTTTGTTAATTTTTTAGCATCATAGGTGTTCCCAGGTAAAGTGTTCCCATCAGGTAGATTACTTTTCATATACTGCAGCATCTCGTCAAAATTTATATCAGACCAATTATATCGTTCTTTCATGCTCAATAAATCTACTGTAGAGGACAACGTAGTAGCCCCATCACAACATGAGGGATATAGAGGTTGCACTGCGACATCAATCAAGTTCTTGTACTGTATGTTTTCTTGTGGATCATTTTCAACTCTTACATCTTCTTCATTGCACGTATTTGACATACTTACACCAACCTGAGATTCACCATCATCTACATAGTGAGAAACACCAAATGTGTTATTAACCATATCTACCATCCTTGGAAAGGAATCTTCACGCGGGTTGGCAGAAGATGTCCTAGCCCCTGATTTTGAACGAGGTACCACAATTGGTTATCCATGATAAATCTATGTCATGTAAGTTATATCAATACCATCACACATTAAATGCTCTGATATAACCGATAGTTTTTTCTTTCCTTTCACATTATGACACTTGTTGCAAGGACAACAATAATAGTTATCACCCCCTAAATTGGGTCTGTTAACTTTTAAGAATTGCAAGAATGCGATAACACCGTCAAAGTATTTGTCAGAAGTTTGGGGTTTTGTCATCCATTCCTTGCTAGGAATTTCAAGGATAGACGAAGACATCTTGAACAAATGAATTGTGAAGATTCTTTAAAGATACAACTACAGAAAGTAAAAAAAAATTAAACTCGGAGATTATATTTGATCAATAAAAAAAACTTAAGTAAATGTTAAATCCAGAGGTTATTGTTTAGACTAACTCTAGAGCTGCTATCAACATTGTTAAAAGCTTATGGGATCCTCCTTGGGAAGCTAGAGCTGCTATATTATCCATTAGAGAATCAATAATTTTTTTTGAGTTTTTTGATATCAACCATGTGTTTAAAGAAACTAACAAAGTTGCTACTTTTTTGGCCTGCTTACTTAAAGATTATGGTTACAAGATAATTGAACCTGCTGAGTTTTCTGTGTCTTTACAGGGCCTAATTAAAGATGATGCAAATGGCAAGACCTATTACAAGACAATACCAGTTTAGTCAGATCCAGGTTTACTAAGGTCAGAAAAGGGATGGGGAAGACACAACAAATGTTGTTCATCTGTTTCCTTTCTTATATGGGTTTCATAAAAGACATATGAAAGATATTCAGAAAATGGATGGAACTCCTATTCAGAAAATGGACGAAACTGCCTTTCTGAAATAGATGGAACTGTTGTCCAGAAAATGAATGACAGATGCTTACAATCACAACAACAACTCACATAAAGATGCACACGAAAATGAATGACAGATCCAGGTTTACTAAGGTCAGAAAAGGGATTGGGAAGACGCAACAAATGTTGTTCATCTGTTTCCTTTCTTATATGGGTTTCATAAAAGACATGAAAGATATTCATAAAATGGATGGAACTCCTGTTCAAAAAATGGATGGAACTCCTGTTCAGAAAATGGACGAAACTACCTTTTTGAAATAGATGGAACTGTTGTCCAAAAAATGAATGACAAATGCTTACAGTCACAACAACAACTCACATAAAGATGCACATGAAAGATTTTAAGAACCTCATACAAAATGGGGCAAAAGAAAGCTGCAGACTTGCACTAACAGATTCTGGCTATCCAGAAAATGGACAGAAAAGAAATACAAAGGCAGTTCTCTCAAGCGCTTATCTTGGTTAAATTTTTTTGGAGTCCCCACGTCAGGAGTGTGCTGCAATTGGAGCTGGACCACCGACACATTGCTAACAGGTTTTTATTATTATTAAGTCAAATGGAAATTATTAAACTAGAGTGTCCATCTCAAACCAGGGGCGTTGCCAGCATTGTCTTTGTAGGGGGTTCGGGAGTGAATCCCTCGAAGAAATTTTTTAATATAACAAATATAAGCAAAAACTATGTTGGAGATGGAGATTAACCCTTGTTTACTTAATTGCAATAAGTAGTAAGAAGCAGCTAAGCTAAAACCCCTTTGTGATATAATTTCCACGGGGTTCAAATCGATATAATCTTTACTAAGTGAACTATTTTCTTGTTGGCGAATCACTATTAGTGAATCCATGGTTAGTTTTTTGGCTAATTTCTTCCCCATCACGATTTGCGCAAGAAATTTTTTTTCCCGAGGAATCAAGTTATAAGGAATTGAAATCTAGAGTATATAGTATTGCTAGAGTCTGTTATACCCAAATTTACACGAGAACAAGTAAAATTACAGGGAAAGATTAAGTAGTCCTCAGTGATCTCAAGAGAAGATGTAACATAATATGTTGATTTGTTCCCCTCCCTATGTTTGAATATATAGAATAGCTATTCATACCATTAATAATGGTTTTAGCTTCTCTGAGTTCTTCAGTTGCTGCCCATGGTGGATTGATTTTTTTCTACATAACTTGGTCTGCATAAGTGGAATCTGTCATAGTATGTAAGCTTTTAAATTCAAGCTTTCCAGCTATACAAAGACCTTCACAAGCTGCTTTGGCCTATAGTACTCAATTCCCCACATCTTCCTCACATGCATTTTCTGTTGAAGGCAGCAATTGGGATTCCATTTTGAAGCCTAAATATTCCCCCAAGCTTTCCTACCATCCTGAATACATCCATCCACATTAAGAATCATATGTTGTCTAGATTCTTGCTTCCATTTAATCCATTTCAGTATCCTTGGATGTTTAATAACTGGATTCAATCCCTAGTTTCTAATGAGGTTGTAGTTAGACTGTCCATACCAGAATTTTAAATTGGACTGACAACACTTATATGATACTTCAAAGAAGATTCTCATGAATACTACATCTGCATCAGCTCTTTCATTCTTAAATTTTCTACCATTCCTTTCTATTCATATGATGTAGATAGCAGTACAAAAAGCTATTTTCAATATCTTGTTCCTAGAGAAATCTGCAGCTGCCCTTCTAGTAATCTATTCAAACTCTAAATCTCACCCTCCAATTGTTCTTGTAAACCCCCCTTTGTTTAAAAGTCGACTCCATATTTTTTGCGAATAAGGGCATTTAAAACACAAGTTATCTCGCAATTCAATTAAGATACATTTTACCTCCAAAAATAGATGCCCTTAGCGGACCTTGTCGACGTAGGGCTAGCATCGCAAGCCTCATAGACCTAACCTTAGGATCTAGATTCTAATGAGTAAGATGAAAGTCTCTCACATCCCACCCCATATTTTGTAGACACCCCTAAATCCACCTTATTAACATATACAACATGTAACTTTGTGACACGGCCCCCTAGAAATTCACAGACACAACTCCTATAAATCCACAATATACATCCATACATATATGTGTAATCTGGAAATAAACATTATAAAGAGTGTAACAGGGTTGCTATTAGGAAACAACAGAACTTGTAAATATAACCAAAAGTGCCTTGTAAAGATTAGAACTCGCCGTTTGTTGGGAGGATCAACAGAATTTCCTGGTAACGTTATATCAATCAATCAATCATCAAAATTATAAAACATAATTTATTAGGAATTAAATAAGTAATATATTGCAGGTACTGCCAAAAAGTTAGCCCAATACATAAATCACAAACTTTCTTACAATTGAATCAACTAAAGAGAAAAAACAATTTTTAATCGATTCTAGGGTAAATTAACGGTTTATAAATACCCAATAACTTGCTAAGATTGCGAGAGAGATTAGTTAATCAATCTGTAGGAATTCTTTTAAGGTTTCAATTAATTTCTACTAACATAAAAAAAAGTAATTAAATTTTCAGTAAGTTCATACATCTGTCGATTTTTAGAGTGAGAGCCGAAAGGAGGAATAACTCTTCAATCTGATAAAATTCGACTTTTAGGGCAGTGAGGGAAAGAAATGCCGCAAAATCCAATTTTTTGGCGTCAACCAAATTGGGATTTCGTAGAATTACGGGAGGGAAAACCATATCTTTTCGCCCCAATCTTTGAAAGATTTGGGGGAGATAGAGAGAGCGTGAAAAATCTCACGAATTTCAGGGAGAAAAAGAGGGAGTGGGCAGAGAAGAGGAGATCGACTCCAAGAGGAAGTTTGAGTTTTCTAGGATTTGTTTGCAAAACAACGTATAGAACTGTCGCCAAAAATTTAAACTCAACTTTTATAAGTGTTGTTATTTTTGATGACATTTTTAATAAAATACGACACTTTAATTAAAATGTGCCATATATAAATGTCGAGAACTTAGTTGGTTTTCCAACAAATAGAATACTCGTTATTGGCTGCGCACAATTGTCGTTAATAAGCCTTTTTCACGTAGTGATACTTCATTACCTAACATTATGTGAGGATCGAACCTTTTGTGTAAGCTTCGAATGTTATTAAATAAGTTCTTTTAAGCAAAATCTCTATTTGTTTATGATCTCATTATTTTATATATTAATCAATTGTTGGTGGTGATATCTAATTCAAGTTAAAATACTAGAACATTTTCTTTACTTGATTCGAGGCGAGACATGAAATTGTATGAAGCTTAGGAAATGATTTTAGGCATTGTTATTGCACCATCTTTGTCCTTTCATTATTTAACCCAAAACGTTTAATCACTTGCTACCCTTTGAGCCTAAAATAAGTCATTTCTTTGTATATGCCAATTCTCGTTTAAACTTTTGTTCTAAAGATAGGATGTGATAAAGTATCAGGGGAGTTATGCAAATTAGTGTTTCCTGTGTGACTTTACCTTTTAAAATGTAAATTCAAATAGTGCTAAATGATCAAGTATATCTCTAGAAACATCACATTGTGAAAAAATAAAAATAAATAAAAAATGGAGGAAGGAGGCGTCTCGATATCAACAACGGAGATGGTAGTTACCTTTTTCCTCAGAATTCCAGCAAAACACCTACTTCATCACTAGCCTACCTTTTCCTTTATTACAGCCTTAAAAGTCCTTGTTGATTTTAAGTCTAGTGCAATCGGTTTAGTAGAGATGATAGTTGGAAAATTTATGGTATTTAACTTGACACCACCAATGACAATTGATTTTCCTTCCGTGAGATCTTTTAGTAAAATAGCGTTGCTTTATTGAAATATGAATTTTTAATTTCATTTTACTCATATTCATATTTCCTCAGATTGATTCCTAGTAAATTCTCAATGATTTTGAGGGACCAACTATAAGAGGCCTAAGTTGAATCATATTTATGATATAGTGATATTCATGCATCTAAATTTTAGGACTTTGATTAGACTACACACACACCAAGTTCTTTTGCATTATTTTGTTTATAGATCTATATTATTCTCTTGATATGTCATACATCTGTTGTGCCTATATATTTGACTCTGCATGTTTTGAGGGGGAGTGTGTTTGGTAGTCTCTAGTTTACCTTGTAAAGTCATGGGTCTTATCTTATGTCTCTAGTGCGTGGTAGTTGTTGGTTGCTTGTTTAGTGTCTCTAAATTTGTTTATTTTTGTCCATTTGTTCAAGCGAGTTTTTTGTTCTCTCAAACAAATTATTGGCTTCATTTCTTCTCATTTTTGCTACCTTGGATTTTAGGCACAATTTGATACTTCATTCGAATGAGATTGAGTTTCGTACGAACAAGATTGGTCTTTTTCATCTCTTTTTGAATGCCATGGATTTTTGTCAAATTTTGATCATTCGTTTGAATGAGTTGTCTATTTGTTTGAATGATATTGGCCTTGTTTGATGTCATTCTGGCTGCCATAGATTTTAGGCGAAAATTTGATATTTCGTTCAAACGAGTTTAGATCCCGTTCGAATGAAATTGGTCTCGTTTCATCTCCTTCTAGCTATCTTAGATTTTAGGTAACATATGATGCTTCGTTCGAACGACTTTTATTTTCGTTCGAACGAGATTGGGGTTTGGTCGTCTGCACCTCTCTCCTGCATCATTTCTTTTCAATTTTTCTTCACTCTTTTTAACATTTTTTTTTCTTACTTCAATTCTCTTATCAAACAATATATTTTCCCTCTATTCAAATCAATTGTGGTGCATTGAGGTCCGATTTGAGTGTGATTCCTCTTCGATCTTGTTTGGGGCTTTGATTCACATGTTTGAGGTGCCATTTACAAGTAATCATCTCTCACAGAGGTGATTTTTGGGTTACAAAACTCCACCTACTTCGTATCACAGGTCGGTAATTGTTTATATTGTTATATCTCTCTCTGCCTGATCTTGTTTAAATAATCATATAGGTTTGTGATCGATTTATGTTGGGTTGCCGTACAGGTTTGTACTATTTGTGGTAGCCTACTCACTGCCTTCCAAGACTAATCAAATACTAGAAGGCTACATCGAAGCCTACCAGAGACTCGAGGGCCAGGGAGTCCGCAAAATAGCCTAAGGCATATGATCTTACTAAAGCCTTTCGAAACTAACCTAATACTTGAGGGCCACTTCAAAGCCAATCGAAGAGTCGAAGCTTAGCACAAGAGTCAAAGCCGAAGGCAGTCATGCAGCATACATAACCCAATGCAAGTATTAAGAAGACTTTGATCATATCAATACATGGTCGAAGGCAGACAAACCAGGCAGCCAGCATACCAGAGAATACAGTGAAACAAGCCGCCAGACAGCTATAGTGTCAGAATTGACCTCACATACAAGACAACTTTCTCAAAATGGTGTACATGTAATATGACCTCGCATGGTGACTCTTCCTTTCCTATCTCCTATAAATATGAGAGGAGATACATCATAAAAGGGTTAGAAAAACTCTTCCTAAACTACCCTCAAGATAAGAAACCTTCGAGCGTACTCGAGTTCTATTCAATTCGAACTGTAACTTCATCTATATATACATTACCCCATTCAAATCGTCGCTAAAGGTCGTAGAGAATACCAATTCATGGACTCTACGCAAGTATGTTAGCATAATATTATCTTAATTCTGTCTTACATATTTGTGAAAACCTCAAGTCAAATCTAAACCCCACGGTGTAAGTGTGAACTCCCCTATATGAGATCATACCCCTATATTTGGCACCGTCTATACTATACCTACCCCCTTATATCCCTTTTTTCTTTCACCTCATACCCATGACTAATGGGCCCCACCCACCATTCTACCTCCGCCATTATTGGCACCTCGGCCGATGGTATTGCCGCCCAATTAGCTCTCATAACCCAACAGTTTGCTCAGGCTGAAGAGCGTCACACCAACCAATTGCGCCTCGAGCATGATAAACACAGTCAAGAGCTCAAATCTGAGTTGCAGTGCCATTTAGATGACAACGATAGACAACATCGAGCCCTCGACGAGTTCCACCACACGGTGAGCTCCAACAGGTGCAAACTCAAGATGCCTTTATGCGCTCCCGGGACCCTGCACCTTCGCACATATCCGCCCACGCACGCCTTGGACCCCATTCCTATACTGCAGTACCTCCGGCCCATGTTGGTGCCGAAGGTGTCCCCACTAACATGCTTGCAGGTTCGATACACCTAGGCATCCCCATTTCTGAGGACTCCCCCGACTCTACCCTCTGTACTTCCTAACACCCCCTAAGACATTTTGCCCAGGAATGCCAGGGAGAATGCAGTGCTGAGCACACCCCTAACCCGTAGCCCTATCACTCGTGACCTCAATGTTTTCCCATAGAGCATCCTATCTCATCTACAAGAGATCGACCAGAAAATCAATGCCGCCATACGTATCAGAGCTAGCCCCACACTAAACTTATGGAGTCGCCTTAATAATCCAATATGCCCGAAGCTCCTCGCAGTCGAGGTGCCTCCAAACTTCTATACACTAAAAATATGCAAATATCACAATACTGATCCTCAATCCCATGTCCTTGAGTTTCAAAATGTGTTAAACTTGTACTCTTAAGCGGATCATATCATCTATCGAATGCTTCCCACCAGTTTAGCTAACAGCCCTCTCAAGTGGTACCATGGCCTCTCCGCAAAACTAATCGCCAGGAACAAACCTTTACCACCAACCCCAATAAGCCTCGATAACCCAATATAACCATGGTCTCTCCCATCTACAACAAGACCCACAACCGCAAGCGTACCTACTTAGACGAGCAATCCTTCGAGCCTCGTAAAAAGTGCCCCATGCCAGTCCTACCCAAACTTGCCTTTCCCCTTAGTACCCTTCAACCAATCATACAGGCCGACCATCTATGGCGAATCCCTTACCCCATCAAAGTAAAAAAGGACGAACCCTACTGCCAAAACTATAAATGCAACTGTCACCCCACTAACAAGTGTTAGGCGATACAATGTTTACTTGAAATGATCCTCAAAGCAGGCCGCCTGCACTAGTATGTGGTAAATCTTCCCCTGTTACATCGATGGGTCGTACCTCAATCCCTAGCCAACCTTGAATGCCAGACCTGCCGAAGTACACATCTTCTAAGCCCACATGATCGAAGTAAAGAACATCGACAGTGGCCATACCCGAAGCAAATGGATGCGGGTCGAAGAGTGCTATAAACTTGCCTACCAGCAAAAACTTTCCATCGATTAACTCGAATCAGGCCTTCACTCTCGACTCGAAGGTATATCCTTCATCGACCGTGACATCTCCTACGTTCATTTCCCTCACTCAGATCCCTTGGTCATTATGGTTAAAGTTAAGCACCTTATCCTCCACACGATGCTTGTCGACGCTGGCAGTGCAGCCTATGTGTTTTCCTTCAAATAGTCTGAGCTATGAAAAAGGCCAATCTGTTCACCCCCTCAAACGTCGAACTGAAAGGTTTCGACGGCTCAACCGTGGGTGCCGTCGGCCGAATTAGCCTCCCCGTCGCCATGTGCCCTATAATTCTTTAAGCCAGTTTCCTTGTCATTGACAAGATGTCCGAATACCTTGGCATTCTGGGCCGCGATTGGCTTCATGCTATGAAAGCCATACCTTCGACCTATCATAAGGTACTTCATTTCACTACCCCATGCTGTATGTGGGACATGAAATGCTTCAAGCAGTTAGCTCGATCCTGGGAGCATCTCGAAATTGAACTTACACAAAAACTGGTAAATCTATAGCAATCACTGCAACTCTCCCTCCCCAACCCATTGACCTCTTCTACTGACACACCGCCCATCAAACCTATAGAATACATCAAACTCGACAGCCCTAGTCGAGGCACATTTATTGGCTGCCAATGAAAAACTCGAACTTACCACTTTCCTTAGATCTAACAAAGATGTCTTCGCCTGGACATTCCATGAGATGCCCAGGGTCAACCCCACTCTCGCCTGCCACCGGCTCGACCATATCCCCAAATTAATGGCTGTCAAACAAAAAAAACGTACTTTGGCTCCGAGGATTCGAGATGCAGTGAACCTCGAGGTCAAAAAACTTTTAGCCGCTGGTTTTATACAAGAAGTCAACTACGCTGACTGGATCTCAAACATCATTGTTGTACCCAAAAAGAATGGCAAGATACAAATCTGCATTGACTTTATTGATCTCAACAAGGCCATGCCGAAGGATAGTTTCCCTCTCTCGATCATTTCAGTACTTCTCGATGCCACAGCTGGCCACGAACGCCTCCTCATGATAGACACGGCCTCAGGTCACAATCAGGTACCCCTTTTTCCTGACGATCAACTTAAGACCTCTTTTATTACCGAGCAAGGGCTCTACTGTTTTAATGTGATGCCTTTTAGGCTAAAAAAATGTGGGTGTCACTTACCAGTGCCTCGTTACTACCATATTTAAACCCTTGCTTGACAGGTCAATTGAAGTATACATCGATGGTATGCTCTACAAAAGCCTCTACAAACATACCCAGATACAAGACCTAACCAACTTTTTCTCCATCCTTCGGTCATACCAAATGAAATTAAGCCTAGACAAATGCCAGTTTGGTATCTCATCTGGAAAATTCCATGCCCACTTCATTAGTAAACGAGGTATCGAGATTGACCCTACTTAAATTTGAGCCCTCGTTGATATGCCATCTTCTTGAGCAAAGAAAGATGTCTAGAAGCAGCCCTTAATCGTAATATTTCTAAATCTTTTGACTGCTGCACCTAGTTATTCTCCCTCCTACACGAACAAGGCATCCATAAAGCCAAGCAGAAAAACCTCGACATTAATTGGATACATGAATACGAACAAGCCTTCCACGAACTCAAGACTAACCTCGACCAACCACTAGTCATGAACATCCCCGTCGAAGGTAAAGTTGTTTCCCTCTATCCAGAAGTAACCGATGAATCTATCTGCTCTGTACTTATCCGAACCGAAGTAAGTATTGAAAAACCTGTCTACTTCATTAGCAAAACTCTAACACCAATCGAAACACGATACGGTAAACTCGAACGACTTTCCCTTAAACTCGTCTACACTTATCAAAAGCTCAAGCCCTACTTCCAAGTACACCATATATGTGTAATCACTAGCTACCCCCTCTGAGAAGTCCTTGCCAAGAAAGGTAAATCCCGATGGGTACAATAATGGTACGTAAACCTTGGTGAACACGATATCACTTTTGTGAAACTGGTATCCCAAACAGGCCAAGTAGTCATCGATTTCCTTGTCGACTTCCAGGTCTAGGACATCGAGTGGGAAGAACATGTAGACGCCCTACCCGAAGATCTGCCCAAACATACCAACCCTTAGAACCCTAAAACAGGATAACGTCTCTTCATAGATGGATCTGTAGGCCCTAACGGTTCCAGGATAGGCATCGTACTGGTCATACCGTCCAATGACCACATCAAAAAGGCAATCAAACTATACTCCAAATGTACCAACAACGAGGCCGAGTACGAGGCCTTGGTACATGGTCCTGATTTAGCCCTCGAACTCAGAGTTCCCAAACTAGCCATCTTCACTAACTCATAGCTCGTCTAGAGGCAAAGCAACGGTGAAAACCAGGCGAATGGTCGTATGGCTGAGCATGCAACACTCGTTCACCAGCGCATGGATTGTTTCCCTGAGAAATCATCGATCACACATTACCTTCGAGGTGAGAATAGAATAGCCGACACCCTCGCCTATATTGCAGCCATGTTAGGCCAGTTCGAACCTCAAAAACTCAATATCAAAGTACTCGAATGGCCAAGTATTGACCAGAAAGAAATAAATACCATCAATACTGGGGGCGAGAGTCTCGATCCCAAAGATTAGAATACACATTTTCATGGGTACTTCAACAACTCTACATAACCCGAAGACCCGAAAGCCAAACGGTCTATATTGGAAAATTGCTGAAGGTATACCATTCTCAAAGGCAGCTTAAACTGCAAATCACCAAATGGCATTCACCTCTAATGCATATCTCAACAAGAAGCTGCCACCATCATTATTAAGCTCTACGAAGGAAATTACGGATCCCACACTGCTGGCCGATCAATGGCTCTCCGAGCAATCACACAGGGTTTGTTTTGGCTGAATATGAAGAAATAAATCGAAGAGTATGCAAAGCACTATGATAAAATCCAGCGTCATGCCCACGACATCCGAACCCCTCACATGGCCTCCGCTACAGCCAAGTCGCTTGGTCCATCAAGAGATGGGCCATCGACTTGGTGAGCCCTATCCCCAAGGCTTCGGGCAGTAGAGAACACATCTTAGTCGCCATTGATTATTTTACTTAATGGGTTAAAACCGTGCCATTATGTCGAACAAGATAAGAAGAAGTAACAGAATTTCTCTAGGAAAATATTATAACACGCTTCGGCTTCCTATATATAATTTGATGTAACAATGACCCACAGTTCATAGGCAACAAGGTTCAAACATTCCTAAAAAAATATAACATCATCCTCTATCCATCCACACAGTATTACCCACAAGGGTGTAGTAGCCTACTCGCAGCCTTCTAGCTCCAGTCGAATACTCGAAGGCTACATCGAAGCCTACCTGATGACTCGAAGCCTATTAAGTCAAAAATCAATCCTTCCAAGACTATTCGAGCACTTGGAGGAACCATCAAAGCGTAATTACTTCGACCATGGTCGAAGGGAAATACGTCACCAGACAGAACGGTGGAATATGCCTCTTGTCAACTGCAGTGCCAGACCCAACAACTACAGTATCAGAACCAACAAGCTACAGTGTCAGGAACAATAGCTATAGTATTAGACTCGATAATTATAGCGTTAGAACCGACTCTGGGTACAAGTTCGTTGTCCCTGGAGGATAGAAATGTAACTAGACCACCCATGGTGACTCAGCCCATCCTATGTTCTATAAATAGGAGGGAGAAGGGGCATTGAAGGGGTTAGAAAATCTCTCCCCACAGACCTCGTAACTTTACCTTTGAATACCCTGTAATCATGCAGTCCTCAATACTTTGACTACTCAATATTTATAACTGTACCCTTCAAAATCCTCATCAGAGGTCGTAGAGCGGCCCATTCTAGGCCTCCATGCAAGAATACTGTTAGTAGATTAATCTTATTATTATTGATTATATGCTTGAACGCTCTGGTTGAGGATAAGATTCATAGTGCAAGAGTTAACTTCCCATCTTGCGAAGTTAGGCCTCTACATTTTGCGTCATCCGTGCTCTCCTACCCTGCCAGCCTCCCCCAACCTTGTTTTTTCATTTTATAATCCTACTAACCACTTCCAATAGCCCCCACCCTCTGCTCTATATCCACCCATGTTGGCAACTCTGCTGAGAGAGTGGCCGCTTAACTCACCCTTCTAACCCAGCAATTCACTCAGGCTGAAGAGCGACATCGAATCCAATTACATCAGGAGCGTGAAGAACATCGATAGGAGTTTGATGCCGAACGGCAATGCCATTTGGATAATGCAGACAAACAACATCGTGCCTTCGACGACCTGCGGAATACAGTTTGTGAGCTGTAACGATTTTACACTCAAGATGCCCCTCTACCATCTCGAGTATCCGCCCCGTCGCGCATCTCTACCCGCGCCCGACTGGGACGCCAACCGCATCTCGAAGTACCCCCGGTCCATCTCGGCGCTGAGGGTGCTCCCCCCACTATTCTCCATACTGGTTTAATCCACCTGGTCATACATCGCATGGAGGATTAATCCGATTCCACCCTTCCCACTGCCAGATACCCCAAATGCCGCCCTGCTCGAGAACGTCTCAGGGAGCGCAGCGCTGAGCACACACCGACCATTCGGCCTCATCATTCTTGACCCCATCGATCGCCCCCTCGTCCTGCCTATCTTCACCAGCAGGACTTCGATCGCAAATTCAACTCTACCATCCACTTCTCGATACTCCTTTGCTGTCGAAGTGCCTCCAAACTTCCGCGCCCCCAAAATTAGCAAATATCGCAACACTGAACCTCAATCCCATATCCTCAAATTCTAAAATGCTTTAAGCCTTTATTCCACGGTTGACCACCTGATATGTCAACTTCTTCCCACCAGCCTCACAGACAGCCCTCTCAGATGGTATCATAACCTTCCCAGTGGCTCGATTCGAAGCTTCGAGCAATTATCTAGTCTTTTGTCACCCAATTAGCCTTCAACAAAGATCGAGAGGTCAGGGTCGATGCCCTCTTCAAATTTCGCAAATCCTCCAGTGAAACCATAAAAGCCTTCACCAAGCAGTTCCTTGATGAGTCGCGCAAGGTCCATAACCTCAACTGTATGAACGTTGTGCTCGCTTATTCTAATGCTTTGTCAGATAACAACCGCGTCAAAAGTACCTAGTGCTCTACAAACCACGAACCCTCGAGGAGATGTTATCCAAAGTTAATGGATACATCGACCTCGAGTGCCTCCGCGAGTCAAATCTCCAGGGACAAGCTTCGAGCTCCAATCAGAACAAATAACGACAGAGCCAACCTTCTACTCCTACACCCATGATCACTCCTATCACATCAAAGACTGATAGCTGCAAACGTCCCCACACTGACGACACCACCACCGAGGCCCGTAAAAAATGACCGAAGCCGGTCCTCCCCAAACTTACTACTCTTATCAGCACCCTTCTACCAAGATTCAGTCAAACCCCATATGGTGTACTCTTTTCCCCATCGAAGTCAAACAAGGCGAACCTTACTGCCATAACCCTAGGTGTAACTGCCACCATACCAACAAATGCTTCGCTCTACAACGCTCTCTCGAAATAATTCTCAAGGCGGGTTATCTACATCAATATGTTACTAACCTCCCTAGTTACCTCGACGATTCGTACCTCAAACCTCAACCTGCCCCTGCTACTAACCCAGCCGAGGTATACATTTACCAACTTCATCTCATCGAGGTCAACATTATCGACAACATCCATTCTAAAGGCAAGCGCAAGCGTGTCGAAGAATTCTGCAAACTCACATACCTGGAAAAGCTACCCGCCCTCATGCTAGAATCGAGTCAATACCCCCGACCCGAGGGTATCTTTTTTATTGACTGTGACACATCGCACGTTCGTTTCCCCCATTTTGACCCTTTAGTCATTATGATTAAGGTCGACCACCTCGTCCTTCACACCATGCTTGTCGATACGTGAAGTACAGCTGATGTATTTTTCCATCAAAACGTTTAGGCCATGAAAAAAATAGACCTCGTCATCACTGCCAATGTCGAACTGAAGGGTTTTAATGAGGGTATCGAAGTCACCATTGGTCGAATTAGCCTCCCAGTTACTACCGGTCCAGTCATACTTCAAACCAACATTCTTGTCATGGAAATGAAATTTGAGTATCTCGGTATCCTTGGGCGCCACTGGCTCCATGCCATGCGCGTCATACCTTTGAATTATCATTAGACCCTTTGTTTCACTTCCCCATAAGGTACGTGGAATTTAAAAGGCTCCCGACGCCTTGGCCGTTTATCCGAGCATCCAGAGATCGATCAGACCCAAAAACTTGTCAAACTACCAAAACAATTACTGTCTCCCTCTAATTTTATATCTTTGACACCAGCTACCACACCCATCGAACCCACTGCCTATATCAAACTCGACGGTCCTGGTTGAGGTACGTTCATTGGTACCTTTCTAGACGAATCCCAAAGCCTCAAACTCACCAACTTTCTTCGAGCAAACAAAGACGTCTTCGCATGGACATTTCCGGAGATGCCCGGTATCGACCCCAGTTTAGGATGTCATCGCCTCGACCTCATCCCTCACTCTATAGTAGTAAAGTAGAAGAAGTGTATATTGGCCCCACAACTTCGAGAAGCTGTAAACCTCAAGGTCCAAAACTCCTAGCCACGAGTTTCATTAGAGAGGTCAAATACGCCAAATGGATATCCAATATTATTGTAGTTCCTAAGAAGAACGGCAAGATTAGAATCTGCGTCGACTTTATAGACCTCAACAAATACGCACTGAAGGACAGCTTCCCCCTATCAATCATTTCAGTAATCCTGGATGCCATTGCCAGAAATGAGCGACTATCAATGATGGATGCGGCTTCGGGTTTCAATCAAATTCCCAACTTGTCCAGAGATAATATACTGGTAAAAATCAAGCCAATTGTTGTATGGCTGAGTATGTTGCCCTCGTCCGCCAGTGCATGGACCATTTTCCTGAAAAATCTTTTATTACTCACTACTCCTGAGGTGAGAATAGACACGCAGATGCCTTCGCCTACATAACAGCCATGTTAGGCCAGTCCGAATCTCAAACACTCCATATCGAAGTACTTTAATGCCCAAGTATCGACCAGATAGATGTCAATGCCATCAATACTGGGGGCTAGAGTCTCAATCTAGATGACTGGCAAACACCATTTCTTACCTACTTCAACAGTTCTACTCTCCCAGACGATCCCAAAGCCAAATGGTCATTATTAGAAAATTGACACAGATATACCATTCTCAAAGGTGAATTACGTCGTAAATCCCCAAATGGCGTCCTCCTCCGATGCATCTCTCAAAATGAAGCCTCTATAATTCTTAACGAACTCCACGAGCCGTCTCCCAAGGTTTATTCTGGCCCAAGAAGAAGCGAGCTAAAGAGTATGCCAAACACTGTAACAAATGCCAGAGCCACGCCTACGACATCCATAGCCCTTCGTAAGACCTCCACTATAGTCAAGTATCTTGGCCATTCAAGCGTTGGGCCATTGATCTTGTGGGTCTTTTTCCCAAAGCATCAGGTAGCCGAGAAAATATTCTTGTAGCCACAGATTACTTTACTAAATGGATCTAAGTCGTGCCTTTATGTTGAGCCAGAGAAGAAGAAGTCATCTAATTTTTATGAGAAAATATCATTACACGCTTCGGCTGCCCTCATATGATTCGATGTGACAATGGTCCACAATTTATTGGGAACAAAGTTTGAAACTTCCTCAAGAAGTACAACATCATCCTCTCCCCCTCAACACCTTACTACCCCCAAGAGAATGGTTTGGTCGAAGCAATCAATAAAACTATTGTTGACGGTCTCAAGAAGTGTGTCGATGCGAAGAAAGGATGATGGGTTCAAGAACTACAACATGTCCTCTGGGCCTACCAAACAGTACCATATATGGCGACGGGCAACACACCTTTCCTTCTAGCCTATGGTACTAAAGCAGTGCTACCCACTCAATTTGAAGTACCAATATGCGATCCCAACCTCCCAGACAAAGATAATGAATTTGAACTCGGATGCAATATGTTATGGATCGACGAAACAAAAGACCGAACAATCGCTAACCTCGCCCGTTATCATCTCTCTCTCCAAAAGTCATACAACAAGAAAGTTTGACCACACAGTTTTAATATTGGAGATTTGGTCATTCGACGTATCACACAGTCTTCGAAGCCTCGAAATGTCGGCAAGAAAGCCGAATCCTTGGAAGGACCTTATATCGTGTACGATAAAACTGATAAGGATTCATATTATCTGATGATAGAAGATGAAGAGCCTCTGCCAAATACATGGAATACAATGCAACTAGTCTCTTCAAAAGGCTATGGCCTCCACCTTATTCACCTGATGTAAATACAATATAATCATTAAATATATTTTTTTTCCTTTAAACTTCGAATCGTGTCTTCTAGTGAATTTTTCAAGTCTCTAAAAATTGAGCAGAATCGAAGGGCATGAATGGTTGATAGACCAAACCCTCGAGAATGCATTGGGGGCGACCACGTTATGCTTCGTTTAGGCCCAGGCCTTCAAATTCTAGTAAATTTCTTGGCCTAACCTAAGTATCATGTCAACCCTTTGACCCGAATGATACTTGGGAGCGACCTCAAAGTTTTTCAAGTCTCTAAAATTCGAGCAAACTCGAGGGGCATGAATGGTCGACAGACCAGACCCTCAAGAATGCATTAGGGGCGACCACATTATGCATCGCTTAGGCTTAGGCATTCGAATCCCAGTAAATATTTTGGCCTAACCAAAGTATCATGTCAACCCTTCGACCCGAATGATACTTGGGGGTGACCTCGATTTTTTTCAAGTCTTCAAAATTCGAGCAAACTTGAGGGGCATGAATGGTCGACAAACCATACCCTCGAGAATGCATTGGGGGCGACCATGTTATGCTTTGTTTAGGCTCAGGCCTTCAAAGTCCGGTAAATTTCTTGGCCTAACCTAAGTATCATGTCAACCCTTCTACTCGACTGATACTTGGGGGTGACCTAAAAGTTTTTGAAGTCTCTATTTTTCGAGCAAACTCGAGGGGCATGAATGGTCGATAGACCGGACCCTCAGGAATACATTGGGGGTGACCACTTTATGCTTCGTTTAGGCCTTCAAAGTCCAGTGAATTTCTTAGCCTAACTTAAGTATCATGTCAACCCTTCGACCCAACGGATACTTGTGGACGACCTCGAAGTTTTTCAAGTCTCCAAAATTTGAGCAAACTCGAGGGGCATGAACGGTCGATAGACTAAACCCTCGGGAATGGATTGGGGGTGACCACATTTTACTTCGGCGACTTGGACTAGGCTCAGGCCTTCGAAGTCCAGTAAATTTCTTGGTCTCACCTAAGTATTATGCCCATCTCTTGACTGATACTCGGGGACCGACCTCAAGACTCTTCAAGGTTTGATACTTTTACAAGTATTCTATACTTCCAACATACACAGATACAAGTATACAGGAATATCAGCAACTCAACTACATGCAAGAAGTTTCAGTACATCATATATCATAGAATCAAGTTTAACACACATTCAACAGTCAACCCTCAACCTTTCAACTTCCAACGCCTCACTGCCTTTATCAGCAGCGCCCTCTAGACCAGTTTCCAAGGCCTCTGCTGAGAGGGGGTGAATATTGTAGCCTATTCACAGCTTTTTAGCTCCATTCGAACACTCGAATGCTACATTGAAGCCTACCTGATGACTCGAAGCCTAGTAAGTAAAAAATCAAGCCTTCTAAGACTATTCAAATACTCGGAGGAACCATCAAAGCGTAATTACTTCGACCATGGTCATACATGGTGAAAGGGGAATACGTCACCAGACAGAACAGTAGAGCACGCCATTCGACAACTGCAGTGCCAGACCCAACAACTACAGTGTCAGAACCAACAAGCTATAATATCAGGAGTAATAGCTACAGTGTCAAACTCGACAATTACAGCATTAGAACCGACTCAAGATACAAGTCAGTTATCCCCAGAGGATACAGATGTAACTAGGCCTCCCATGGTGACTCAACCCATCTTATGTTCTATAAATAAGAAGGAAGAGGGACTATGAAGGGGTTAAAAAATCTCTCCCCACAGACCTTGTAACTTCACCTTTGAATACCCTGTAATCATCCAGTCCTCGATACTTCGACTACTCAATATTTATAACAGTACCCTTCAAAATCCTCATCAGAGGTCGTGGAGTGACCCATTCTAGGTCTTCACGCAAGTATATTATCAGTAGATTAATCTTCTTATTATTGATTATATACTTGAATGCTTTGGTTGAGGATAAGATTCATAGTGTAAGAGTCAACTTCCCATCTCGCGAAGTTAGGCCCCTACAAAGGGAATGGACAGGTCGAAGCAATCAATAAAACTCTAGTCGATGGTCTTAAGAAATGGGTTGACAAGAAGAAGGGACGCTGGGTTCAAGAGTTACAGCATGTACTCTAGGCTTACCATACCATACCATGAAAGCGATGGGCTGCACTCCTTTCCTCTTTGCCTATGGCACCAAAGCCATCTTACCAACTCAGTTCAAGGTCCCAATATACGACCTCGATCTCCCAGATGAAAATAATGAGTTTGAACTTTAATGCAACATGTTATGGATCGATAAAACCAGAGACCAAACCTTAGCTAACCACGGACATTACCAAATCTCCCTCTAGAAATCCTACAATGAGAAGGTTCGACCACAAATTTTTGATATAGGTGATTTAGTACTTCGCTGAGTCACCTCCTCCTCGAAGGCACATAATGCCGGCAAGCTAGTCAAATCTTAGGAAGGACCATATGTTGTGTACGACAAACTGACAAAGGATTGTATTACCTTATGACTGAAGCTGAGGAACCCTTACCCAACCCATAAAACACAATGCAGCTAGTCGCATATAACAGGCCGCGGCCATCATCTCTCACCATTGATATAACCACAATATAATTAATAAACGACATTTTTTTTCCAACTTTTGTATCGTCTCATATCTCAATGAACATCTTGATTTGGGAAAACCTAACTACGCAGTCAACCCTTCGACCCGACTGATACTTAGGGGTGACCTTAAAGTTTTTCAACGTTTAAATTCGAGCAGACCCTGGTGGCATGAATAGTTGAAAGGCTGGACACTCAAGGGCGCATTGGGGCTGACCACGTCATGATTCATTTAGGATCAAACTCGCGGATAGAAATACTTGGGGGTGACCTCGAAGCTCAATAAACTTCTTTATTTGGGCAAAACTAAGTATCCAGTCAACCTTTTGACTTGACTGATACTTGGGGGTGACCTCGAAGTTTTTCAAAGTTCCAATTCGAGCAAATCCAGGTGGCATGAATAGTCAAAAGGATGGACACTCAAGGGTGTATTAGGGCCGACCACGTCTTGCTTTGTTCAAGATCAAAGCTGCGGCTAGAAATACCCGGGGGCGACCTCGAAGCTTAATAAACTTCTTAATTTGGGCAAACCTAAGTATCCAGTCAATCCTTCGACCCGATTGATACTTGGGGGTGATCTAGCAGTTTTTTAAAGTTCAAATTCGAGCAAACCCTGGTGGCATGAATAGTCGATAAGCCGGACACTTGGGGATGCATTGTGGCCGACTATGTCTTACTTCGTTTAGGATCAAACTTGTTGATAGAAATACACTGGGGGAACCTCAAAGTTCCATGAACTTCTTGATTTGGGCAAACCTAAGTATTCAGTCACCCTTCGACCAGACTAATACTTAGGGTCAACTTTGAAGCTCGATCACTCCTCGATTCCGGTAACCCTCGAACCCCATGGATAAATCAACCTAGGGTAATTTTGGTAATTTAATCAGTATAGTCATTCGTTCAGACAAAGTACCAACATATATCAACCAGTTCAAATCAGATAGCAAAGCATTGTTTATACAACCATCGCCAAACTAACAAAAATTTCTTGCAAGCACCCTACATAATAAACCAGATCAAACAAGTTATTTCCCTCAGAAAACCAGTTTAAATAGGATTACCTGGGTCCTTCACAGACAAAGGAATTTTATCAGTACCAGGAGTCTCCCCAATAGGCACGGTTTTTACATTTTCCATACCAGCCACCTCGACCACAGGAATTGATTTTGTTCCCTCTATATCTGTTAAACCATCGAAGGAAGGATTCTCCTCTTCTAGGGGATAGGTTTTGAAGGTTTCAGGATCATAACCCAGTCTATCAATAAATTGCTTCAATGTTGAGGTTACGTCGCACTCCTTGTCGAAGTCTTCTTAAAACCGTGCATGATTGTCTTGCAACTACAGCTCTAGCCCTATCACCTTCACTTCAGACATTGCCATGTTCGCAACATATCGCTTGATCACCGCCAGGCTCTCCCTCGCCGCATTAAATCGTACTTGCAACATTTCCCACTCTAGTTCCGTAATACAGGTATTTAATGACATAATGGTTCCCTTCGCGAGCTCACCTCCATCACCCGAATCTTTCAACTTCTTACTTGAGGCCTTTTGAGCCTTCTTAAATGAGATCATCCAAGCATGCATCTGTACAGATCATAAGCACTTTGACCATTCAGCAAAAAATCCAAATCATGTTCGTACATTTCCTATTTGCCAATAGCACATGCCTGACACCATACCACCTTAGCCTGATGACCTGCTTCTTCTGGGTTTGTGGCACACAAACACATCATCGACTCTACCGTTGCTCAAGAAACATCCTCTTGTTCGGCCGTGAGCTGCCTGGCCTCGGCTGAGTTCGTTCCTTAGTCTATCTGATCATACGTCATATTTCAAGATGTCGTCTTCATTAACTGAACATTCGAGCCTTCGATAGTAACTTTTCCCTTGCCCTTTTGGGCATGTTGAATAGCTTCTTATGCACTTGCGCCTCACCCCCTTACCTCAGCCGATGATACTGGACCTCCTTGACCAGTCCTTGGCACAAAGTTTGACTTCCTTGTCAAGCTATTATAATTTATCTCGCTTACCACTTCGAGAGGGGAAACTATTATTCTCCTCTTTAAAGGTCAAGTTGCGGTTGAAGTTTCTCTTAACAAAGTATTAGTCTTCTTCTGCCTCTTTCTTGAAATCTCTAGCTTCTGGAATACTTTGTTCACCCTCTCTTTATTCTCGTTGATCAAGTTGCTGATATAAAATTGAGGGTTTTGCAGTCCTCTCTTGACAGGATCTGCAGCAAACAAATTACAAGTCAATTCATATCCGAAGTAACGCAACAAAAGATACTTGAACATATACTTACTTTCTTTGTACAGCCTATTGGTCAGGGTATGCTCTACCTCCTCATCTGCATACTCATAATTACCCTTCTCTATTACCAAGTCCTTATCTCACCCGCGCCTAGTCGAATAGAGGTCGAATATCTAAGGCTTCTCGGGGTGATATTAAATATGGTACGTCCTCACCTTCTTATTCCCCTTCCTCGAGTAGAATGACACCACGTCAAACCACTCGATTAAAGCCTTTTTTCGCGTGCTAAGTCTTTATTCATGCCTTCAATAACCCTCATAATCTCGTAAAAGTTACCATAAATCTGGCACGGTGCCACCGCCCAAAAATTCAGCACTTCCTACACCAATCTTTAAAGGGTCAGCTGCATCCCCAGTCGAATCAGCCCCTTGAAAGCCATTATCCCCTCCTCGGGTACATCCATAAATGAATACTCTGACCCTAATGGCACCAGAGTGATTACCTTCCCCACAAGATCATGTTTCAACATGAATCGATCCAATCCAGCCTGCTCCCGGGGTGAGACCTTTCCCACATACGTATCCTTGTCCCTTGCCTCTTCAGTACTTTCCTTACTCTCTTCCACCTCCTCCCTATCCTCTTCATCCCCCACATTCCCTGAACGATCGACCCCAACCTCCTTAACCTCTTCCTAATCTTTATCACTCTCCCTAGCTACCCAGGCTCTACGCTGACTCCTCCTCACCGAACGAACGTCAGGCTCAACTACCGCCAGAGGTACGTCAATTACAATTTGTAACTCCTCGATGTCACTACTCCCCTCTACTCGACCAGAGGTACTCCGCTCATTTATATTACCATCATCCTTATCTATCAGCCTTATCCTTGAACCTTCGCGGTACATATTATACCCTACAAAAGAAGAGGGAAGAAATTAGCTTAATATATTTGAGTATTAAGTTTCGAGTTTATATTATACTATCACTACCCCATTATCAATCATCAGACATACCGAAGACTGACTATTTAACTACCATCTACTCTACTCCCATACCTATCACCACCCAAAAATTAACCTTCGATGGATCTTTTAGCCTGATCTCTTTGACCCTACCATAACTATACCACTAATGGCAGAGCAGCATGCCTAACTCTTGACCCCAACACAAGATGAGAGAAGCACCACTAGAAATACAACACAAATGGTTAAAACACCTACCTATCTGGTGGAAATGTCGTGCCAACACAGAATTACAGCAACAATGGCATCCAACCTTCACAGCAACAATGGTTTCTTCTCCTTCCTCCCCTCAGCAATAATAGTTGGTTCTTGTTTTATTTATTTTCGTTTTTCTGTTTGATTAAATGTTTTCAGCCACTCTTTCTCTCCGCTTTAATACAACCCACTAAACCACCTCGGTTTCTCAAATTGTAATCATAACCACTACCCCAACTACCTCTTCCACTTCCCACCGCATTTTCATCTAACCAAATGTTTTTACACAACTACCTCTACTCAACATAAACGTGTGAACACTACACCTTCACCGGTTATAGAACTTCCCATTTACCTCTCAAACCCTTGAATCCCTAATAGCCACGTGGCATGTACTTCATCCCCTTGACTGACATGTCATGATTATTGTAAGCCTAGTACACTGCTCAATATACGGTGTCCTATCTAACAACTCTACAAATACGGCTGTCAGGTCCTTCCCGTCAAAGTATAGCAAGCCTCGACCAATTTATTTCTGCACATTCTTTGATCTCTCAAACTATCTTGTTATAATTGACCCAGCCCATATCCTTAAATATTTTTAACCTTTGACCATGGCCCAATGCCAATCTCTCCTGACAAACCTTCGACCAAATCATTTTTCTTCGAGATCTTTTGAATGTTTCATATCAAACATAAGTTTAATGTTTTCCTGTACGAATACTAATCACGCAGAGAGTACTTTAAACTAAATATGAACATATCGACAATAATACTATGTTTCCATTTCATTCAACAAAAAAGGAGAGAATGAAAAGGAAAAAAGTATCATTCCGGCCCACAGTTACTGAAGAAACCCCCTACTTGTACACGGGACAATTCTTCTAATACTAGGGATACTTCTTGCCACCATCTTCGGCCGCAGCACCGACCTTTGCAACTCGTAGGAGCGCGTCGTCACACTCTGCAGATGCTGCTGGAACATCGTCCACCAAAAGGTAAATGCCTTGGCTTCCTCCTACTCCCTATCGGCCAATTCTTCCTGGTGCAGGTCCACCAAGTTCAACAATGGTACCCCCATGTCCTAGCGGCCGAAGTACATTTGCTTTATCTCCACATACTTCACCTCTATATGGGCCTTCTGCTCCTACATCTTTTGTTGGTAGCGAGTTTTTATTGCGTTTACAAAAGAAGTTGAACAAAAACTTGTTATGGAAGAAGATAAATAGTACTTATAATGATATAACCCCTTAAACCCTATTTATAATGTATTTAAGGAAGCATTAATACCCCATAATTAGCATAGTACACATCAATTCCCTTGGAATTCCACACATTCATGCTAGTCAACCATACAACTTCTCAAACATTTTTTTTTTCTTAGAGCGCACCATCTACAATAATTTCTGAAGCTCCCGCTGAGATGGGGTGAATTTAGTAGCCTACTTTAAGCCTTTCAAGACTAACCGAATACTAGAAGGCTACATCGAAGCCTACCAGAGACTCGAAGCCCAGGGAATCTATAAAATAGCCAAAGGCATATGATCTACCCGAAGCCTTCCGAGACTGGCCTAACACTCGAAGGCCACATCAAAGCCTACCGAAGAGTCGAAGTTGAGGGCAGTTATGAAGCATACAAAACCCAATACAAGTATTAAGAGGACTTCGATAATATCGATGCATGGTTGATGGCAGACAAACCTAACAACTAGCTCACCAGATAATAATGTGAATAAGCCACCAGACAGCTATAGTGTCAGAATCGACCTCACGTACATGACAATTTCCCCAAAAGGGTGTACATATAATATGACCTCGCATGGTGACTCATCATTTTCTATCTCATATAAATAGGAGAGGGGAAACATTATGAAGGGGTTAGAAAAACTCTGGCTAAACCTCCCTCAAGATAAACAACCTTCGAGTGTACTCGAGTTCTATTTAATTCGAACTCTAACTTTATCGATTTATACATTACCCCATTCAAATCCGCGCCAGAGGTTGTAAAGAATACCAATTCATGGACCCCACGCAAGTATGTTAACACAGTATTATCTTATTTATGTCTTATATATTTGTGAAAACCTCTAGTTAAATTTAAACCGCACAGTCTAAGAGTGTGAACTCTCCTCTACGTGATCATGCCCCTATACTATTAAGATTGGGTGATCGTAGGTGTTTGCTTGGTGGGTTTTTTGATCAGTGCTGGAACTTGGGTTGGATGCTTGGTTTGTATTGTAAAGATTGGGGATTCCTAGGAAGTGTTTGGGCTTTACAAGTGGTATTGGGTTGATTATTGGTGTTGATGTGAATTATTATTGTGCCCATATTACTATTATTATTATTTTTGCTTAGTGACCACAGATTGTGGTGTTGGTTTGTGTTATGGAGATTAGGGACGTGCAGGTGGTGATTTCTTGAAAAATTCACGATGGTGGTTGTGCTGTTGTTTGAGAGTTTATTTTCAGGTAGGTTTCCAAGTTGGCTTGTGCTTGGAATGTGTTGCATTGCCATATTGTTGGGTTAATAATTGTAATTGTGTTGATTATGATTATACTTGTTGGGTTGTGATTTGGTGACTATACTTGTTGGGTTTTAGCTTGTGTATTCAAGTTTGTGCTGATTGATATATGGCACCCAAGGTACGAACGGGAACCAAATGACCACGTCTTGGCGAAATAATCGTTCCAGATGGTCATAGAGTAGGAGCTTAACCGATATATTAGAAGTATTCTTTATGATATCTTATATTTCTTTGTTTGTTAAGTGAACCTAATTTCTTTCTGTTTCTGTGGCAAAAAGGGGGAGAAATAAGTATCCCTGACAAGATAGCATAATGAAAGGATATGTGATCATACTTTTCTGGTTTGATAATTTTATGATCATGTTTTTCAGTTTTCAGAGATTTCTTAAGTTCTTCTTTACACACGTATCGTAAACTAGTTTGTTGAGTGTGCAGATATTAATTAACAGATGTTTAATATGTTTTAGAGTGTAAATTAAAGATGCCATCTGTAAAGGAGGTCCGGAGAGATTGAACCTATTGATGAAAGGGGTGGTGTCTTTTTAAGGTCTTGGTTGTTTTCTGGATAAAGCTTTTGTTTGCTCATTTATTTCCATTGCATATATTCTAATAAGACCTCAATTATTATAAATCATGTTGTGGATATATGCTTGTCATGCTTGATCTGAACTTATCTATATAAGCATGATGTGGAGTATGATGTGAATTATAAATATGATGTGGCTCCACATGTCACACATGTTTTAATGGATGACCAATGCAATGACATGTCATGTGTAATATCCCATAATTTTTTTTGATTTGTATCCATATCGTTTCATCGTGCATCATACGTAAATCAATTGCATAATGTTTAGTCATGCATCCTAGAAGGTAGTTAGTTTATGTTTTCCTTTTCTTATCGCTTAAGCCGTACCGTTTTCTCCCACATGAGCGGGGTTATCTTAGTTATATTGTTATTACAGTTTAGGATCCTTGCTTTAGAAACCTCTTGATTAGTTTGAGGGTAGGGTTTGGGGACCATTATAGAGAGAGCAGCTATTGAGAGAGTGAGAGAGCTGCTGCTTTAGAAAAGAAGAAAGAGCTACTATTTGGGAATTGAGAGAAAGCTGCTATTTGTGGAAGAAGAGAGAGAGAAGAACCATTTCTAATTGAAAGTAAAGAGAGGGAGAAGAGCTACTGCTATTGAGAGAAGAGTTGTGGCTGTTGCTATTGCAGTGGTGGTCTTCATGATTGGTTCGAATTGGAGAGAGTAGAGAGAGGTGCAGATCAGCCCACCACCTCCAACTGATAATTGCAGGTATACTTATGCTCTTTCTACCTTATTTTTCATTCTTATTAGGTAAGTATTTCACCCTTTAATGTTGGTTCAATACCTTAGGATTTTGGGAGATCAAGTTGGGTTTAGAGAGAGGTTTATATAGATTTTGTGGCTGGGTTCAGAAGTCTGTAAATCAGTTTTCATCACCTCCTATTGTACTTCTAAATACAACAACTTATCTTCTAGTTCTTGCTTGTTTAAGGATTAGAGAAGAAGAGAGAGGAGCTGCCTTTAACACCCACACCTTCCCTCCTGAACTGGCTAAAATTTCATACCAAACTATTCTTTTTATTCCAACTATTTTCCCTCCTTTATATTTGAAAACTTTAGGGTAGTATGGACCTTTTAATAATCATCCAAACTTTCCTCCATTAACAACTACAACTAGCTTGTCATGCTTGCTTTGAAGATCAAGATCAATTACTGTTTTCTTTTGCTTGGATATTAAAAATCAGCTACGTCCTTATAACAGATTGGAGTATTTGCTTGGTTAGTAGTTTAGTGGGAAAGCTTATAATTAGTACTTTGGTTCAGTGTAGTTATAGTCATGATAGTATGGTACAACTTGACTTATTCTTCGTTGTTTGCACTAGTGTTATAACCTTTAAGAGTTGCGTGTAAGCTTTTGTTCTTGATCAGATTGTTCAGTCTGTGATATACCATTGTTGGAGCGTTGAGTTATTTGCTTGGATTGGTTCATCTTGAGCATTGCATTAGACGAGTTTTTTCCTCCCCGAATAACTGAATCATTATTCTGATATGTAAGTTATAGCAATACATGGTTTATTATATTTATACATTGATTAAGATCAGTACATGGTTAATGACTATGGACACTTGAACGGTTTATTCGTTTAATCTTGCATTTACATGAATATTTAAGGGTTTGATAATTAGAAAAACCTATGGGAAAATTATGATTTACCTACTAGATAGAACCTTATAAGTTATAGATCGTCATATCCTTGGTTATTGTAGATACGATGACTTTGCGTCGTTAATATATGAGTATGGAATTGTTGGCTGTTTATCAGAGTACCTAACCTGATCCATGACACGAGTAGTTAGTGTAGGGGCCTACCCCTCGATCTTGCATAAATCGAGTTGTCTCTAGTTCGAACTACCTCCATGTCAGACCCACGCATCCTTCACATGGCTTCTCCAGTCAACATTGTCACTTACTCCATGAACTGATAAAAAATGTGGGTTGAGCACAAACAGAAAAACCTAAACAAGTCAAAATACCTGTCTCTCACGATCTCATCAGTTACTCAGTCAACCGACACTAACCACATTATTTGGAAAATGTGCTTTAGCACGACGAAGAACTGCGGAAGGGGCTTATATAAAGAAAAAGTTCCATAAGAGACAAGGACCAGAAAATTACACGATAATCACTAGGGAAACTATGTTTTCTAGATTCTCAAAACTTAAAATTTCTTATTCACAAGATCAAACATCGCTTGAGTGAAGGTACCGGTACTCACAATCCGCAACCTCCTCGTCAAGTCACTCAACCGACTCGTCATTATGTCACACAAGAACATATGGACCAGTTTCTTAAGGAGTTGATCAAAGTACAAATTTTGGGTACTACCGACGACCTTACCAAGTTTCAAGGAAGTCTAATTACCAAAGAACTATTTGATATGGAGATACCGAAAAGTTTCCATACTTTGAGTATTCGCAAATACAAGGGTACCGATCCAAAAGAGCATATTCAACAATATCGTGATTCATTGGGGTTATACTCTAATTTCAATAATATTCCCTGTCGTCTGTTCACCACAAGTTTATAGGAGAAACCGCTCCGATGGTTCCACTCACTACCTGAAGACTCCATTTACACATTCGACTAGCTATAAAAGCAGTACATAAAGACATATGCTCACAACAGAGATAAAGAAGAGAATTTATATTCTCTTATAAGTCTCAAACAGTTACAAGGAGAGAAGTTCAAGTCTTTTACGAAGAAGTATTTGGAGCTCACACGTAAAGTAGACAGTCCCAATCATAAAATAGTTGTTACTGCTTTTACCATTGCACTCCGGCTCGATTGCAAAGCCAAGGAGCACATCTTCCTCAACAAACCTGGGACCTTGGAAGATATGATCACCAAGGTCAATAGTTGCGTCAACCTAGAAAGGATGATGTACGAAAGGCATAAATCTAATAAATCCGTCATTACCACGAAAGGTCCACCTACAGATCGAAATACTGAACCGAAGGAGGATCAGAGTGACCAAAAGTATGCCAAGTAAAACGCCGGCAACCTACAGAAAGGCGGGTCATAAGTCAAACCAGTCCTCTCAAAGATGAATGTTTAAATCTTCATAATTTTTCTAATTCTCTAAAAGGATAAGCTCTACCGTCTCTCCCAACCATTGGAACCAATACATTTTTTAAGGAGAGACAGATGTTCGAGTATATTATCTAGTTGAAATCATACAAGGATGGCAGTTATATGAAGCAGCTTGAAGTTGTCTAGGTTAAAGATCAAGCTGAGGAGAAGCATCTCTACCATATGTGCCATAACAACATGATCGAAATCAATCAGATCATGAACTCCAGCAGATTCAAAGGCAGGAGACTGTCCGAATGCTGTGATCTCACACCTCAAGAAAAAGATGCCAAATTTCTGCCTGAGTCATGCAATCACCAGCTCGGAATATTATTCGATGATTATGATCCTAGCCATTTCAAGTTTCCGCATCATGATGCATTAGTTATAATGCTCAAGATGAAGAAGTTTATCATACACAAAATGATAATCGATACTGGCTGCGGTATTGAGATTCTCTTTCAAAGCACTATCGACCAAATGGGTTTAGCCGATCAAGTCATTGAAAGCGACACCCATATCAGTGGATTCAATGGTTCGAAAGAAGAGTGAGTAGGAAAGATCATCTTTCCTATTACCGCTGAACCAGCTACAATCGACGTCATCTTCTACGTGATCAGCGCCAAATCTCGTTATCTCGGGATTATAGGCCGTTGCTGGATTCATAACATGGAGGCAATCACTTCACCTATCATCAAACACTCTATTTCAAACACAACGACAATATCTATGAGATCAGAGGTAGTCAAAATCATTCTCGAGATTGTGAAAATACCGTCTTTGATATTCTAGATACCCCTGATAGGTATGCTATATAACAATTGCAGAAAGCTAATCACCCCAATGATTAGCCTTCCATGGAGAAGCCCACCGAATAGGTCAATATTGATTAACTTAGCAGAGGTACTTTCATCGGTACTAAGCTAGTTCAACATGTAAAAGACACTCTCATTTAATTCTTACGACTAAATCGAGATGTTTTTTCGTGGTCTTTCGAAGAGATGCCTGGGGTTGATTTGGTCAAGGCCTGTTACAAATTGGTCATCAACATCAACGTCACGACAATCAAATAGTAGCAGCGACGCCTATCACTGCGACTTCGAGATGAAGTTAACATGGAGATCGAGAAATTAATCAAAGTAGGATTCATTTTAGAAGTTAAATATCAAGATTGGACAGTTTCCCTCTTCCTAATATTTATCAGATCCTTGATTCTATAGCAAGTCACGAACTCCTATCTATGATGGACGTTGCTTCTTGATACAATCAGATTCTACTATTGAATGAAGATTAGGAAAAGACTATTTTTATCACTGAAAGAGGATTTTACTGCTATAAAGTTATGCCCTTCGGACTCAAGAATACAGGTTTAACTTATCAACAGTTGATGACTACTATGTTCAAAGCATATCATGGGAAAGTCGTGGAAGTCTACATTGACTATCTCTTGTGCAAAAACATACAGTCTATCAACCACATCTCAAATCTCAACACAATATTCAACATTTTTTGATCTTACAGGATGCGTCTCAATCCTGATAAGTGTCAATTCATAGTAGATTCAGGTTAATTTCTAGGCTACCTCATCAGTGAGAAGGGGATTTAGGCCGATCCAGACAAGATTTGGGCTCTCCTGAATATGCCATCTCCAAGAACGATGAAAGACATTTAGAAACTTATTGGCAAGATTGCCTCTATCAGCCGTTTCATTTCAAAATCTTTAGACCGTTGTCGTTGACTGTTCTTCTTATTTCGCAGTTGTACCAAATAGGGAAAAGTTCAACCAAATACAGAGGTTCAATGGACATTAGAATGCAAAACAGCTTTTCAGGATCTCAAAACCTATTTGGGGATGTCTCCCCATCATGAACACTTCAATAGATAATGAGGAACTGATTATCTACCTAGCAGTTACAGATACTTCACTCAGCTCGGTTCTCATTCAACTTCAAGGTAAAATCGAGAAACCAGTCTACTTTATCAGCAAAACTCGACTCCAGCAGAAACGAGGTACTCTAAAGTTAAGAAACTTCTTTTCATTCTTGTTTATACTTCACAAAAACTCAAGCAATACTTCCAACCTCATTCCGTCAAAGTCATGACAAACTACCAACATCGGGAGGTTCTGTCCAAGAAAGAGAAATCAGGGAGAGTGCAACAGTGGTCAGTCAGTATGGAAGAACATGATATCAAGTTCGAACAACATCATTCCGAAAAGGGTCAGGCCGTTACCCATTTTCTCATAGATTTTCCAATGGAGGATCCCGAGTGGGAGGAGCACGATCTTGATCTTGCAGAGTGGGAGGATTACAAGGAAAAGGTGGAGACTTCTTACAAATGGATCAGTAGGACCCGCAGGGCTAGGAATTAGAATCGTATTGATCACCCCTTGCAACGATAGAATTGAGAAATCAATCCGCTCTGACTTTGAGGCCTCAAATAATGTTACCGGGTATAAAGCTCTCATTTATGGACTCGATCTCGCTCTTGAGCTTGGCGTCCCAGAACTTTCAGTTTACAAAGATTCACTACTCATCGTCCACCATTACTCTGAGCAATTCAAGAAGAATGACAAAATGATCGAATACGTAGCCCTCGTTACAGATAGGATGAGCAAGTTTATGCAAGTAACTCTCGATTATCTTCTTCGAGGTGAAAACAAACACGCCGATTCCTTTGCGTATCTAGCTGGGGTCTTAGGCACAAAAGCTCAGTATCTTCAGATCAAAGTAATTTCAACCCCCAGTATTGAACGTATTTTTGTATGTACGATCAACACTGGGGGCGATAAAGGGGTAGACGACAATTGGCGAAAGTCTTTCTTAGTTTATCTCGGTATCGATAACAAATGTGAAGATCAACTTCTAGCAGATCCGAAAGAGAGCCGACAGCTGACAAACAACTCAAAGTGCTACACTAATCAAAATATTACTTTATACTACCGTTCAGTCATGGGGCCTTACCTCAAATGCCTCTCCAAACAAAAATCAAACGAGATGCTTCGCGATCTACATAAAGGGACTTGTGGCTCCCATGCCACAGGTCGATCACTGGCAAACAGAGCCATTACACAAGGAATATTCTGGCCCAGCATACGCAAGCAAGCAGAAGAGTGCTCACACAAATGTGACGTATGTCAATGATATTGACAGATGATCTGCGCCCCTGTGCTCCAACTCCATGCATACAAGGTGTTTTGGCCATTCAAACGATGGGCAATAGATCTTGTCGGCGAATTTCCTAATTTTCCAGGTAACTGCCGCCACCTACCCTTAACTACTAATTATTTTACAAAATGGGTAGAAGCAGTTCCATTCTATCGAACTAGAGGAGAAGATGCCATCTCTTTTATTTGGGAACATATCATCACTCAATTTTGGTACCCCTACCTAATTCGTATCGATAATGAGCCCCAATTTGTTAGAGAAAAAGTCGTAGCTTTCCTCAATCAACACAACATCTACTACTCACCATTCAATCTCTACTATCCTCAAGGCAATGGCAAAGCCGAAATTACCAGCAAAACCATCGTGGATGGGCTCAAGAAAAGGCTACACTTTCAGAATAAAGGGAATTGGGTTTGGAAACTTCCTCATGTCTTATGGGCATATCATTCTACTCCATGATAGTTGACAGGCTATACTCTATTCCTCCTTACTTATGGCACCGAGGCTATCATTCTATCTGAATGCCATCATCTAATCAAAGATCTCGAGCTCACTGAGGAAGAAAATGATTTTGAATTGGCTTGCAATCTCAATTGGATCGATGAGACCAGGGAATGTGCCATCGATAACCTAGGTTGATATCACCACATGCTGGCCAGCTCGTTCAACAAACGAGTTAGAAGTCGTACTTTTCAAATTGATGATCTTGTCCGAAGTGAAATACCTCAGCACTACAAAGAACCTCATGCTGGGAGACCAGAAGATAATTGAGAGGGTTCATTCCTTATCACAGGACTCTCAGACCTGGGATCATATTACCTCATGATAGAAGAGGGAATCTACATTTCAAGTCCTTGGAACACTAGGCGACTGAAACGGTACTATCATTAAGTCCCTCACTACTCCATTTCATTCTCTCACTTTTTCCATTCCAAAAGTGAGATTTTCATCTCCATCCAATATACATCCTTTTCTATTCAATGAAACTTACAAGTTTTTCTCCTATACATCTCACTACTTTGTAGATATCACATAGATAATACTAGCTTTTAATCGACCTTTATACCAGTTCGATCAAGGATAACAATTGGTTGGGCTGACTCTACTAAATCTCTATGATTAAAACTAAGGTAATACTTGTTTTACATCAAAGACACTACCAGACATAAGATAAAGTAAATGTAAAACTAGCTTTCATCTACCGTAATATGGCTGCAATGTCATACCAGTTCGATCAAGGATACCACTTGATTGGGCTAACTCTACTAAATCACTGCAATTAAAACAAAGGTAATACCTGTTTTACATCAAAGATTCTACCAGACAATAGATAAAGCAAACGTAAAACTAGCTTTCATCTACCTCAATATGGCTGTGACATCATACTAGTTCGATCAAGGATAACATTTGGTTGGGCTAACTCTACTAAATCTCAGCGATTAAAACTAAGGTAACACTTGTTTTACATCAAATACTCTAACAAACATGAGATAAAGCAAATGTAATACTAGCTTTCATCTCTCAACTTGTCTGCAACAACTATTTTTTATTTTAGGTCACATATATAACCTCTATAATGGATCCTATTTTGCTTTTGGGTTGTCAACTATCCTTTCCCCAGAAATAGGAGGTTAGTCAGCCATAAATTTTTGAGCTCCCCCTGCAACAGGAGGTAGATCAGCCATAAATTCTCGAGCTCGAGTAGTCATAATAATCCTGCCATGCTCTATCAATTCAACAGGTCGAGGGCCTATATCAATTTCCATGGACTGCATACAATTTTCTCGATCTATATCAGCTCTACAAATACATCCCCTGTCTGACAAATTGTTGAACAAGGTATCTCTTTCTGACTTAATCATTTTTGCCTCCTCTACAAAGTAGGTAATAACTGCCCTCAACAATTCTAAGTACGATGCCTCGGTTACAACAGACCTGGAAAAATTTGTTCTAGCCTTCTGAAGGCATTCTTCTGACCTCGTATACCGTTCTTTTAGCCAGTCTGTATTGCCTCAACAAACTTAAAGTGTACCTTTACATGTTAATCTTCTCTGTCTTCATTCGCTTCCCTCATTCTATCAAATTCCTTTACAAATTCTTAGTAACATTGGTGAGCATCATCTTCGTGCAAGCGAGCTGACTACAATTCGACCTATACATTACAAGTATATTTTATCAAGTTCGATTCAGAACACTCGATCACCACATATGACTCATTTCTAACAAGATATCTATTTTTGACATCTACCGTATAAGACTTTTTCTAAACTTAAGGTCCAAGTATATTCTCAGATGGATGTTCTATAAAATATATTCCCGAGTATAAGGTACACATTCTTCATTTTTTAGAAGTTATTAATACTTTGGTATTTCCTATGTGCCATTTCACGGCCATTACCACTAAGCCGATAATAGGTTTTTGGTCCATCTCTATACTCGATTTATTACTTTGTAGTTCAATACTAATGAAGGTTACAAATCAAATATTTCTTGTTCTGCTCTAACCTGCAGCTCCGCTTGTGAAGATAACAGGGACGCTGAGGCATCTCTCTCCTTAGCAAGCTCTGCCTTTAAATCTTTTATACTGAGGCGTATGTCTTTAAGTTCCTACAGCAAGGTTTACAAAAGCAACTTAGCCTACAAAATTCTATCCAACAAAAAATATCCAATCAGTTTACAAACATTCTCATATGATCATACAATCGCAAAACCATCGTACTACTCTACCTTTTCAGTTTCCTCTTTTTGATGCTCGTTTCCATCCCCTTGGTTGTCTCTTACAGTCTGAGGAGACGCATTAACCAACCCGTCTACAGCGCCAACAAAAACATCTTCAATCTCTTCATCTTCATCCTCCACATAGGTGTCGGCCCTAATGGCATCCACCTCATCTTCGGAATATCCCTTTGACATAAGGTGGCGCCCGAGTCTATCGCGCTCAGCTACCACCTCCTCCAAATTTGCTATTGCTTCCGCATGAAGATTGTTGATCTCCACTACTTGCGAAGCCTTTAGAGCCTCTATTCGTTTTCCCTCCTTGAGCAGATCAGTTTTCAAACGAGCAGCATTCCTTTTGAGCTCGATCTTCTTCCTCTTCAGCTCAGCTCTCTCCTCCTCGACCTCAAGGCATATTCCCTTCATCAGACGAGCACCCTACAAAAAGCAAACAAAATCGATCTTATTGATTAGCTCAAATCATAATACAAAATTAATCATAATACACTTTCGAGCATATAAACCTACCATTTTGCTCATCTCTTCCTCACTGTGGAGAGCAGTAACCTGGCTTTTTCCTCCACCTCTTTCAAATCGTCCTCCACAACAGGTTGATCCTCATTTACAGGGGAACTCACCATATCAACTACAGAGAAGGATTAATTCCTACACAACAATCTTCACGATCGACCTACAAATAGGTCCAAGTATCTATCATTATCTTTTACATATATGTCCAACACATACAAAAATCTTTTGTATATCATATATCAAGCAGATTTTCATAGATTGCTATAAATAGTAATTTGTTACTTTACCTAGAAAAAAAACATGATCTTCAAACATACATATATGCATCATTAATCTTTTACTAACCATCTATGCCAGAATGCGAATCTGAAGCAGCGCCAAATCCTTCCCTCACCACGCTGCTGTACAGCCACCATCATGACTCAATTTCAGCGAATCTCTCATACTTTAACTGATGATCACTGTCAATTAAATCTCCATAAGTTTATGTGCAATTTTTGTTTTTCTTCTTCCTTCATCTCTCACTGCTCTTCAAGTTTTCAGAAGTTGAGAAACATTTGATTGATGAAGATGAATCAGTATTTATATTTTATCTCTTTAATACTGGTAGTTATTGAGCCTCGTATGAGCCGTCCTCATTTTTGGAACCGAGACATCCCATCCACTATCCATGTCAGACGTCTTGCACCTTTTCGTTAAAAATGCTTTCCCATCATTGTCATTTGCCTTATATTATAATCTACTTTTATCTCTCTTTTCCAAATCTCTCTCTGACCTCACCATACTCATGATGACTCACGCTTACATGCAATTGGGTTTTCATAGCTTTTACACAAGGGGTAAAATCAGAAGCTCCCTACTTTTTCTATACTTGTTTCTTCTACTTATAGCAATAATGGCATCATTTCCGAAACTCTCATAACAAAATTTCAAATATTTTCAAATTCATTTTTTACAACAGTCACAAACAGCATTTACAACAATAGATGATCAATTTAAGAACAATTTCTATCAAATTATTCTAACTCATACAGTTACATACATTTTGTTACCCTTATTTACATTCGCTTTATCACCTCACATATAATTGCATCTAAAACAGCCTTGATGTCCAAGGCAACCATATCCAATTATATATCCTCCAACAATCCTTACATCTTCTAATTCGATCTCCTCTATAGCAAGCAATCTCACAAAAAAAATTAAGCTACAGGATCCACAACAATCTCTCAAAACATCCCTTCATAAAAATTACGTTCATACTGACGTTCCCTCCCAATCCCATCTAAATTCCAGTTGAACTCCCTCACTGGTAGCTCAACATTATAATCCTACAATCCTAAAATTCACTCCCGCACTTTAGCGATCTTTATCGCCAACCTCCCTTCAGCGGCATACCGGATTATCTCAGATTGAGTCCACACCATTCTTATTTCCTTCCCCAAACTTCAAATTCTTTTCCCCTTTATTTATATATTTTTACTACCAATTCCCCGCAAGTCATGATATTATCCAATTATCCCGTAAACAAAAGCCCCAATATCTTAAAAGAAATTATTTAAACATATCTTTTCTTATCAAACTCAGTGATTTCATACTATTTCAGATCGAGCTTACTCTTTCCAAATCTAATATTCTAGAACGAACTCTGTAAGATTGATTCTTTATTCTGAACCTTTTACGATTTCTTTCACCCCCACATTTCTAGTTCACAGATTGAATAATATTTGCCACTTAACATATATTTTCACAGATAAATTTTAACAGCTCGATTATTACAAATATTTAACTATCTGCCCTTATACATTTCATTTCATGCAATATTCAAAAGTCTTCGAATCATACAGCTCGATTTCTTGAGTTATTCTATTCTATATCAAAACAGAGATTGGAAAAAAAATTACCTCAAAAAAAATTACAAGTACTTTTATAGATAACAAGTCTTTCAAGTACTCAACATCAGGTACTTTACAGATAAAAGGTCTTCCAAGTACTTAACATCAGGTACTTTACAGTTACATTTTTTCAAGTACTTTAACATCTAACAAGTCTTTCAGACACTCCGAAGCGTCTAATCCTTCAATTCGTTGTACTTCAGTGATCTTTCACCCTGATGTAAAGTAGACATTGGAAACAATGAGTATCCTCATTCCCATCAGTTTGGTCAAAGTCTAGACAAACTTCAAATAGAAACTATGAAAGCAAGAGACTCAGTGCTTGAACCAACTCTTCAAACTGAAGGCCTTATCAACGCAAAGTGGCGATAGAAGTGAAGAAGAATACTTCCATTCTCCATCTTCCTCCTCCACTACAACCACTTCTTTCTTATAACCACCACCCCCTCAGAGTTAGTAGAAATGACGAAGGCCTGACCTTAGAATCCATTCGAGCGTAAGAATACAGAGACAAACCCAGCGTTGCTTGTCTGGCAAGACAACATGGCAAAACCTCCATCTACAGTAAAAATCCTCCTCAGCTTCAGTCGCTTCGTCTTCTGACATTTCTTGATACGTCGGAGGAATAGGAACAGGGGTAGGATTCTGCAAAGATTAATCTCTAAAATACTTCAACTTCAACCTCTGCATTTCAGAAGCAATTCTCTCTTTAAGAACCATCTTGCGGGTCTTCACCATCTTTAACAATTTTAGAGAACAAAGCAGCAAAACAAACGTACTTGGCCACCAGCCTCGGTACAGGTACTACTTATAAAGCCTTACATTTATTATGCAAGAACATTACCCAAGCGTCATCATTAAATGCAGATGAAACTCTTCAAACCCTAACCGTCATATACATCAATATTCCTATCAACATTCAATGCACGTACTTCCCCCTTGACACACACATTTTTCATGCAGTCAAATACTATCAATATTTCCTTCCTCATTTAAAATTTTAACCTATATACCCAAAAATTATTTCTCAACCCAAGCCACTTGTGACTTCGATTACGAGGGGGTGATTGTAGGGGCATACCCATCAATCCTACCAAAATCGAGTTGTCTTCAGTTCGAACTACCTCCATGTCAGACCCGCACATCCTCCATAAGGCTTCTCCAACTAACATTGCCACCTACTCCAGGAACTGATGAAAAATGTGGGTCGAGCTCAAACAGAAAAACCTGAACAAGTTAAAACACCTATCTCTCACAAACTCAGCAGTTACTCAGTCAACCGTCATTAACCACATTGTTCGGAGAACGTGCTTCAACACAATGAAGAACTACGGAAGAGTCTTATATAAAGAAAATGTTCCAGAAGAGACAAAGACCAAAACATTACACGAGAAATCACCAGGAAAACTATATTTTTTTTATTCTCAAAACTTTAAACTTCTTATTTACAAGATCAAACATTTCTAAGTCTAGAGATCACTTGAAATAAGATATCAACCTCAAACAATAAACATCACTATTACAAAATTCCTCAACCTAAGGTCATAGTATTTTACCTATTCATAATTTTTCCACGCTAAACACCTATGTTATTTCTTGCTTTCCATTAGATTTTGTCATAGGTACATTGGTGTAAGAGCTACTTCCAGGCCACTTCGAGCTTATGGAATTAGGCCATTACAGTTATATATATATATACGAACGAGACACAGTTTAACCACTATTATTAGAATACAGTTTAGAGATTATAGTTATCACCATATAGATATAAAGACTTTATTAGTTTATTTTCCTAGATATGATAATGGGATTAGGCACTATCTATTTGGGGTTGTCTACATTATCCTCGTTGCTTTGTCCTTGGATACTAATAACGTAGTAAGATCCTGATATATAGTTTTTTGTTCCATATCAAGTCGTTTGGAAGGTATAGCTTTCGCAAGACACGCTCTTTAGTTTTAGGCTTGTCTTCCTAAAGTTATTGTCTCTTTTAATCCTAGAATTACTGTAGGCGTACTCTGTGTTCTTGTAGCTTTTTCCTTGAGCATTGTCGCTATTTCAGTAATTGATACGAGAATATTGGGTTCCGTTGTCGAGTGTGGTTAATGTTTTGTTATTCTTTTGATGAGCATGAAACGAGGACTATGAACACTATAAATCTTATGAACTGACAGTTTATCCTAACTATAGTTGATTATTGGTGTCTAACATCTGATTGTTTTTCTTTATGATTATTGACTCCGCGTGTCGTGACACTTAATGTCCTAATGATTCATCGAGCTTATAGAGCTACTCTGTTAAGCTTCTTTTTACTTCGTTGTTAATTTTAGGATATTATCCTTGTTTGAGCGTTCTCGTGGCTTTGTCCTTGAGCGTCAAGTTAGCATTCGATGTATGTACTACCTCCATTGATGTTAGAGCCTAGTGGAATTTATGTCCATCTGTTTTGGAGGCTTAAGTATATAGTTGTTAAAGAGTTGAGATTGTAAACTCTATTCTTGGAGATTGTTGACTACTTGTTGGAAACATGTAGGTTATCCCATGTGTACTAACCTGCGTTGACTACTATTATACTCAAGCAATTAATAGTAATCATGTCTACATTTGGAAATCATAGAGATTCCATAAGTTAATATCTTTAATAATGAGGTCGGATACATAAACCAAGTCTAAATCGGCTAACCCCCCGATAGGTTACCAAGATTCCTAGCTTGGGCTGAAATAGTAGGTGAGTTTGGGCATATTACTATCATAGCTATAATACTCATCTTGGAGTGTGGGATAATATAAGACAGTTCTCCTTTGGTACACATCTTATCTTCTGTGAGGTTGAAATTCCTTGGAATTAAAATGAAGTGAGGACAATAAGGCTCTTTGGGTCGAAACACCTGAAACACACTAATCAAGTAAAATATTCTTAGCTTGGTCGAGCTTGACTAAAAGCAAACATTTTGTATCCAATAATGATCTCTTTAAATTTCTAAGTCATACGCTAGTAGTTGATAAGCCAAATCATAGGATGATTCTTCTTAGTGCCTCTCATTAACTGAAAGTGTAGTTTATAGTCTTAGTATTCCTTTAATTCTGACTTTTTTGCTTAATATGTTTATTAAATTTACTCTGTTGTACATATCGATAAGAGATCTTTAAGATCATTGTCATATATCATTTTATCATTAGTAAATTTGTATATCTTACTAATACTATTATCTTCTCGTTAGTCGGTATAATTGTTTAGCCATTTTGGGAATTTTATGAGCCATGGTTTGCTCACACTCGCAATATAAACATTTCAGATCTAGAGATGTAGCGGTTGTGGCTAAGGCAATCCTGTTGAAGAACTAAAGCTGAAGGCTTGATTCTCTGTTATTGTTTTGGATCACGATTTGGATGTACTTGTGAGAACTTTTATTTATGGGATTGTTGCTTCTAACTTGTTGAGGTTTGTAGTAATTTTAGTATAGTTATCATTATACTTTTCTTCTGTTGTTATTTTTATTATTTATTACTCAGTATTGCACACTAATAGATTATTGAGCCAAACTTTATTTTGCTTGGTTATCAGTGGGGACCTGTACGTCCTCGAATTTTAGTAATTGGTTTTGTTTACTAATTATTGGAATTTAGGGCGTGATAGATTTGTTATATCGACTGAGAAAGTATATCGAAAATAGTTTCTTTAGAACCTAGTAATTGTTATATTGAGTTTTCCTTCAAAACATTTCTGCCTAAGTTTAGGGAACACTTCAAACTAGATTGAGGATGCCAAATGTTTCTTTCCATAGAAAATGACCAAGTTAAACCTGATTGCTGTATAAACTAAATTTACTCACCATCTTCAGAAAATGGCTGTTAAATCTGTCACCTAAATAATGAAGGAAAACAAATGATGGGAAGAACGGTGACTTTGAACACTCAGTACATCGTATGAATAAAACATAAGATAATCGTATAACCAAGTAATATAATCAGATAATCGTATGAATATAACATAAGATGTTTCTAGCATAAATTCAATCAACATTATCTAATGTCCCCTCTCTATAGGCCCCTCAATTGTATATAATCATGCTAAGTTGCAATCAATACACATTCAAAAGAAAAAGAACTCAGAAATGATGTAATTTCAACATCCTTAATACCTAAATTATGTAAATTGACTAACCTAAATAATGAACAAAAACTAATTTTTTCGATAAAAAGTCTACCATTTAGAACCAAGGAACTTGAGTAAAAGAAATAGATACTCTTATAAACAAAAGTAGAAGGCAAAAGAGAAGAATACCAAGTGATAATTCTCTGCTTATTCTATCAGTTTGTCCTTATATTACCTCCATGGGCATGTTTTCATATTACCCAATGAAAGTTGGGGATGTCCATCTATAAAGTTATCCTAAGGAGTATGCTTAACCACTGTTCTAATCTCTCATTTAGATAGCATTGTTAGTTGATAACATTTTACAAGGTCTCTCATTTTATATGGAACCTAAAATCTTGGAGTATTAGACATATACAATAATTAAATTTTTGGTGAAATCCGCTTATAACTATTCTTTGATAAGTATTATTTTAACCATCCTAGAGAGAATTAATTATTTTTTGATAAATATCTCAGGGAAATCTATGATAAATTGAGTAATAAAACTTAGAAAATAACTGACCAAATTTAAGTTTAACCAACCAAAAATCCTGAAACATAGAAAATACACAAAATAGTGAAATATATTTATCTATAATAATAATAAAAACCCATCTTTTTGCTTTGGTTTCAGACGTTCATTCCATCGACACGTATGATGGGCATGTTTTGGAAGACTTGGATTATTTCCATGGTACTTCTGTACCATGGAAATCATCTGGGTCATCAAACCTAAAATTTCCCAATCGGATAGCAGTTTTAGGTTTTAAACTCTTTCTCTTTTAAACTCTGTCTCTATACAAATCCTTCTCTGGTTCTCCTCTATATCAATGTTCATCTCTCTGATTAACAGTCAACCTTTAATATTACCTAAAGTCAATGATTTTCTCAAAATCATTTTGCCAATACAGTAGCCCATTGACCACCAGAACGTCCCTAACCCTTTCCTTGAAGGGGAATTGCAATCAATCTAACCCCATCGTTGCAATCTATTATTCTATCACAAGATTGATTGTTTCGGAATCAATTTTGTTTCTTTACATTGAGCTAATTATGTACATTTTGGTTTCTAGACTGGAGCTATGAAACTTGGCTGGGATGCTATTGTTCTTACGCAGACTACGGAATCAATATCCATAAGTTTCCTTTCAGTCCTTCAATGATGGAAAAAGTGTAAGCCATTATCAATTATTTTTTTGCAATTTTATTTTATTTTTCATTTAAGGCTGTTTAGATAGATTAGACTCCAACTGGATTGGTTTACATCAGAACTTGGAAATTTATGGAATAATCTAAATGATTATCCAAACAATAGATTTTATGTACAAAACCAAATAAGAATTCTCAAATATAAGAAAGATTTTTAAGAACTCTCGCAAAATAGGTCTATACTAAATTTTTAACTACGGATTGTGCATTGTATGTTACTGCAGAATGTAGAAGTTCCTATTGCGAGCTATTACAGATGGGGATCTGTAATGAAATTTGACACCTCTATCAAATCCGAGGCTTCTATAAATTATCATTTAGCTATTATATAGGAATTTTCCCCATTTGATGAATATTTTATTGATGAAAAACTAGGATTATTTTATGGAAAAGTTGTTGGAACACAAATATGCATATGGAACTTGTATAAATTGGGAACAGAATATTGTTTGGAATGGAAACCTAGAACTATGTGCTTAAGCTCTTCAAATGAATGTGACATATTAATTCTCTCTCGAAGGGTCAGGACACGTCCAGGCCAATATAACCGTAAGGTTTGTCATCCCGATCTCATTATCCATTTTAAGACTATTTTGTTACAAAAAAAGTAATTTTGTAGGTTGAATAACGGACCATATCATTTATTCGACTTTTCTTCTTCTTCTTATGATTTATTGATTGCTAAGTCATTCATTTTTTTTCTTCTTTTGTTTCTAGGTACTTTTGGTTCTTTCCTATTCCCTTTCCCTAGGATCCTTGGTCTTTATTCCTTTTTGCAAGCTATCGAACGTTTATTGGTTTTATTTGGTTTAGTGGAATTGACTTGATTTGTTTGCTTTTTTATGACTGTTCTTAATTGGCTTGATTTGTTTGGTTTTTGAAACCAGATGAGTTGGACTTTAGATTAGTCATAAATTTTTGTATTGGGAGGGAAGACGAGTTTTGACTAGTATTAAAAGACTGAGGCCTCATGGAAATTATGTCAAAGTGACTTACGTTCAACTGTGAATTGAAACTTATGAGTATTCTGACAAAGAGATTAGAGATAGGATAACTCAACCTGAGGAGAAAACTTGGTCAACTTATAAGAAGCGAAAGAAAGTTCCACTCTTTAACTTACCTGGGTTACACTACTTGAAAAGTAAAATAATCTTTATATTCAAATACCACAATTGTACAACCTTCAGGTCATACAGGACCGACTTGAGCAAGCTCAGTTTAGCTACCTTACCTATAGTTTTGTAGCCTAGACATAGAGCATCGGTAGGATCTGTTCCGAGGGAGATTCTGGTCAAGTAGGATGAAGTTCTTAGAACGACGATGTCTAGCTACAGCAAGATAGCAAGTTTGCCTTAGCAACGTTAGGATAGGAGGAGATATAGGTATAGGTTTCAAAAGAACCATCAGTATGGTACAAAAAAGAGCTCTGAGGGACTGGATACTAGTACAGTAAAGAAACTAGGCCTTCTAAACTGCACTTACTAATAGCAACCTTTATTGATATGAAATATATTTAGATGTAGCCATTCCTCTTCTTAAAGGAAAGTTTATTTATTTGCAATATAATTTCAAAAACAAATAGTAAAGTTTTGCTACACTGATAATTGAACTCTGTATAAAGAATTATTCAATTCCATTACTTCAGCTTTAAAGTTTGCTCTTCAAATTCTGCATTTATATTAAATTCAATATGGAAATGTTTTTAATTTCTCATTATTGGTATCTTTTTTACATTTTCAGGAGGAGACTACTATTATCAAGGCTGCAGGAAATTTATAGTATAAAACAACAATCTTAGACAGTGATTATATATAGATTATGACCTTCTCAAAGTGACTAGAAGTATCACGCCTTTTAAATTATTTTTAGTTTTAAGTATGACAAATTGCAAAAACTTAGTAACCTTTTTTCAATTTGTTTAGAATTTACTTTTCATTTTATGCAATGAACATGTTATTTTATTTGCTAAATTATGTTTTAAATTACATGTTGTAATCAGATTGTTTGGAATTATTCACATTGTCTTTTATTTTCTAGATGTTTATCCTGACATTGATTGATTGTTTGTTTGCTAAGTTGAGTACATTACTTTTGTCTCTAGTGACCCTCAATATATGTTAACCTATAACCTTGTTTATACCTTTGCTAGAAAACCTCATGTGGCCTCCAAAAACTATAATACCTGCCACATACTTTGGAACTAGCCTGGTATATTCTCTTATAACATTATTTGGGAGAGATCTGATAGTTATTACAGCAGAGATGATTAGTAATACGATTTTAACCTGGGATGGGGGAAGCAAAAAAAAATTGACAATACAACCAATATTTGGAATGCTATGAACAAAATATCATCGAATTCAATGTTGAATTAGCAGATCAACATTTTGATATACTGTTACTCCCGCACAAAGTCTCTGATTCGTTAGCAAAAAATTTATAATTCAACTTCATGGGAATGACCTATTACTACAGATTCTGAGTATCATATTTATTTTAACAAAAAACTCTACATATCCAAAACCATGCATAATAGGCCTGCCCTAGTAAGATTAATACACAGGAAAAAATAATGGTAAGAAACCAATAGAAACTGTAATGGCCTAATTCTGGGATTAGGGCATAGCCTTTACACTAAATATACTCAGAATGCTCAAACACAATTGATAACAAATAACAAGATGGTTTAGCGTGGAAAACCTCTGAATAGGTTAAAAATTATGACCTCTCTTAAGGATTTTGAGAAAGTGATGGTGACCTTATTGAGATTGTTAATCTATTACAATGAGTATTCTAATAAGGTAAGATAACAGAGTAAGAACTTTTCAGCCTTCAATACCTTCCCTTCATCTACAGTTCTCCAGGTCTCTTTATAGGTCATCCAATATGACCGTTTGGCGACCATAAAGTCCCTTAATGATGGACGTTACAAAGTAAGTATGAAATATTCTTTGACCAGATTATGTAATATTTTGATCTTGGCTGTTGTACAATGGCTCTGTTACTGACTGTACACTTTGTATAGATCGAGCTATTTGTGTGGAGTTCGAAAGTGATGTCTCGTACTAAGGAGAGTTGGTCATGTCTTTAGTAGTACTTCCTGTATGCTGATGAGATTGATGATGAAGCTTGAGTCTGAGATACAAAATAAGTTATTACAAGACAATTCTCGACCAGTTGTATAAGTGTCGTCAGGGATGATTGGTGCTGGTTGAGAAACTTGTACTGTATATGTTTCCTAACTTTGCTGTCTTATTTCTGATTGTGCCACGAGCTCTGTTGTTGTGGTCAAAAGTTTGTATGTAGTTCGAAGACGAGGCATGAGCTCGAGATGCTAATTAAGCCACTACAACCACCCCCTCTCAGCCAACAGTATGAGAAGCATTGTAAGCGAGTGGTGTTGGTTGAGAAGTATCATTAAATGCTAAAGTTAATATCTGAGATTCAATTCCAATGTATATTCATGAAGTTTGTTGATGTCTGTTGGGTTTCCTAAAACCAATTACTATAGTCATATGTTATTGCATGGGGAATCTTTTATCGCTAGGAATTTGGAGGGTCTACTTTGAATGTGATTCGTGTATAAAAGGCACTCTGAGTTGAGTGGTAGGAGCAAACCTTTGTCTCTGATTTCTGCTTTTCTTTATTTTTTGTGGTAAAAATGGTGATGACTTGGACTCAGGCTCGAGAGTCTAGGATTCGGAGGAAGATGGAGGAATTGCGGATCAGGTACTTTAATTACCAACTGTTGTATTTGCCTACTCCAATTCCTACTTTTCCCACTTTTCATCATAAATAACATGAAGAAGTGATGGAAGCAGGGGATGACCACTTCCAAATGGTACGTTTCCATTACCTGTTGACATCTGAGGCAGAACGTCGTAACGGTCTTCGGTTGCTGGCGGAGAAAGCCGTTACAACCGAACATAAAGCAACAGGCGTTACCCCGAGGGAATCTCATCAATACTCTACTAATGAGTGGGTCTTGTTGAAGAAATGAGGCCTTTCGTCTGTCTTTAGCATGCAAGGAGGTTATGAGGATGTAGAGGATAATTTTCTTCTATGGACCATAACTCTTTGGCCATAAAGAAGATCTTTCATCTATGATGTCTGGTTCTAGCTTCCCTGAGCCTTGCAGCATGGGATCAAAGTTTGGAATCTGCTTCTTCTGTTTACTCTTCGTGATAAGAAAAAATGTCGAGCAGATTCTTGATGTAAATTGAAGTAACCTGTAGCATCTCTGTATTCTTCTGTAAAGTATTTTGTAAGAGAACCCTTTGGACTGAATAAAATATATGTGTTATGTTATGATGATACTTTTTCTCGAGCTTGTTTATTTTCTGTTTGTAACATAGGTATTAGTAACATAGATGTTTAAGTATCATGGGTATGAAGGGAAAATGGTTGCGAGAGTTGAGGTAGAATTTAGAGGATATTAAGTATATGATTGAGATGAATGAATTGTTCTAAATATTGGTATAGAATAGGTTGAGCTGTTTATGTGATCTGGATGTCAGATTTATATGAACTGTGAGATAGGGTTGATATATTGCTATGTGTAGATCTGCTGAACTGGCTGTCATCTTATTTGTTGCCATTTTGATATGTGCCCCTATAAAATCTGAGGAGATACGTTATAATATGGAAACAAAGAGATGTCATAATATTTCTGTGATTGATGATGAACTTCTGTCATTCCACGAATATTGTTCGAATAATATACTCTTATTTAGAATTAATGGGGTAATATCTTCACAAATCTTTCTGGCTATAAAAGCAAGAATCACGGCTGGTATGAGTTGTATCTTCTATGGGGATAATCGTTGTCTGGAGGTAGTGTGACTAACCATGTTGTGGACTCGTTCTCAGTATGCACGTCGTGCTCAATACGTCGTAGATGGTCATTTTCAGATCAAGGTTGCCGAACTTTGTGAGCGTTATTTTTGTCAATTGTCGTATGATGTCGTACTTCCGGAATGGCCATTGAATCTTGTCGGGCTAGACAATGAAGGCAGGCGTGTGGAACAAGATCACTTTGTTTAGTGCAATATTTTTTGTACATCTTCATTGGATCCTAGGAAACGAGAACTGACTGTTCAACATCTTCCATGTGATAAGATCGTGGAAGAGGATCTACGGGCAGCAAATAGAGAGATAATCATGTGTGGGGAATCGAACCATCGAGGTTACTTTAGATGTGACTGGGGAGCTCGGTAAGCTCGAATGCAGGATGCTCGCTAGATGTAATCTCTGATTAGAGTATTATGTGGTTGAGTTTAAATACTTATAACATAAGTGGTTGTGGGAGAATAAAGTATGTAATGTCTCGATCTTATTGGAATAATAAAGTATTCTGTTTTACTCTTTGTGTACGGATATTGAGGGAAACAACAGTAAGATTTTACCAACTGTATTAATATCTTCAAATTTTGAAAATTGAGTTATTTTAGGAATATTACACGATCTTGGTAGAGTATAAAAGCCAGATGATTGGTCATTCTGTACTGCATTGAGGTAAAGGTGTACAACTTTAAATGGCAGACAATAGGGATAGACGCGATGACAGTAGACGTTATCACAAAAGTTATGATGATGTTTTAAAATGAAAAGACATTCCTTTGGCAACGGTAGGGATTACTGACGCATATCAGAAAGATCCATCGTTTCATAAACCGAGGGAGATTATAAAAACTCGACTCTCTCTCCCTCATAAATTATCTGCAGTTGCAGGGCGAGAAAAAAGTGGTGCAGATCTTTTTGTCAAGGAAAGGAGACGTTTGAGTGCTAATTTTGAGTTGGGAAAGAGATCTTCCTCAAGTGAAAGGAGATTATCGGAGAGACGACGAGATCGCTTGGTTTTAAAAAGACGTCTGAGCAAAGTAGGTGATTGTTGTTCTACAAGTACATGTTGGTAATGTAAACTCTGTATGTGTGATTTGTAAGTAATATATGATTTGGTAATCGGTATAATTTAGTAATCTGTATAAGTGTTTGCAGTGTAGGCCTTTTGTTGGATAATTTTGACAATTCATTGAGAGAGATTTGCAGTGTAGGTCGAGTTGTATGTGTATGTTGCCTGTAGAGAGATAAAATATTTGTGTTTGAGAAGAAAAGGGAATTTTGAAATGAAGTGTTTTTTTTTGCTGGTTTGTTTTGGAAATTAGGAAAATAGACATATTGGCTGGGTAGGAGGTGGGTTTGTTTTTACTGTTTGTAGTGTAGCAATAATGATTAAATATGTCTCTGTATCTGTAGGTTTAATATGCATTCTAAACCTAGTATTTCTGCTAGTAAATTTGTAGTCTCGTCTGAAGCCAAGGAAACGTTATCTTCAGGAAGGGGGGACGAGTGTAGTATAATGGAGGAAATTTTTAATAGTGTAGGGAGGACGATAGAGGTGGTGAGGCCCAGTAGATATGAGGGCGTGAAAGAAAAGGTTGACGAAAGGAAGAAAGAAAGAGTCCTTGTCATATATCCAGAGGGGGTGGATGTAGGGAAAGAGTACTTGAAAAATTAAAAAGAAATTACAGGGAGAATGGGGGGGTTACATAGAGGACCAAGGTCTCTGGTTCAGAGCCTATGTCTCCGAAAAAGGGAGGAAGCAATATACTATCAAGTTCCATATTTAGAAAATTAGAAGAAAGATAAAGGTATTAGTGAGGGGGTTAACCTCCCGTATTACAATAGGTCTGGGTTATCAGGCCCAAGGAGAGGTTTTTTGTGTTACTTGAATCAGGTTGTATGTGACCTTGGAATCCCGTTAACCTACATTCAAAAAGGGGTTATGAATGAGTTACAGTGTTGCCCTGCCCAATTGAATAGGAACGTTTATGAGATGATGAGGGTATGTGAGGCACTGAAGGATAAATAGAGGAAAGAAGGGACTGCGAAGCAGTTTGTAGCACAAGATGTGTTAAATTTTTATAAGTAGAAGTATATGAAAGGTCAAAATAGTGGTTACCTGTGCAGCGATTCAACGAGGCCGAAATTCTTTGACTTTGAATCTGCTGGTAGACCCTGAAACGACCACCTTGTGTGGGTATACGGTAACTGTATGCGGGTTCTAGATAAACCAGTGCTCAAAATGAATCATAGATATTATAATCCAAGTAATGTTGACCAATCTCCAAATAGCCTGTAAACATGTCTTCGCATTGTCATATAATGTATTGTTATTTTCATTTGTAGAACCTAAACCATTGGCTACTCCAGATAAGACCAGCCTGTTTAATTGTGTTGCCCGAGATCAGGACAAGCTAACAGAGGTATTCAGTGAATTGGGTATTCAAATACACAAAAGGGTAGATTTGGTAGTGCCCAAAGTATAACGAGCTCAAGAAAAACGGGCTATGGCTAAGGGGAAAACTATAGAGACCGTTGCTGACTTACTCAATCCTCCACTTCCTGCACCTCAGACTACCAAATGAATTACTCATAAAGTTTGAATGCCTGCTCAACAAAGTACCTCAGCTACTGGGGTTGTGCTTATAGAATAAGAAATTATAAAGACAACTGCTGGTGGTGTGAAGGTAAAACCAGAAGTGAGCGTGTCTGCTCTTGGGGAAACTGAGAAGAGTTCCTTGAAGAGAAAATGGTATTTAGAGGAGGAAAGTCACCGAACTAACCTTCATGCTACGGCCACGATGAAATAGTTGGAGCATAAATACTTTCGTATGGTCGGGGCGAAGTCACAACAACTCGAGGATGAGTACCTCGAGCATACGTTCATGGTATGTGGTCAAAAATTGTTACTTGATGTTGCTTTCAAACTGAATGAAACTGTTGAACTGACTCTTCTTTTTTGTTGTATTGGCAGCTGTCAACGATGTTGAAGAGGGTCAGATAATGTCTGGACAAGACAGGCCAAGAATTTGACGCTCTGACGGCAAAGTTTGTTGCTATGTCAGCTCACATGAAAGAGCTCGAGGGTGACCATCTGTTGGAGAGAGAGGGGAGGGCTGCAGATGCTACCGCAGTTGTAGAAAAGTTCAGTGATATGGCAAAGTATGACAACTAAAAAATGATGTTGTTGCAGCAGCCTTAGTGGAAAGAGATCACTTTATCAAATCGTACTATTGTTTTGGATTGAGCATTGATGATGTGGAGCTGACCCAGAATGGTAGATATACAGAAATAGAGTTCCCTGCTGTGGAGAAAGAGATGGCTGGTAATACTACTGGTGTACCTGAGAAAGTGTCAGACCTTCCTCCGGGCAATGCAGGGCTAGTCCATACTATTGAAAAAATAGTTGACCCTCTGTTGGAACGTGCAAAAATAGTTCCCTCTCCAGGGAAGATGCCAAAATCTCCTTCCGAGGTAGACATTAACAAACATCTTTAAACGTTCGGTGGTATCATATCTTATGCTTTTCAGTTCGCTTGATTTGGATGTGATAGTACTCTATATAATTGTACACTATTTTCATTTTAAGTAATATTTTGAAAAATGTTTTACGTGAATTTTTGTATTAAAACAAGATATCTGTAATTTGTGTAGGAGATAGAGTGTTTGAGAAAAACAAACTCCGATTTGGAGAAGTCGTTGAATAGAGCGAGGGACTCCGTAGCCCGTATTTAATAGGTACTTAACAAAACTGAATATGAAAGGAGGCAATTTAATTTAAATTCAGAGAAAACCTTTAAAGAGTTATTTGATATGCAATGTAGATATGTTAAGATAAAAGTAAAGAGAGATGAGGTGTTAAGAAAGGAAGAGGAAAGGGGGATATTAGTTCGAAAGCCAAAAGAATTGACTTGTTTTAATGACCCAAGTGATTAGGCGAGAAGTCAGAGAATCCTAATAGCTCTGACCTTGTATTTTGAGGTTGAAGTAGATAGTGATTGAGGGTTAAAAGAAGCTTATATAGAGCTTTTAAGGGAGAGAGGTATAGTTCCGACCCAGCTCGAGTTATTTTTTAGCCTAAGAAGCTCGCAATCGTCATAGTACTGAGGCAAAAAAGTGTTATGCTCGAGTTGGCGTGTCTGTTGTATGGGATGATGTAAAACCTTTATCTGATACATTTGGCATTTTATAGGATCAGAGGTCCATGAGAATTGTATTTTTTAGGATAAGGAAAGAGAAAATAGAGGTCCAAAAGCAATTAGAGGATGAGGTAAATGGGTTATAGGATAAGCTATCGCATCATGTAGAGCAAAAATTGCCTTTAGTAACGCGGCTGTCGAAGGAAGTGGTTGTTTGAATAAATGTAGAAGTGGATGTAAGGGCTTTAGGTGTATTACAGAAAAACATGCACCAGCGGTTACACAAAATGCAAATGATATTGAAGGAGCACCTGTATCAATCACAAGTAAAATTTTCTTCTCGAGCGAAGCATGAACGTGACATAGACAGTGCTATTGAGTTCTATGGGGGAGTACTAACTAGGGTTGAGAACGTATTTTAGAAGTTTGCAGGAGAATGTGGGAAGGATTTTGAAGTGGAAAATTCCAAGTCATAAAATTTGTGGTTTACCGGAGGTAAAGGAGAAATTGCTGGTAAATAACCCATTCCTAGGTCGTGGGAGGAGTCATCAAAAGAGGAGGAGGTCAAGAGTATGATACCCTGAACGCGGCATAAACAACGTTAGCAAGAGGTTGTGACCTTTACCACGCCGGTAAATGTGCAGGCGTTAAATAAGAAGACAGTTAGAGACGAGCTGCAGTTGTCTCATGTCCGGAAGAGTCACAAATAGAGTACTCTTGTTTTCTTTTGACCAGTTCTTCATACTGTTTAATGATAAATGTAATCTATTTTTTGTGAGAATAGAATGATGTATTTAACTTACTCAGATACCATGTTTTTGATGTAATCTTGTCATCTGTTATATGTGTTATGTTGTTATGAAGATTATTATAAATGTAATCTGTTATGACAGGTAGAACTGGCTGCTATACAAGGTCAGTGCGACGCGTTACGTGCCAAGAGTGAATAAATGAGTGTTGAGTTAAGATCGAGTCGGGGTGCCCAAAAAAGTGCTACTGAAGTAAAAGAAAAATTGAGGGCGGAGATGTTAGAGGAACGAAATATAGTTACCCTCCTGACTGATACTGACTGCCATTTACTAACTGTCAGTTTGAGAAAGATAGAGATTTTAGAAGAAGAGAGTAGAAAAAGGGGTATGAAGTTGGAAGTAGCTCGGAACAAGCTAGTCAACAGGATGCTGAATTGACGTTTGTGCAAACGCAAATTACAGAACTGCTAGTCGCATTAGAGGGGGATGGAAATATTGTTAAGGAGTTGCAGTTTCAAGCTAATATGCTCGAGGCAGAGATAATAGATGTTCAAGCTCATGCTTGCAAATGCGAAGTGTTGTGGTTGGTTACTGAGATGATGGTAAAGAAGATGGGGGAGGTTTGTGCCCAACAGAACAAAGTCATGAAGAAGGACTAGAACAAAATATGTGTGCTAGAGAAGATTACACAAATGCAATATCTATATATATTAGAGTACCAATCTGAAAATGACGTTCTTCGAAGCGCAAATACGAAGCTAAATAAGGATCTGTTATAGTTGGAGGTAAGTTACGACGCAAAGAGGGTAGAATGCGAAGCTAATGAATCGTCAATGTCTTTGATTTACCATATGGACGAATTTATGATAGTGTTAGAAGCTCAGAATTTTGATGTGTGTTATGCAAAATAATGAGAGGACGATCGTTGTGAGCAACTGGATATCGCACTTAGGGAAGCGTAACTTAAGTTAAGTGAACTCCTTAGTAAATGGGTTAAAAACGAGGTGGGTGAAAGTTATGAGAGAGAGATTGTGGCTGTAACCTCATTCTTTGTGGCGAAATTGAGGAGATTAGAAGCTGAAAGTAAGAGGGTACACGATGGTTTGATTGCCCAAGGTGTTGAATGTGAGATGGAGGCAATCCGATCTAAATATTTACAACCCATGATTGCCAGAATTGAATCATTTAAGCAGAGTATGGTTAGAGAGGGAAAGAAAATTGTTGTGGGGATGCTGCCAGAATTCATGAGTCGATGGTTACCTAGAGGTGTTTTACAGGACTCGGCAGGTCCTTCTAATGTGGGTAACATTTTAAGCGATAGCTCTAGTGAAGAGTGAGGAATATGATTATGTCGTATGTATACAAAACAAGAATAAAAATATAGATGTAAAAAGCAATAGTTAAGGACGAAATAGTTGACTGTGCTAACCGTGTGAGGCACCAACGATAATGTATGCAAGGTAGCGTGATATGTGATCGGTTCAGCTAAAGTGGTAAACGATCTGCGATGCATGTGATGACCACGTTGGTCGAAGCTACAAACGGTCTGTAATGCATTTAGATGATCGATTTGTCTGAAGCAACAAACGATCTGTAATGTATCAGTTTGGCCGAAACAATAAACGATCTGTAATGGATTTAGATAATCAGTTTGGCCGAAGCCACAGACAATCTGTAATTTGTGCATAGAAGTACTTGTTAGATATATTAGAAGAAGTACTGTAACGTAGGGCAATCGAACACAAGTATTTCATTGGTATAAGATTGACGTACAGCGAATATGTTAGATAGATCGGTTTGGCCAAAGCAACAAAGGATTCGTAATTTGTGCATAGGAGTACTTGTTGTATATACTAGAAGAAGTACTGTGGCATAGAGAAAATACTCAGATGCATGTGGATCAAACCTATGGCATTCATTGATGTGAGATCGCCATGCTAAATGATAAATTAATAGAAGGAAAGTAGACTATGACAGGTTTGTTATCTGAGATACAACTTTAGTCTCCTTGTGTTCCAAGGATTAGATGTGCTCGACATGCTCTGTGCAAGGTTGTAGGAACCGAGGCCTCTTTTTCTGATCACGACTAAAGGACCTTCCCAGTTTTTGAATAATTTCCCAGCGTTGTGTTATTTGTGATGTTTGGGAATCTCTCAAAGGACCAAATCCTTGATTTCAAACTCTTTATGACGAATGCGTTTGTTGTAAGATCAGGCTAAAGCTTGGTGATACCTTCCCAAATTCATGATTGCTCTATCCCGAGTCTCCTTGATCCAATTCATATTACATGCCAATTAGAATTTTTTTTCCTCATTGGTCATGGTATGGTTGTGAATTGGGTGATGATATAGAGTAGGGAGGATTGCTAAGAGGAACAGCATGCATCCAGTTAAAACTTGAGGTGTTGTTCGATGAGCCCATAACACATGTGGAAATTCTATGACCCAATTTCCCTTTTTTTTTGTCAAACACTTTTTGATCCCATCTACGACACTGCGATTAGTGATTTCGGCCTGACCATTCTCTTGTGGGTAATGAGGTTTTGAAGGAGAATGTATGATGTTGTGTTGATTGAGAAATTCAACGACTTTAGAAGGTGTGATCAACACGATTCAAATACCTGATCCTGTGGACTCTGAGGATCCATTAGTTAAAAGACGTCATCCCTTTTGAGTTATCCAGTCTGCCTTTTCTTTGAGCTATTTTTCATGAATTTCTCCGTTGTCTTCTTCCCAATCAGGATCTTCTACGGGGAAGTCCGCAAGGAAATCTGCTACGGCCTAACCCTTTTTAGAATGTCTGGGTTCAAAATGGATGTTATGTTCGACGAGGGTAACTGACCATTGTTGGACTCGCCTTGATTTTTCTCATTTGGATAAGATCTCACGTAGAGGGTAGTTGGTTACTACTCGTATTGAGTGGGCTTGAAAGTACTACCTTAATTTGTGCGAGGTATAGATGAGAACTAAAAGTAGTTTCTCGACCTTGCTATATCGAGATTCTGCTGGAGTGAGGGCATTACTGATGAAGTAGATGGTCTTTTCGGTCTTAACATCAAGTCGAATGAGAATAGAACTTAATGATTCTTCGGTAACTATAAGGTAAATTGTGACTTCTTCTCCTTCACGAGGTGTACTCATCACTGGCGGTGAACCCATGTAAAGTTTAAGTTGTTGAAATACTACTTCGTATTCTGTTGTCCATTCGATCTTGGGGTCATTCTTAGACTTCTGCTTTGTTGTCCACTCACGGAATAAGTTGAACAACCATCGGCAGCGATCGGAAGATTTTGAAATAAAACGGTATATTAGGGCGATCTTGCCTGCCAACTTCTTGACGTCTTCCTTTGTTTTTGGAGAAGGCATGGATAGTAATGCACGGATACGATTTGGATCAACTTCGATACCGCGCTTGCTGATTAAGTGGCCTAAAAACTTTTCTGATTGAACTCCGAACAGACATTTGTCGGGGTTGAGTCTCATCTTGTAGAGACAGAGAATATCGAAAGTCGTGTATAAATATGCAATGTGGTTTTCTTTCTTAAGACTTTTACACAACATATCATCTATATAGACCTTCATTGCTTTTCTAAGGTAATCTTTGAACATCTGGGTCATCAACCACTGATAAGCAGCTCCCGCATTCTTGAGACCGAATGGCATGACCTTGTAACAGTATAGGCCGCGTTCTGTAATGAAAATTGTCTTCTTTTGATCGTCTGGTAGCATAGGTATTTGGTTGTATCCTAACGCGGCATCCATCATAGAAAGGAGTGGAAAACTATCCTTTGGAGTATGCCTGTTCAAGTCTGTGAAATCTACGCACACCCTGATCTTTTCGTTCTTCTTTGGTACTGCTACAATATTTGATATCCATTATGGATAATTGGCCTTTCAGATAAAATTAACTTCGATGAGCCTCACAATTTCTTTGCTAACTTCGTCTCGAAGTCTTGGTCCTAAAGTCCTCTATTTTTGTTTGGCAGCTTCGACTTTGTCCATCAAGCTGAGTTTGTGACAGGCCAGATTCGGATCGATGCCCAGCATCTCCTGAAACATCCAAGCGAATACATCACTATATTCCTTGAAGAACTAGACATGCGTATTGCGCTCTGTTATGGGCAGATGAGTGTCAATATATGTCCCACACTTGGGTCCACTGATTTCAATGTACTCTATGGTTTCTACGTTGGGAAAATGTTGCCCTGCTAAGTTAACTATATAGTTCTCTGTAATGTTTCCTATCATCCTCCGTAATTGTTATGCAAGCTGACGCTCGGAAGGTTCTGGTCCAATGACGACATAATTCTTACACGCTAGTGCTAATTCTGACTTCCTTTGATCTTGTAAACGCCACCGTCCCATTCAAAACATAATACCAAGTGATAGGTTGACAAAATAGCGTGCATATTGTGTAACAAGCAATGTCCCATTATCCCTAGATAACAGGATTTTGTATTGATAACGTAAAAGACGACGTCGAGTATTACTGGTTCTGCGGTGATAGGAAGTATAATCTATCCTACACGTTCCTCCTTAGATCTATTGAAACCACAAATATCAATGTCGCTGGGTTGGATCATATCGACCAGGCCTATCTGATCGATCGTGCTTTGAAAAAGAAGTTCGATAGTACTGCCGGTGTCTATCATTATCGTATGAAGCACCATATTTTGCATTTTCAACATGATCACCAAAGCATCATGGTGAGGATAATTGACATGCCGAATGTTGCAATCATCGAAAGAAATCCCAGTTTGTTGAGAGCTGGAAACTAGAATTAAACGAGCTTCTTTATCTTGTCTGGATAAGTCGTGACATTGGCCGACACGTCTTCATTTGCTCCTGTTCGACTCTTTGACGATCTGTGTCTCCACAAAATGGCAGAGTGAGATATGGTACAAATGTTTTATGGCTACTGGTCCCTCGACTTGTATAGCTTCTGTGGGGTTTTTGTATCTCTCCCTCATGTAACTCTCCACGTCCACTATGTATTCATGCATTCGTCCATCTGCGAAGATGTATTCTAGCAACAGTTGTAAGGCAAAACATTGTTCCATCTCATGATGTCTGACATAATGGTGGATACAGTATGGTTTGTTCTTGATTAGTTAAAGATATTGTGCATTGCGGAAGAATCTATCTTTTTGCAATATAGGATAGATGTTGGATATGGTCACATTCATTTTTGGAAGATGAGCTTTCGGCAAGTTACTCCCCTTTTGAGGTCTCTCGTTGTTGGAATTGGTTCATTTCCTATCTCCTCCATGATCTGTTGTCCGATTAAAATCGGAATGGGTCGATTGATCCTGAGCTATCAGTGTTGACTTCTAAGGTCTCTACCTGTCAGGCGCCATTTGTTCTAGGCCGATGTATCCATTAACCTTTTCAATCATGTCTTCCAATATTGTTATTTTGCTGAGGACGAGAAACTCCTTCGCCCGGCCATCAACAAGTAAAGTATTAGTGAAAGTAGAAATAGTGATCTTCTGGTCGAGTCGATCTAGTTTTTGAGCTAACTCTAAGAAATTTTTAGTAAACGTCCCGAGCTTCTCTCCTAGCATCTGTTTGAGGCTAAAAAAAGAATATAGATTTTTCTCTTTGTCCCTGCTATGCGAATAATTCTTGACGAAGAGTTCCCGTAACTATTCGAAAGTTGTGATGGATCCTTCAGGCAGTGTGTGAAACCACTGCAGGGGATCGCTTGACAATCTCGGAGGATAGAGCCAATACATAATGTGGTTGGATGTAGAATGTAGGCCTAGAACATCCTTAAACTCTTGGACGTGTTCCATTGGATCAGTTCCTTTGTACTTTTGGATCAGTTCCTTTATACCATCTAATAGATCCTGAGTGATCGGGATCTTCTATAATCTATTGTGGATCCCTTTACTCGACGAATGGGCATCGATCAATTCTTTGATTCGCTTCTCAACATGTTCCTGAGTGACATATTGTCGAGCTTAAGTGGTTGGTCGTGCGACGCGTCCTTCTCCGGGATTGTGGTCACCGTTCCCTTCACTTAGACGTTCCTTCTCTAGGACTCAAACTCTTCGAGGTAGATTATCAGTCTATCTGACTCCTACCAGGCCACCATCTACTTCTTACTGGATCTCCTAGATCGGGATGAGTTCTAAGTCCTGTTGTTGATGGTTAGATCGAAGAGCTCCTCCTGCATGAACGTCTTTCGGAGGAGGTCCAATTCTGTCATGAATAGAAAATTGTGATCCCTCAAGTTTTGCGGCTTTGCTCTTCTGGGTGGCAACCTGGTGACCCTGCGAAACGTTCAACGCGTCCTACACACTCACGAGTTTTTACTCCAGGGCTGCACGTCGTTTTGTTTATGAGTTTAGAGTGGCCCTTAGGTTTGCTAAAGTTACGTTTTCTTATATCTGGACGATCGCCGTGCTCTGACCTGGAGGCGACATCCTTAGAGAAAATAATTACCAAATTTTGAGACAATGGGTTTGAGAATTTTGGTTCCCATAGACGGTACCAAATGTAATTGTCTAATTCTGGGATTCAGACTTAGCCTTTACACCAAATATACTCATAATGCTCAAACATAATAGATGGCAAATAACATGATGGTTTAGCGTGGAAACCTTTGAATAGGCTAAAAACTATGACCTCCCTTAAGGATTTTGAGAAAGTGATGGTGATCGTATTGAGATTGTTAATCTGTTACAATGAGTATTCTGAGAAGGTAAGATAACGGAGTAAGAACTTTTCTGTCTCCAATGCCTTTCATTCATCTGCAGTTCTCCAGGTCTCTTTATAGGTCTTCCAATATGACCGTTTGGCGACCATAAAGTCCTTTAATGATGAACATTACAAAGTAAGTGTGAGATATTCTTCGACCAGATTATGTAACGCTTCGATCTTGGCTGTTGTACAACGGCTCTATTGCTGACTGTACGCTTTACACAAATCGAGCTGCTGGTGTGGAGGTTGAAAGTAAAATCTCAAACTGAGGTGAGTTGTTCATGACTTTAGTAGTACTTCCTGTATGTTGATGAGATCGAGGACGAAGCTTGAGTCCAAGATGCAAAATAAGCTATTACAAGATGACTCTCAACCAATAATATGAGTATCCTCAGGGATGATTGGTGTTTGTTGAGAAACTCGTACTGTATATGTTTCTTGGCTTTTCTATGTTATTTATGATATTGTCACGTGCTTTGCTGTTATGCTCGAAAGTTGGTATGTAGTTCGAAGATGAGGCATGAGCTCGAGATGCGGAATAAGCCACTACAGAAACCATTGACTCAACCCTTCTCTGTCTTGATCAGGAAATCCTTAATGGCGGAGAAACCATAATTACACCATATCCCCTTACATACAGAAATGGCACTATTCTTCGGTAATCTAAAACAAAACCAAAAAGATAAAAATTAAGATAAAGAAGTCAACATGGTGAGATCACTTAGGATCTGAAACACAATGCTATATTAAAAAATTAAACCAAACAAGATAGATTTAATTCAAAATTACAAATTATAATACTAAGTACATTTACATCATTTGATAGTTGTCTCTAAAAAACATAGTGCAAGTTTAGTCTTCAGAATTGGATCAAAGGACGAGTATTATCCAACACAAAATTTACATCTAGAAAATAAGAACATCAATCATGGTACCTCAAGAAAATAAAAAACATAGTGCAAGTTTCTTTGATCAAAATCGAGTAATATCCAGTTATCATCATATTGTAAAGACTATAGCGAGGAATGAATTGGATCAAAGGACGAGTATTATCCAACACAAAATTTTACTTAAAAAGGCATGGATAATATGGTGTTCCTGAGCAAAGAAAAGGTAAACCTTAATATATAACAAAAATACACTCAAATCCAACTTGAATCTTACAAATAATGTGTTTGAACACGCTAGCGCATGCCACATTGCTCGTAATAAGAAAAAAAACAACCAAACTTATTTCATGAGTTTGAGCTGTCTATTCTACTTATGCAAATAATGTGCGTGCTTTGGATGGCTTGGATTATTTCCATGGTACTTCTGTACCATAGAAATCATCTGGGCCGTTCAATTATAAATTGCTGAATTGCATGACATTTTTAGGTTTCTATATCCCTTTACTCTGCCTATAAATAATACTTTACTAAAACTCTAATCTATCTCTCTCTCTCTCTCTCTCTCTCTCTTTCTATCATATTTGATATAATTCTGGGTAGTAAAGCAACTAGTTGGAATCAAGCAAGACCCAATAAAGACCACACCGTCTAACACCAAATCCCAAGTGTTTAGTCTTCAGAATTGTAGGGACCTATCCCTCGAGCTCACCTAAATTGAGTTGTCGCCAATTCAAGTTACCCCCATCTCGGGCTCACGGATTTTTCAACATAACTTCTCCAGTCAATATTTTAACCTACCCCACGAACTAGTGAAGAACGTAGGTCAAGCTTAAACCGGAAAACCTGAACAAGTCAAAGACACCTATCTTACACAAACTCATCAGTTACTCAGTCAACCGCCACTAAGCACATTGCTCGGTAAACGTACTCCAGTACGTTAAAGAGCTACGGAGAAGGCCTAAATAAAGAAGAAGTTCCAAAAGAGACAAGGGACCAGAAAAATTACACAAGAGATCACCTAGAAACTGCTTATCTAGATTCTCACAATATCCAAAGCATTTTATTTACAAGGTTTAAACATTTCCATATCTAGAAATCACTTGTAATAAGATATCCACCCCAAGCAATAAAGATACTTTTACAAAAATCTTCCACTCGAGGCCATGGTTTTTTACCTATTCGATTTTCCACGCTAAAATCCACCTGTGTCATTTTCTTGCTTTCCATTTGAATATTATCATAGGTTCATTAGTGTGATAGCGAATTCTAAGCCATTTCGAACTTACAGAATTTGGTCATCACATTTGGCGCCATCATTGAGAAAGATTGCATTTCCACGATATCCTAAGGCAGTCTTTCACTAAGATTTTTAAACATGGTTACTTCTAGATGACGAGCTACAGGTCTGCACCTTGATGTTTCAATGGAGCCAGGATAGCTTACAGAGTTACAGGCGAATCTTGATGCCAAAACAGAGAAACGCGCCAAGCTTGAACTTCAGTTAACTAAGGATTGGGGAGCTCCATGAGAAAGAGCTCGATGCAGAACAACAAGCTCGTTTGACAGCGCTCAAACGATATGAAGACCAATTAATAAAAATATACACTACTCTCGAGGCTCTGTAAAATATTCAGCAAGCTCCACCAACGAGAGGTTACGATCAATTGCGAGAGACCTCTCGTATTTCTGTAAGGGAAAGGTTGGGGACTCGTGGAGTTATTTCCCGGAATCTTCCGCATGAGCCATAGACCTCCATAAATTTAGGAGGCGAAGTTCAATTCGAAGTCAGCCAAGGTCATTGAATATTCATCCGTCAGGAGGAAGAACATCGACCTCAGTAATAAATTCCTGTAAGAAATTGTGTGAGCGAAGGTATTAGTATAGGGGACTAACTCCATTTGGGCGGGAGTTGGTTCTTACAAAGTAGACTCAATCCTCAATCAAAGGGAACAAGCAATTGACCAAAGATAAGATATAACCAAAGGCAAATACTTGCGTAGAGGCCCGAATGTGACTCTCTACAGCCTCTAATGAGGATTTTTAAGACAGATCGCATTACTGAAGAGTAAATTACTGGTTCGAGTTCAAAAGTTATGAGGTTGTCAAAGGTAAAAATGTAAAGGCTGGAGGAGATTTTTGTAAACCCTGCTTGGTTTCCCCTCTCCTCTATTTATAGAAGCATAGGGAGCTGAGTCATCAAGAGTGGGTCTGGTTTACATGATTACGTTGTCAGAAAATCTCGGTGAGTGACGAGCACCGTTCCTGTCAGTACTGTTACTGCTGTATTTATTAGTGATGGCTCTGAACGGCGTGGTGGTTGGGCTTGTCACTGTAGATGCACAGGCTAATCAATACGTTGTCTTATCTGATGAGGTAGTTATCTGTCTTATCTTGCATCGACCGTGTGATAGTGAGGTCGAAAGATATCTACTGCTAGGACGTTAATCCATTCTCGAAGTCCTGTCTGGTGAGCTGGCAGTCTTTCTTATCATACTTCGACCGTATGTAGATATGATCAAAGGATGTTTGTTACAATGTACTGATCCGTTCTCGAAGTTCTGTCTGGTGAGCTGGCTGGCTGTCTTATCATACTTCAACCGTATATAGATATGGTCAAAGGATGTCTGTTGTAATGTACTGATCCATTCCCAAAGTTATGTCTGGTGAGCTGGTTGTCTGTCTTATCATACTTTGGCCGTATATAAATATAGTCGAAGGATGTCTACTACAATGTACTGATCTGTTCTTAAAGTTTTGTCCGTTGTCGAAGGTTCGTCTCTGGGGGATCTCTGAGGAGCCTTCTTTTTAGGGGTTGAGAGGGCTTCAAAATATTCGAGTAGGCTATGAAGTGGGATTCGGCTGTCTGTTCGAAGGCTTCGAGTAGGATACTACATTCTCCCCCTCATAGCGAAGGTCTCGAAGCCAGGTGGAGAGGTGTTCGCTGAGAAAATTGTTTGGTCCTGGAATCTGGGCGGTTTGACTATCTTGTTTTTCGGGAAATTAGTAAAATGGGGTTTTCAAGGGATACAGTTGGTTATAGGGTAATAAATGCATTAAAGCCTATAAGTATGAGCTATTGTGGGGGTACACTGTATCTTCTTCCATCTGCAATAGTCTTCTTCTCTATTCTCCATATTCTTAATATTTGGATGGATACAATGCCAAACACACATTACCAGAAGAGCATGAGGTTTCCTCGGGACCGTCGAGTATGGCGAAAGATGGCGGAACTGCATATGAAGTTTTTTAGGCAATATGACCTGAACTGGGACATGCCGAACCTTGTGGAAGCGGGGCCTGACGAGTTCATCAATGGTGACCCATATTCTTATCTTTGGGAATAGTTGAGGTTTCAATTTACGACTGCTGAATAGCACTATCTCTTTCTGATGACACTGGCCGAAAGTCTCGTTTGTGCTGAAGAGATCATCAAGGAGCAGAACGCGGTGAGCGGGGCAGGTCCTTCCGGTAGTAGGGTTTCGGGTTGAGGGTGGGAATGTTTTGAATTTCTGTAGGTTTCTGTTTTGCTATGATTGGAGGGGGTTGTTTCTGTTGTGTAGGGTTGATAGTTGAAATATAATTTATCTGCTGAATTTACTATTTGGAATGGACAGAGTATTTTCTTTGCATTTATTTTGCTATGTCTGATTGATATTATAGAAGAATGTAAGCAAATACTCTTATAGGCGCACGGTACAGTGATGAGCTCGAAGGTAAAGATGAACGAAGGTTATTATTATCTAGTTATGATGGTCATAATGAATTATAGTAGAAGGTATGATGAAATGCTGCTTTGTAATAATCGATGGTTATGATTGTCGAATGCTCGATGTGGGTAATGTGCTCGAATAGAGGTACTCGGGAATGAGGTTTGTATGCATGCACCAATGAATCAGTTACATCTAGGAAGTTGAAGAGGTTGCATGTTGAATTTTCGAGGTTAGAAATGAAAGGTTGTCATTAATTGGGTTACGGAAGAGGAAAAGTTGTGGTGGGTTTACAAGTATAAAAGGAACTATTTTAGAGATTACTTCTCATCGTTCTGCATGTTTTTCTTGCTGTTCTTCTTCATTGCTCGCATTAAAATGGTGGTAGATATACCCGTTCAAGAGGACCCGGCTGCTGCGAGAGTTAGGCGCTTACGGGAGGCCATGCTGAGGTTGCGACTGCGGTTTGGCCTGGAAGAGGACATTGATGCAGAAATGCCAAATCTTTTTGAGGTGGAACCCGGAGCTCCAATTCTTGAGATGCCATTCGCATACTGGTGGGGAATACTGCAGATGAGGGGGCCATTCCTCGGTCATCAGATATCTCTCCTCGAGGGCTTCACAGAGGATATTGTTGACCAAGAGGATACAGATGTTGCGGCCGTTGTCGAAGAGGAGCAGCCCGCTAATAGCAAGGGTCCTCTATAATATGATTATGTTGTTGCTCCTTTTTTTTGTACGAGGGTTGAAATGTTAGCTGCTTTTAGAATAAAAATGATTTCATTGAATAACTCGTGTTGTCGAACTGTGGGTAATAGTAATAAAGTCTGATATGGAATGGATGATACAGTTTGTCATAATATTTAGTTTGTGTTGTTCGAAGATAAAAATGGTTTTGTCGAAGGGAAAAATAAACTGTGTCGAAGCTGAAAAATTTATCTGTAGCCTGAGGTTTTTGACTGGTTGAACTTACGACTGCATTTGGTCGAAGGTTCAAAACTTTTGAGTTAAGGGGCTTGCTGGATGTCGAAGGCCAACATATTGATTTATTGAGGCTAGATGTTGAGGATTGTTCGAGGCATGAAATGGTCAAGTACTCAAGTGCAGGAATGTATCGAAGATTGAATTTGATTTGACTAGTTATTCTGACAGCCCAGACGGCTGGTCAGTTAGACTGGTATGAATGCACGGGGCAGTTTACAAAAGGTAATGATGTTGTTTTTTTTGTATGATGGAAATAGGTAATGATGTGGCAGTTTTGATTGGACTGTTTGGCTTCGAGTAAGGGAGAAGAAAAAGGTTCGAGAAGCTTCGAGTTTTGGGAGAAAAAAAAGGTTTGAGAAGCATCAAGTTTTGGGAGCAGATGGCAGTAAAGGTATTGTGCGCACGTGGGATGTGCGAGGGGTAAAGTGGTCAAATGACATTGGAGCCGAAAAGTCAAGGTAGTGGGGTCGTGGTAATGATAGTGGTAAGAAAATCGAGGCGGCTTAATTTTTTTGAAAGATATATAAGTGAGAGAAGATTGATTATTGTACTATCTTATTGTGAGTATCAAAAGGTTAGGAGGAGACAACATACGTTATTTCGAACTTGGGTGTTACTGCTTCTTTTGTTGGTTTGATCTTGCTCGTTCGAGGAGAGGGCTGCTAACCATTGGTAAGTCCCTTGATCTTTATCATGTTTGCTCTGTTTTCTTCTTTGTTTAAGGAGGTAGGTAGGAGATTTTGCATTTGGAGTGAAGATGTTATTGTCGGGAATATGGAGGCTTGTTAGAATTGGGTTTCGGTGAATGTTTTTTGTTTTGGAGGAGTTATTGTGCCTGATATTTGCAGTAGGAGAAATATCTGGAGGAGATAGATGGGATAAGAGTGATAGACACGGGATTGTCGAATTTTCTACCCTAATTGTGTGCCTCTTCTTCTGTAGGCAAAAAATGCATAACCGTCGGGCTTCGAGGCGGAGACTGGTAGATAAAGAGGTTGACGAGGTTGAAGCTAGTACTTCTGGTCGAGACCCAATGGGTGAGGGTAGCGATTTAGAGGTGATATATGTGGTAACCGAGGCCCCGTTATCGATGATTCTGTCGGCTGGAGATTATCCGGTCACGAAATGTCGAAGGATGATAATGACCGAAGATAGTGATGAAGAGGAAATAGTATGGGGGAAGGGATATGATGTAGAACCTTCGGGTAGTGGGGAGGGAGATAAGGTACAAGGGGGTGATAACGAGGATTCGACTGAGTCGGCTGAGGTCGAGGATGCCATTTCGGTAAAAAAGAGGGTTAGGTCAGATCGATTTTCCGCAAAATTAAAACTCTCGAAGGTGGGGGTGCAACTGAGTGTGGTGGAGGCAGGGTTGACCTTCAAATCGGACCCTGGGGAAGGGATTATGGCATATAAGGGTCAAATTCAATTGGGACTGGAGCTTCCTCTTCGGCGACTGGTGAAAGAAGTGCTGAATTTCTAGGGGGTAGCCCCGGTGCAGATGAACGGTAATTTTTATGAGATAATGAGGGTGATAGAGGGGATGAATGTGAAATTGGTTGGTGAGGGTCAAGGTTTAATTAAATGGTTCGACATTATTACCTTTTATTCGAGGAAGGCTAGTCAAAACCTAGGGACTTATCACATCCAATGTCACCCAGAGAAACCTTGGTTTTTTGACCTGTGCTCAACAGGCAGGGGGTGGAATAAAGATTTACTGATAGTAAGGGGTAACTGCGAGAATGTAGATAACGATAACTCAAAAAAATTACATCATAGGGTATTTAACGAAAGTAAGTTTGCTGTCGAAAGGTTTGTTGTTGATGTGCTTCTGAAATAAGTGATAACTATGTTTTTGCTTTACTTCTGCAGGTCTGGGAAGTTTATCTTGGGATAATCTGATGAATTACATTAATACTCTGCTCAAGGCTAGAGAAGACTGGGTAAATTTGGTGTTTGATAGTCTAAAGATCAAGAGGCAAAGGAGAAAAAAGGTAGATTCCCAGCATCGAGACGTACCCGCTACACCAAAGAGGGGTAGGTGTTTCGAAAGAGAAAAGAAATGGAAGGGGAAGAGTTGTCGAGGAACAACCAGTTTGTGCCGAGGTTGCGGAGGGGTGCGAAGCAAGCTGCACCAGTATCCGAAGGGGGTGGAGAGGCCTTGATAATGAAAGCAAAGCATGTGTCTTCTTAAGAGACGTAAGATTATTCAACGTAAGACACGTAAGATACTCGGGGATGATGATGCAATGGAGGAAGATGAAGAAATGATGGAGGCTGAGCGACAGGAGCAGGCTGTGGCAATGCAGGCCTCGATGGTCGAGCTCTGGGAGGATGACCCTGATGAAGCTTCGATAGAGATAAAGAAGCACATGTCTCAGGTAACTATATATAGCTTTGTGTAGTGGTATTTCAAAGTTACTTACAAATTGTTCGAGTTTTGTGGTTCACTGATATCTTGAGTATTTTTAGCAGACGAAAGTCTGGGTAGAGACTTGCAACAAGGCGATGAAGTCGCTAAAGGCTAAGTTTCTACAAGCAAAGGAAAATCTAGAGCTTTCTCATGGGAAGGATGCATCATGGGTATCTCAAGTCAGGAAGCTGAAGCAAGATATATATGTGCTTACTGATTCTTATGATGAGAGGCTCGAGCAACAGCGGTTAGGGTTGGAGCGAGAATGGTCAGCCAAGCTGAAGGCGTGTGAGAAGGCAAAAATGGAATAGAAGGTCGGTTTTCAGTGGCAGTATGATAAGGAATGCATGGAGAATGTGTAGTTGAAAAATTTTATCGATGGTATGGGGTATGATACCGATACGTTGTAGCTTTATCCTGTTTCACCGGGACTTCTGGAGGGGGATGAATTGCATATGAAGGGAGGTGAGGTAAACGTTGTTGAGGAAGTAATTGGGGGTACTGGGGGTAATGTTGAGACTTCTCTTCTTGTAGCGCCCATTGGTGGAACTGCTAACGGTCTGATCGAAGGGTCGCATGAGGCTGCTGAGGTTGGTGATGCTGGGGCGACTGTGGAGCCAAAGGGTGCAACCGCACCCACCTGAGGTATTTTGAGGTTGGATTTGCGTGTCTTCTTCAGCTGGTTGTGATGTTAGGTTGTAATATTGTGAACGATGTTTGATATTTTCTGCTGGTATTGGAACTCAGTAGGGGTTTTTTTTTTTTGCTTTTGTTATCTGTTGAACTTCTGCAGTTGATGCTAAACATATTGATGCATGTTTCCTAAACATACTGATTCTCAACTTTTGACTTGAAATATGATTTGCTGATAAATTTTGCTATTGTAGTCTGACCTTTAATTGTTTGAATTTGAATGTGCATGCTATTGATTTTGCTTGTTTTGGACTCTTGCTGATTGATTTTTGAATTATACTGCAACTGTTCCTCTAACGGATAATATGTTGAGTGTTTTCAGTATTTGATGGCATTATAGGTAGTGTTTTTGTATTTTTAAAGTAGACATTTGATCTGTTCAAAATAAAAAGTTGATCTGCTTGATTGGTTGTAGTGTGATCAAAGCCTAAAGAGCATTAGAGATATATAGATTGAACTCTGAATGTTCTGTTGGACATCAAAGCCCGAAGCCACAACGATATTAAAATTTTAAACAACATCCAGGTCGCCTCCGAGTATCAGTTGGGCCGAGGGGACGTGATACCTAGAGGAAACCCAAAAATTAACTGATTGCCTCCAACGCATTCCCAAGGGTCCGGTCTTTCGACCATCCTTGCCCCTCGATTTTGCCCAAATGTTGGAAACTTGAGCAATTCAAGGTCGCCCCCAAGTATCAGTCAGGGCCAGGGTGGACGCGATACCCGGGGTAAACCGAGAAAAGGACTGGACTTCGACGGTTTTAGAGCCTGGACGAAGTATATCTAATCGCCCCCAATACATCCCCGAGGGTCCAGTCTTTCGACCTTCCTTGCCCCTCGAGTTTGCTCAAAATTAGAGACTTGAGCAATTTAAGGTCGCCCCTAAGTATCAGTCGGGGCGATGGTGGACATGATACCTAGGTTCAACCAAGAAGAGAACTGGACTACGAAGGCTTAAGCCACATCAAAGCAATATATGATCGCTCCCAATGCATCCCCGAGGGTCCAGTCATTCAACCTTCCTTGCCCCTTGAGTTTGCTCGAAATTGGAGGCTTTGAACAATTCAAGGTCAAGGTCGTCCCCAAGTATCAGTCGGGGCGAGGGTGGACATGATACCTAGGTTCAACCAAGAATTAAAAAATGAAACAGTAGACGGAGTCGGAATGGAACAACTTGTTTATTGAATATTATGGGTTACATCAGTTGTACATGATTGTGGATATATCCTGTTATAGGAGGCCAATTGAATTATATTCCAGGGGTGTGGTAGGGGCACTTTGTCTTCCAACATTAGGCAATAGGAACCCTTGTCTGTTTTATCGTAGACGATGTAGGGTCCTTCCCAAGATTCGGCTAGCTTGCCAGCATTCCGAGGTTTCAAAGATTGATTGACATGTCGAAACACTAGATCTCCTATGTTGAAACTTCTTGGTTGAACTCTCTTCTTGAAGGATTTTTGAAGTGAAGTGTGGTAGCGGCCAAGGTTGGAGATAGCTCAGCCTCTGGTCTCATCAATCTATAACATGTTGCACGTAAGTTCGAACTCATTATCTTCATCTGGGAGGTTAGGGTTTTGTTGATGAAATATACAGGTTTTTCGATATGGGAATCAAGTCGAATGAGCACTGAACTAATGGAAGTTTCTGTGGTAAGAAGGTATAAAGAGAGCGCCTCGCCTTCGATAGGGGTACTGATAATAGGTGGACAGCCAAGATAAGTTTTAAGTTTAAGGAAGGCTTATTCGCACTCAGGGGTCCAATTGATCTTAGGGGTTTTTTCTTTTTTATTTTGTGGGCACCCTAATCGCGCAAGAGGGAAAAAGCCATGCACATCGGCCAGATGATTTCGAAATGAAACGGTTAAGGGATATTATCCTACCAGCTACTTTTTGGATGTTTTTCTTGGTTCGGGGCGAAGGCATGTCTATGAGGGCTCGAATGTGGATGGGATCGATCTCTATCCTGCGTTTACTGATAAGGTAACCTAAATTTTTTCTGGATGACACGCCAAATTGGCACTTATCTGGGTTGAGTTTCATATTGTATTTACGAAGTATTGAGAAGATTTCTGTTAGGTCTTGGATATGGGTATTCTTATGAAGGCTTTTGCATAACATGTCATCGATATAGACTTCGACTGGCTTGCCAAGTAAGGGTTTGAACATGGTTGTGACAAGGCGTTGGTAGATAACACCGACATTTTTAAGGCCGAAGGATATTACGTTGAAGCAGTACAGGCTTTATTCGGTTATAAATGCAGTTTTAAGTTGATCTTCTGGGAGGAGGGGTACCTGATTGTAATCTGAAGCCACGTCCATCATAGATAGGCATTCGTGTCCAGCAGTGGCGTCGAGGAGTACTGAGATAGTTGGGAAGGGGAAACTATCCTTCGGTGTATGCTTGTTGAGGTCAGTGAAGTCGACACAGATTCTGATTTTCCCATTCATCTTAGGTACCGCCATGATGTTCGATATCCAGTCTGCGTACTTCACTTCTCTGAAAAACCCAGCGGCTATGAGCTTATCAACTTCAAGGTTTACAGCTTCTCGAAGTCGTGGTGCCAGTATACGTTTCTTTTGCTTTACTATGAAGGAATATGGGATGAGATCAAAACGATGGCACGCCAGTTTGGGGTTGATGGCGGGCATCTCCCGAAATGTCCAGGCGAAGATATCTTTGTTTGCTTGAAGAAACTCGGAAAGTTTGAGGTGTTCTGACTCGTTAAGGAGGGTTTCAATAAATGTACCCCGACCAGGACCGTCGAGTTCGATATAAACAGTGGGTTCGATGGGTTGTGTGGTATCTGTCGAAGTTGAATGTATAGGAAAATGTTGTGATTGTTATGGGCGGTTGACAAGTTTTCGTGTTTGGTCGGTCTCTGGGTGCTCGCATGAGCGGGCAAGGCGTTGAGAACCTTTCAAGTTCCAAGTACCCTCGTGATTGCTGAATCGAAGGGTCTGATAATAGGTCAAAGGTATAGCTCGCATGGCGTTAAGCCAATCTCATCCGAGTATACCAAGGTATTCAGACTTCTGGTCAATGACAATGAAGTTGGTTTGAAAGGCAATGGGACCTGTAGTGACGGGTAGACTGATACAGCCAACAACGACTTCTATTAATCCATTAAAACATTTTAGCTCGACGTTAGCTGCGGTTATAAGGTCTGTCTTCTTCATGGCTTGGACTCTTTGGAGAAATAGGACGTCAGCTACGCTCCCAGTATCTATGAGCATTGTATGGAGAACGAGGTTCTCGATCTTAATCATGATGACTAATGGATCGGAATGGAGAAAATAGATGTGTGAAGCATCGCAGTCGATGAAAGAGATGCCTTCGAGTTGAGGGTGACGGCTGGTTTTTGGCAAGGGGGTAGGGAATTTTTCCTGATAGGTGAGCTTGCAACATTCTTCAACGTGCTTTCATTTTCTCTTGGAGAGTCGACTGTCTATATTGTTGACTTCGATGAACTTAACTCAGTAGATGTGCACATCGGTTGGGTCAGTAGTAGGGGTGGATAGGGATTGGAGGTAGGACCCATCAAGGTAGCTTCGTAGATCAGCAATATATTCGTACAAACGTCCTGCTCTGAAGATAAGTTTGAGATAACGCTAAAGGGCGATGCATTTATTGGTATGATGACAATTGCATTTGTGGCTGGTACAGAAAGATTTGCCTGGTCGGACTTCGATGGGGAAAGGGACGTGCCAAATGGGGTCTGCCTATATGTGAGGTAGAAGGGTGCTGAGGGGAGCAGTGAGTGTAGGTAAAATAAGCTTTAGTCGCTTCTTGCGCGCTTTGGTGTTGTTATCAATAATAAGGCGTTTGCGACTCTCAGTCTTCTGTAAGACAGGAGCGATCAGGGGTGTGGGGGAAGAGTGGGTGTGTTGCCAAGGTTTATTGAAAGTTGTTGTTTGCGAAGGCTGGCTCTGTTTGCGGGACTCTTGAAGGCGCTCGAGGCCGATATAGCCGTCGACTTTCGAGAACATCACTTCGAGTATTTTGGGTTTGTGGAGAACGAGATGCTCTTTTACTCGGCTGTAATCGGGCAGAGCATTCGAGTAGGCCAAAATAGTATTTGAGCAGTCGAGGTTTTCAATTTTGTAAGATTCATCGAGGACTCTTCGGGTGAAGGCTTGGAGGGTCTCATTGCCAGACTTTATGAAATTGAAAAGAGGGTCAAGTCTGACCTCTCTATCTTTGTTGAAGGCGAACTGGGCGATGAAAAGTTGTGAAAGTTCCTCAAAGTTACGAATCACGCCATTTGGGAGGTTATAGTATCATCGAAGGGGGTTATTTGTAAGGCACATTGGAAAAAGGCGACATAAAAGATAGTCAGCCGTGGAGTAGAGGCTCAGGGCATTTCAGAATTCGAGAATGTAGGATTTAGGGTTTGTATTATGATATTTGCTGAGTTTGGGAGCGCAAAAGTTGGAGGGTATTTCGATGGCCAAAAGTTTAGGGCAAATCGGGTTGTTGAGGCGGCTCCAGATGTCTGTAGCTAGACTCGCGGTAACACGGATGACTGGTTGTATTTTGTGGTCGAATTCCTGTTGTCTAACGTATACAAGATGTGGGGGAGATTGGTGAAGTCAAAGGTTGTGAGGTTGAGTATGTGGTATAAAGTCAGCACTGTATTCCCCGAACTGTTCTCGAGCAGGACAGCGTGTGGGTTGTCTGGAGGAGCGAAGGGTTGAGTCAGAATAGTCTTATGTGGGATGAATCCCGAGGTGGATAGAGCCAGTTGGGGGAATAGTACGGAGAATACCTTTGGCCCGAGTGTTAGCTGGGGGTAACTCGAGGTTTGGAGGAGGGCCAAGGAGGGTGCAGGCAGAAACGTGTGATGGGTCGGGTGCCTGGGACGGACGAGCAGGTTCCAAGGGCTGTAATCTCTGTAGCTCTCGGACGATATTGCGCAGCTCATCGATTGCACTGTTTTATCAGTTTTCGTCATCCAAGCAGCGATTCCGCTCTGTTTCTAATGCCAAACGGTGGCTTTCACGTTCCTGATTTAGTTGGTTCTGGTGGCGCTCCTCTACCTAAGCGACTTGTTGAGATAGTAATGTTATTTGAGCAGCAACTCCGTCAATGCAATTTAAAGCCTTGGTGGAGTTGGAACAACGTGTGGGTGCCATTGAGGATAATCTCCTGGTGTGGAAAACAAGGGGAGGGGAACAAGGGTGGGAGATTGGTAGGGTGGGAAGCACAGACGGTGCCAATTGTAGGGGACTAACTCCGTTTCGGCGGGAGTTGGTTCTTACAAAGTAGAGTCAATTCTCAATCAAAGGGAACAAGCAATTTACCAAAGATAAGATATAAACAAAGGCAAATACTTGCGTAGAGGCCCGAATGTGACTTTCTATGACCTCTGATCTGAATTTTTAAGGCAGATCGTATTACTGAAAAGTAAATTACTGGTTCGAGTACAGAAGTTATGGGGTGGTCGAAGGTAAAAATGCAAAGGCTGGAGAAGATTTTTGTAACCCCCACTTGGTTTCCCCTCTCCTCTATTTATAGAAGCATAGGGAGATGAGTCATCAAGCGTAGGTCAGGTTTATATGATTACGTTGTCAGAAAAGCCTGGTGAGTGACGAGCGCCGGACTTGTCGGTACTGTTACTGCTATATTTATTTGTGATGGCTCTGAACGGCACGGTGGTTGGGCTTGTCACTGTAGATACACGGGCTAATCAATGTGTTGTCTTATCTAATGATGTAGTTGTCTGTATTATCTTGCTTCGACCGTGTGATAGTGAGGTCGAAGGATATCTACTGCTAGGACGTTAATCCGTTCTCGAAGTTCTGTCTGGTGAGCTGGCTGTCTGTCTTATCATACTTCGACCGTATGTAGATATGGTCGAAGAATGTCTGCTACAATATACTGATCCATTCTCAAAGTTCTGTCTGGTGAGCTGGCTGTCTGTCTTATCATACTTCGACCGTATGTAGATATGGTCGAAGAATGTCTGCTACAATATACTGATCCATTCTCAAAGTTCTGTCTGGTGAGCTGGCTGTCTGTCTTATCATACTTCGACCGAATGTAGATATGGTCGAAGGATGTCTGTTATAATGTACTAATCCGTTCTCGAAGTTCTATCCGTTGTCGAAGATTCGTCTCTGGGGGATCTTTGAGGAGCCTTTTTTTAAGGGGTTGAGAGGGCTTCGATATATTCTAGTAGGCTATGAAGTGGGCTTCGACTGTCTGTTCGAAGGCTATGAGTAGGCTACTACAACTGGTACTCATCATCCAATACCTGCCCACACAGTAATTCAACCATCATGTCATTATGTTACGAAAGAGCATATGGACCAACGGATTAAGGAGTTGATCGAGACATAAGGTCTGGGTACTACCGGCGAGACCACAAGATTACAAGGAAGTCTGATTGCCAAAAAACTATTTGATATGGAGATTTTGAAAGGTTTCCATACTCCAAAAGTTCGTAAATACAAAGGTACTGACCCGAAAGAATACATTCAGCAGTACCATGATTCATTGGGGTTGTACTCCAATCTCAACCATGTCCTTTGCTGTCTGTTCGCTACCAGTCTACAGGAGGAACTACTTTGATGGTTCCATCTCTCCCTGAAGATTCTATATAAACGTTCGAGCAGCTGTAGAAACAGTTCATCAAGATGTATGCTCACAACATGGATAAAGAAAAGAATTTGCATTCTTTGATCAGTCTCAAACAGTCATACGGAGAGAAACTTAAGGCTTTTACAAAGAAATTCTTGGAGCTCGCACGCAAAGTGGATAACCTCGATCAGAAGACAGCTGTTACTACTTTTACCAAGGCGCTTCAGCTCGATTATAAGGCCAATGAGTACCTTTTTATCAACAAACCTGCGACCTTGGAGGATATGATTACCAAGGTCAATAGTTACGTCAACCTGGAAAGGATATTGTCTGAGCGACAAAAATTTACTTAATATATCCTTTCCGCAAAAGGTCCATCTACAAATCAGAATACTGAACCAAAGTAGGAACAGGGAGATTAGAAGCGCACCAAGGGTAACACTGGCTACCCTAGGAAATGCAGTCCGCCTAACAAACCCATCATCCCAAAGATGAGCGTCCGAATCTCTACAATTTTTCTAATACTTTTGAAGAATCAGCTCTAACATGTCACTCAGCCACTGGAACCAATAAAAAATTAACCATATTACCTACATCATAAGGTAAACCATCATTCTACTAAAAATTGCTATGCTTTGCAGAGGTTGCTCGAATATATTTTTAAAGAAGGACGAATGTTCAAATATATTGTCGACCTGAAATCGTACAAAAATGGCAGCTATAAGAAGCAGCTTGAAGTTATTCCGGTCAATGATCAAACTGAGGAGAAGCACCTCTACTATATGCATCACAGCAACATGATCGAAATCAATCAGATCACAAATTCTAACACATCCAAGCGCAGGAGACTATCAGAATGTTGCGATCTTACACCTCAAGACAAAGAAGCTAAGCTTCTCCTAGAGTCAAGCAATCACCGGCTTAGGATTTTATTCGAAGATTGCGATACTAGCCATGTCAAATTTTCACATCATGATGCGTTAGTAATAATACTGAAAATGAAAAAGTTTGTCATGCACACAATGATGATTGATACTAGAAGCGGTATTGAGATTCTTTTTCAAAGAACTATCGACCAAATGGGTTTGGCCGACCAAGTTATTCAGAGTGACACTGATATCAGTGGGTTTAATGGTTCTAGAGAAAAGCGAATAGGCAAGATCATCTTACCTATCACCGCAGGACCAACCACCATCGATGTCGTTTTCTATGTCATCAATGACAAATCCAGTTATCTCAGGATTATGGGTCGCTGCTGGATTCACAACATGGAAGCCATCGCTTCTACCTATCATCAGGTACTCCAATTTAAACATGACAATGGTATTTATGAGATTAGAGGTAGTCAGAAGCTCCCTCGAGCTTGTGAAAATACCGTCTCTGCAATCCTAGATACCTCCGATATATTTGCTGCATAGCAATTACTAAAAGCTTATCACCTCAGGGATCAATCTTCCATAGAGGAGCCTTCAGAATACATTAACCTCGATGGACCTGGCCTAGGTACTTTTATTGGAACTAAGCTTGTTCAACACGAAAAGGATGCTCTCATTCAGATCTTACAACTCAATCGAGACGTTTTTGCGTAGTCTTTCAAAGAAATACCTGGGGTTGATCCGACCAAGGCATGTCATAAACTATCCATCAACATCAATGCTACAGAAGTCAAGAAGAAACAGGGAAGACTGTCACCTCATCTTCGAGATGTAGTTAACACCGAGATCGAGAAATTGATCAAAGTGGGATTCATTCGAGAAGCCAAATATCTTGACTAGATATCTAATATTGTCGTTGTACCAAAGAAGAACGGAAAAGTCCGAGTTTGCATCGATTTCACCGACCTGAAAATATATACTCCAGAGGACAGTTTCCCTCTTCCCAACATACACCAGATCCTCGATTCTACAGCGGGCCATGATCTCCTATCTATAGGCCACCTCAACCTTGATAAATGTTAATTTGGGGCTCATTCTGGCTAATTTATAGGCCACCTCATCAGCATGAAGAGGATTGAGGCCGATCCAAATCAGATTCGAGCTCTCCTCAACATGCCTTCACATAGAACAACAAAAGACGTTCAGAAACTTGCCGACAAGATTGCCGTTATCAACCGTTTCATTTCTAAATCTTCAGAACGCTGTCGCTGGCTATTCCTATTACTCTGCGGTTGTACCAGACGAGGAAAGGTTCAGCTAAATACAAAGACCATATGGATACAAGAATGCAAAATAGCTTTTCAGGACCTCAAAACCTACTTGAGGAGGTCTCCCATAATGAGCACCCCAATAGATAATGAGAAACTAATTTTCTACCTAGCAGTCACTGATACTTCACTCAGCTCGGTTCTCATTCGCCTTGAAGAGAAAATCAATAAACCCATCTACTTCATCAGCAAAACCCTCACTCCAACAGAGACGAGGTACTCTAAAATTGAGAAACTTCTTCTTACTCTCGTCTACACTTTACAGAAACTAAAGCACTAATTCCAAGCTAATTCAGTCAAAGTCATGACGAACTACCCACTTCGAGAAGTTCTATCTTAAAAAGAAAAATCAAGAAGAGTTCAACAGTGGTCTGTCAGTTTCAAAGAACATTAGATCAAGTTTGCGCAACGTCATTCCGAAAATGGGCCAGGCCGTTGTGGACTTTCTCGCGGATTTTCCAGTAGAAGATATCGAGTGGGAAGAGTACGATCCTGACCTTACAAAAGAAAATCCCAAAGTTCCACCCCCCAAACCATTTGACGAGCGAGCTGAATGGATTACAACGAAAGGGTGAAGACATCTCACGAATGGATCAGCAGGACCCGCAGGGTCAGGAATCAGAATCGTATTGATTGCCCTTTCCAATGATAGAATTGAAAAATAAATCTGCTTGGATTTTAAGGCCACAAATAATGTCACCAAATGCGAAGTTCTCATTCATGGACTCAATCTTGCTCTTGAGCTCGAAGTCTCCAAACTCTCAGTTTATATAGATTCACTAATCATTGTCCACCACTACTCTGAGCAATATAAGTAGAATGGGAAGATGATAGAATACGTAGCCACCGTTGCAGATAGGATGAGCAAGTTTACGAAAGTAACTATCGATTATCTTCCTTGTGGTAAAAACTGACACGTCGATTCCTTGGCATATCTGGTCAGGGACTTGGGTATAGAAGCTCGATATCTCCAGATTGAGATCATTTCAACCCCTAACATTGATCGCATTTCGGTATGCATGATCAATACTGGAGGCGATAAAGGGGGAGATGACGATTGGCGAAAGCCTTTCTTAGCCTACCTCGGCGTCGACAACCGTTGCAGTGGACCACTTCCAGAGGATCCAAAAGAGTGCCAACAGTTGATCAACAACTCGAAGCGCTACACAAATCAGAATGGTAGGCTATACTGTCTTTCCGTCACAGGGCCTTATCTCAAATGCCTCTCCAAATCCAAAGCAGATGAAATGCCCTGTGAATTACATGAAGGGACTTGTGGTTCCCATGCCGCAGGTCGATCACTAGCAAACAGAGCTATTACACAAGAAGCATTCTTGCCCGGCATGTGTAAGTAAGCAGAAGAGTACTCACGTAGATGTGACACCTGCCAATAATATGGACACATGATACGTTCCCCGGCGCTCGAGCTCCATGCAAGTAAGGTGTTCTGGCAATTCAAAAGATAGGTACTTGATCTCGTCGGTAAATTCCCTAACTCTCCAGGTAACTGTAGTCACCTACTCGTAGCTACCGATTATATTACAAATGGGTAGAAGCAGTTCCTCTATGTCAAACCAGAAAAGAAGAGGTTATCTCTTCTACCTGGGAACACATCATTACTCAGTTTGGGTGCCCCCACCTAATTCTTATCGATAATGGGCTCTAATTTGTTATATAAAAAATTGTCACATTCCTCAAACAACACAATATCATCCACTCACCGTCCAATCCTTACTATCCTCAAGGAAATGGCTAAGATGAAATCACCAACAAAACTATCATTGATGGACTCAAAAAAAGGCCTCACTCCCAGAAAAAAGGAAATTGGGCTCGCGAACTGCCTCATATCCTATGGGCATATCGTACCACTCCACGAACGTCAACAGGATGCACTCCATTCCAGCTTGCCTATGGCACTAAAACCGTCATTCCTTCCGAATATCATCACCCAGCTCGAGATCACGAACTAACAGACGAGGAAAACGAGTTTCAACTGGCATGCAATCTCAATATGATTGATGAAACTAGGGAATGCGCCATCGCTAACCTAGGTCAATATCATCATATGTTAGCCAGATCATACAACAACCGAGTCTGAAATCGTACCTTCCAAATCGACGATCTCGTCCTCAGAGAAATTCCTCAACATCGCAAAGAGCCTCACGCTAGAAAATTAGTCAACAACTAGGAGGGTCCATTCATTATCACAGATCTCTCAGGCCTGGAATCATATCATCTCACGGCAGAAGAGGGAATCTCTATTTCAAATCCTTGGAATACTAGGCGACTGAAACGGTACTATCGTTAAGCATCTTACTACTCTATTTTTATTTCTCACTTTTGTTTTTCAATTCCAAAAGTGAGATATTCATCTCCATCCACTGTAAATTCTGAACTTATCAATGAAACTTCCAAGTTTTTCACAACATCTCTCTACTTACTTAGATTCAATCACATTATATAGATCAAAGCATAGATAATACTAGTTTTCCATCGATTTGATACCAGTTAAATTAAGGATAACACTTGGTTTGGCAGACTCTACTAAATCTCTGCGATTGGAATAAATATAGTAACTTGTTTCACATCAAAGACTCAACCAAACAAGAGATAAGGTAATGGGAATACTAGTCTTCATGTTTTTCAACTTGTTTGGGTCATTATACCAGTTAAACCAAGGATAATACTTAGTTTGGCTGACTCTACTAAATATCTGCGATTGAAACAAATATAGAAACTTATTTTATATCAATGACTCAAGCAGGCATATGATAAGGCAAATATAATACTAGCCTTTACCTCTTTCAATATGTCTGCAACATTCTTATAGTTAAATCAAAAATTACTTGATTTGACTGGCTCAACCCATCTCTGCGATTGAAGCAAATGTAAAAACTTGTTTTATATCAAAGACCCCACCAGACACAAGATAAGGCAAAGGTCATACTAGCTTTCATCTATTTCAATGTCTCTACGACAGATACTATTTATTTTTCAGGTCCAATTTACATTACAAAGGATCATTTTTTGCTGATGGCATGTCAGACGTGCTTTCCCCTTCGACAAGAGGTTAAACATTCAATTTACGAATTACAGCAACTCAACCCCTCTCTACCAGATCAACAGGTCGAGGGCCTAAATTAGCTTCCATGAAGGCCTTGCAATTCCCTCGATCTATATTAACTCCACATATGCATCCCTTATCCGAAAGACTTTTGAATAAGGTATCTCATTCTGACTCAAGTCTTTTTAATTCTTCTACAAAATACACAATAACCGAATTTAACAGGTATGAGCGTGGTGCATGAAGTAGAACGATCTTTTAAATTTTCGTTCTCACCTTCTCGAGGTGTGACTCCAATCTAGCATACAAGTTCTTTTGATGAGTCATTTCCATATCTACCCTAGTATCATAAGCTATATTATCTTCCAATTTTTTGATATACTTAGTTGATTCAACCATGTTCTTGGACTCTAGGTCCACTACTTGAGCACGAAGTCTCTTTATTTCAACATTCAACTCTTCCCTAGCTGAAATATCCTTTAATAATTCATCTTTCTTCTTCATCAACATCTCCTTTGCCCTGATTTCTCCTTCCAGGACCTTCTCCCTGATAAGAGGACATCCAACTTCTGATGGCATTCCCTTAAGCTTGTATTACCTCACTGCACATGCCCCTAAATTCGATACGTCACCTTTCAGCTCTTGAATTCATCCTAATAAACTTACTACATCCTCCCGGACTAGAGGAACTCGAACATCCTTTTTACTCCCCCTCGAACACTCTCCAGCTTCTGCTTTCCTAGCACGTGCGTTGGCTTGCGCTAGTTCAGCCTTTAGTTGTGTTACCCTCTCATTATGATCATTACATCTTCGATGCATCTCCCAAAACTCCAAATCCTTCGTCGATAAGCCTGCATGCAAGCGTTCTACTACAGCCTCCGAGGCCGATAGATTCTCTCGAGTTACTTTCAGCTCGTTATCTTTTTCCACCAATTTTTGTTTTAATCGCTCCAACTCACGTCTACAATTTTGGAGATCAGCTCGAAATTGCCATTCTGATCTTTTAAGTGCCTGAATGTAATATTGAGCCTTTTCAACAGGCCTATTCTTAGACATCAGCGTGTCAATCCAACTCTGAAGCGTCGTGGCATGTTCTTTTATCTCTGCAAGCTCTTTTGACCCTTTGCCAATTTCGGCATCTTTCTCCACGAGCTTACGAGTGAGGTCGACAATAGCCTGGTTTGCCTCAACATATTTGAAGTATACTTTTACGTGTTGGTCTTCTCTGTCCTCATTCCTTCCCCTCATCCTATCTAACTCCACTGAGAATTCTCGGTTACATTGGAGCGCATCATCTTCTCGTGAGCGAATTGAATCCAATTCGACCTGGACAATATAGATATATTATATACAGTTTGATTCAGAATACCCATCAACATACATATATATGTGTCTCATTTCTAAAAGGGTATCCGATTTTCTAACTTCTACTGTGTACAACTACTTTTAGACTTAAGGTCGAGGTACCAACTCAGCGAAACACTTCATGCCATGTACTTCGATATCTCAGGTACACATTTCCCATATGCAACTGTCTAAATTTTATATATATGCCTCTACGTTCTATTTATTGTTCCCCACTACTTAGTAGTTATGTCAATATAGCGTATAAGTCAAAAGGCCTTTTTCGATCTAACCTGCAGCTCTGCTTGCAGGGATAACAAAGAGGTAGAAATTTCTTTCTCCCAGGTAAGCTTAGTCTCTAGGTTTCTTATCCTGAGACCCATTTCTCTAAGTGCCTACAAGAGGGTTACAAAAAAAAAACTCAGCCTAAGAGCCTATTCAATGTACACAATCCAGCAGTTTACAATACACATTCGAAATGTTCATACAAAATCAAATCATTTCACAACCCTACCTTCTCGTTCTTGCCATCTAGGAGTTCATTATCGTCCCCTTGGTTATCCAACGCTATCTGACGGGAGACACTGTCTAACCCATCAACTACTCCTACCGCGACCTCCCCCATCCCTTCATCATCTTCTTCCTCAATATAGGTGTCTACCTTAATGGCATCCACCACCTCTACAGAATATCCATTCAACATCAGGTGGTGCCCCAGCCTGTCGCTCTCCACCACCATCTCCTCCAGATTGGCCCTCGCCTCCACCTATAGCTGACCAATTGCCATGGCATGGGAATCCTTCACAGCCTCCAGCTACTTTGCGTCCTTAGCAACATTTGCTTTAGCTCGATCTTCATCCTCTTCAGCTTGGATTTGTCTTCTTCAACTCCAAGCCAGATCCCCTTTGCCAGCCTAGCAACCTACAGAACAAAAATTATCCTCAACATCAGCTCGAAACATGGTACATAAATTTATCACATAATCAGTATAAACTTACCATCTTGCCCATGTCTTCTTCACCATGAAGAACCGCGAACCTGACCCTCTTCTCAACCACTTTGAAGTCGTCCACCACAAAAGATCGCTCTTCAGCAACCTTTTCCCCCAATTTTCAAGCCTTCACCTTTTTTCTTTGGCACCCTCACCACTTCCAGTGGTACTAAAGGCCGACAAAGCTTTTGACATCCATTTTTTTGGATATTTTTGAGCTATTTTGCTCGATGAAATGGGTTCCAGCTAAACCGAGCTATCTACTCCAAGGGTCTTGGCCAAGTTGGCTTGACTTTTCCTACCAGTTCCTCGCCTCTTCCATTCGTCAGAACCCGCCATCAGCCTGGTCGATTGAGCTTTTTTATCCATCTTCGACCTACTATCTACCCTCTTCTTTCTACTAAGGCCGAGTCCTTCCAACACAACTTCGAGCTTAGTCTCCTCCACCACAACTTCGTCCAACAATAAATTTTTCCTCTCCACGTGAGACTTCACACCTGCCATCAACAACAATTTTATCATCAACTACATGGACAAGTTCAAATATATCAGCAATATTATCTATGCATGGTTATACTTACTTTGTTTTACAGTTCTAAACTAAAGGTCCAAAGGTTCTTTATCATCTCTATGAAGGAAATTACCCTTGACCCATATTACGTTATCATTCCAGGGTCGACCTGCTAAATTCATATCGAAGAAATGAGGCCGAGTTACGCTCGCACATAAGTATGCCCCACCACTAGCGTGACAATTCTTCACCCCATAGAATTGCAACACATCCTCAGGAGATATCCTCCTCACCTTCCCCTCATTCTCCAACCTTTCATTTAGGTGATCGCAAACACTAATAACCTCTCACATGATCCCGATCAATTGAACGAGACATGCCCCAATTGCATTCATAATCCCTTTCTCCAAGTTGGTGAGGGGAAGACTCAACCCGTACTCTAATTAAGACAAGTAACACAAAAAAATTTCTTCAAAGATACTCTGAACACCCTCATCAAAGTATTATAACGATATCGATTCATCTATACCCCTATCTTGCATTTCAGCCTCCAAATCTGCCAGCAAATAAAAATAATCTTCCCCCGTCGGTACCTTATAACCCCTAAACTGCCTACCGGCATATTCTACACAATTACCCCATATCCCTCCTACAACAGCCTTAGCTTTACAGAATTCTCTAAATGCATCCGAACCAGGAGATTAGGACACCAATTGACCAGGAAAGCCCAGAAATCGTTCCAATCCCACCTCACCCTCACTATCAGACTCTCCTGCCTGACCTAAGGTTGACGCCTCATTAACGGGCGAAATATCCATTTTAAATTATAATTCTGCAGTCAAAGAGTTGATCCAATAAATACATCTCACGTTCGACCTACATAGAGGTACATGTATCTATTATTATTTTGGACAAATCGGTCATTCATATATATAAGTATATCTTATATATATTGTGTATATGTCAAAATTACAGATATTACCATAAATAGTTGATGTTAAGATTTATTTCAAAAAATGATTACGATTTGTAAAAACACATATATACCGCATACGCTTCTACTATCCTTCAGAATCTGAATGGGAATCCGCAGCATCACTAAGTCCTTCCCTCATGACGTCACTGTATAGCCACCTCTGTGATTCAGTGTCTTTCGCTATCTTCAACCGCTGATAACCCTCAGATAAGTAATTATTAAGTCCTCTGCAATTTTTTTGCGCCTCTCTTTCCGTGTTTTTCAAATTTTTAGAAGTTGAAAAATGTTTGAATGATGAGGAAAAAGCACTATTTATCCTTTCTCTCTCTAGTGGCTGGCAGTTATTGCACCTCACATGACCCGTCATCAGTTTTGGAACCGAGGCGTCTTTTCCACTATCTATGTCAGACGGCTTGTACCTTTTCGATAAAATAAACTTTCCATCATTACCCCTCCCCTCATATTTTAACATATTTTTCTCTCCTATTTCCATATCTTTTTCTGACCTTTCCACACTCATGATGACTCACCCTACGCGATATCAGATTTCTGCAGCTTTACATACAAAACAAAGTTAGAAGCTTCTACATAATCTTATTTTTGTTTCTCTGTCCTTGTTTATATATTTATAGTGATAGTGACGTCATTTACAAAGCTAATAAAATTTTCAAAATTATTCAAAATATTTATCACAACAGTTTTAAACGGCATTTGCAACAATAGAAGATCCCCTTGATTTACATCATTTTTTGTTAAAATTCATCAAACTTATATTTACTTATGATAAACACGTTTTACATCATCACATCTAGAACAACCTTAATAACTTGGATGACCACATCCGATCACATTACCACTCAATCAGCCATCTTCAAATTTAATCTCAACCTCAGCAATCAATCTAACCATTTCTTCACGAGCTGCAGGGTCTAGCACCAACACACGAAAGCATACCTCATGGAAATATCGGGTATACTCACGTTCCCTACTATATATATCTAATGCTTCGAGCTGATACTCCCTCACTAGTAACTCAGCATTATAGCGAAACACACCAAAAATCCTCTCCCGCACTTCAGCTATCTTTATAGCTAGTCATCCTTTCGCGACATGACAAAACCTCTGAGATCGAGCTCGTACCATCCTAACCTCCTCTCCACCTTCACAAATCTTCCTACCCTTTTTTATACGACTTTCACACACATTCCCCTCAAAAAGTGATTTTTAACCTTTTATCTCGCAACAGAAAACCCAAGAATCTTGAGAAAAAAATATTTAAATTTATCTCTTCCTTCGAGCTTGTCTGTTATATTACTTTCTAAGTCGAGCTTATTCTGTCTATATTTATTATTCCATCGAACTCTATTAGATTAAATTTTTCAAGTGCTGAATTCTTAAAAAATTTGCCTCCAACATTTTCAACACACACTACAGGTTCTACTTGCATCACAACATAAATTCTCACACAAACTTATCTCAGTTCAAGTAAAAAAAACAATACTTGCAATATTCGTACATTCGTCATAATATTTAAGCTCGATTTTTATATAATCTATATCTACAACAACACAAGTGGTTGAATGTCAAATTTTATTCATATCAACAACTGCTACACATGCTTTTACAGATAACAAGTCTATCAATAATCGATCTCAGGTACAATGCAGATACATAAATCTGTCCAACCCAACCTTCAGGTACTTTACAGATTTCAAGTTTTTCCAATGCTTTTATAAGGAGCAGGTCGTTCAGGCATTCTGGCACATCAAGTCCTTCAGTTGGTCCTGCTTCAGTAATCTTTCACCCTGATGTAAAGAAGACATTGGAACAAACAGCAAGCTTCCTTCACATGAGACTAGTCGAAGTCCAGTCGAACTTCAAATGGAAACTATGCAAGCAGTAGAATCAGTGCTGGCATCCACCCAGCAAACTGAAGGTCTTCTGAGCACAAAATTATAATGGAAATGCAAAAGCAGACAACCGTTGTTCGTCTCTTTCCTCCACTACCATTGTATCCTCCACTAAAACCACCACCACCGAAGAGCTGGTAGGGATAAAGAAGACCCAACCCCACAAAGTGAAGGTCTTCTGAGAGCTAAAAGACAATGAAGATGCGTCAGTAGACTCCCACTTCCCATCTTCCTCCTTCACTACCATCATCGCCTCTCCTATAACCACACCTCCGGAGAGCAGGTAGAGATGAAAAGGGCCCAACCTTAGAATCCATGACGATACAAGAAATCAGCATAACTGCCCCGCAGTTATACCAAACCCTGCATTTGAATACTGAACATTGTCCTCCGCCAGAGTACGGAGACAAGCCCAGCGTTCCTCACCAGTCAAGACGAGAACATTAAACCTCAGCTTACAGTAAAATTCCTCCTCAGCCTCTACCGCTTCCTCTTCTGACATACTTTGATAAATCGGAGGAATAGGAGCAGGAATAGACAATTCCAAGGATTGATCACAAAAGTACTTCAATATCAACCTCTACGCTTCAGTCGTTATCCTCTCTTCAAGGACCATCCTTCGAGACTTCACCATTTCTTTGCAAAGTTCAGAGAAAATTGTGCAAGCATGCACTGTTTCAAAGATTTGCTACAGGTACTATTTATGTAACCCTACATTTATTGTGCAGGTGTGTTTTCTCAAGTATCATTATTTGTTACGGATGCCACTATTCAATAGCAAACATCACATACATCAGCATCCACGCCATCATCTAATACCCATCACTTCCCAATATCGCATAACTTCCATACCGTCAAAGCCATCATTACCCAGTTTTGAAATTAAATATTTACAATGCCATCAAATGCCCATTACACTCTGATTCTTTCTCAACCGAAGCCACTCGTGACTTTGGTTGCGAGGTGGCAATTGCAGGGACCTATCCCTCGATCTCACCTAAATTGAGCTGTCGCTAGTTTGAATTACCCCCATCTCAGCCTCACGCATTTTTCATCATAACTTCTCCAGTAAATATTTCATCCTGCCTCACGAACTAGTGAAGAACGTGGGTCGAGCTTAAACTGGAAAACCTGAATAAGTTAAAAACACCTATCTCACACGAACTCGTCAGTTACTCAGTCAGCCACCACTAACCACATTGTTCGCTAAATGTACTCTAGTACGATGAAGAACTACGGAGAAGGCCTATATAAAGAAAAAGTTCTAGAAGAGACAAGGAACCAGAAAAATTACCCAAGAGATCACCTAGAAACTGCTTATCTAGATTCTTACAATATCCAAAACTTTTTATTTACAAGGTTCAAACATTTCTATATCTAGAAATCACTTGTAATTAGATATCCACCCCAAGCAATAAATATACTTTTACAAAAATCTTCCACTCGATGTTGTGGTTTTTTACCTATTCAGATATTTTCTACGCTAAAATCCACCTGTGTCATTTTCTTGCTTTCCATTTGAATATTGTCATAGGTTCATTGGTGTGATAGCGAATTCTAAGCCATTTCGAACTTACAGAATTTGGCCATCACAGGTATTGTGATACCAAAATCTTCACTCATATCAACCTCCTCCTCCCCAATTCTTTCCTACTCAAAATACTAAATGAATGTGCCTAAAGCCAATCTGACCATACGAATGCCAAGGCCGTCCTTAGACAACTTTGCCTCCCTAATCCAAACGAGAGAAACTTGCATTCGTCCCCCTCATCCCCTTCACCGCATTTGAACATCTATGGCATGAACCTTGCTGATTCTACCCATACTTTGTGGTCTCTATGAATAGCCCAAGCATTTGCGGTCAACATTGTTCCACTAGGCACATTGTAGCCGCCCATAATGCACTCTTCAGATGATAAATGGGGAATTAAAAGTGGCACAATTGAATAGAGTCTGCACGTCTCATTTATGATATAATTTAAGTAGGGAAACTTGGAAAGATCTGATTCTTCTAGCAATCTCCTGTTCTGGGTGTTTCTCTCAATTTTAGAATTAGCCTTACCCAAAACCTTCGGATGGTTAACTAGAAGTGTTATTGCCCATTCCATCATTATGGCCATTGTGTCTGTTCCCGCCGTCGGCATAGTCAACGAGTACACAATTTGGTTGCATATTGTTAGAGCATAGTAGTAACTAACACATAGCACATATGACCTAATATATTTACCATTATTAGTACTTTGATGGTATCGTCTGAGTACTGCTCTCGATCTGCCTTTTGAAGCGATAAGTTCATTCGACGCTCATCAATCAAATCTTAATTGAATGTTTTTTTCTCTTTCTAAAGCTTTTCCATTATATTATCCGCACCACAAATGAAAACCGGCCTTAAATCTAGAATGAAATTAACTAACTCCATTGTAATAACTGAAACATATGCCTTCTTAAGATATACAAGAAGAAGCATATTTTCCTCCTTGTCCATCCTAGTCTTAAAACACCGTTTTCTGGCGATACCTATCATAATCACATTAAACGCTAGCTCCGAGAATGTTGTCTTTAAATCAACCTTATGTGATCCACCCTTAGTGATATCAAATAGGCCACGGTTAATGTATTGGACCTCTTCATTACCAATACATTCATACCTTTGAAGACAATTAATGGAAATGGTCTAGACAGCACTGATGCGACGGAGATTCCGCCACTGATGACCATAAGGTACCTATCCAAGAACATAGTAATTGTAGTTAAAGTGGTCTCCAGCTACAGAACAAGCACGGTTGGCAAATACTATTGAGAATCAAGGTAGCTACTCTATCCTTTTTGTCAAGAACGATACGCGGAATTAGCCCTAACATAAGAATTAACCAAGCAAGAATAATAAAGAAGACAAGAAAGGTTTCCGAGAGGAGGGAAGTGGAAAACCCTTATGGATGAAAAGCCACTCCCCACGAATAATTCTCTATGATAGTCAAATAGGTTGCAATGATCTCTCAAGCTTCGCAAGCTTTAATGGAGTCTCTTCAAACCCTAGCCTCTCTAAGATTAAACTCACAAAAGTAGTACAGATCTCAAGGCAGAACCCAACTTCACAAAATAGAGATCTAATGCAAACCTACGTCAAGCTCGCTTGAACGACTCTAAGCTCGTTCGAACGACTTTGCGATAAATGGTCTCCAGCCCTAGAAACTTAACATCTCGTTCGAACGACATCCAAGCTCCTTCGAACGAGATTGACTTCTGGGCCAAAATTCCAATGAGTACAAAAAAGTTTGTTCGAACGACTTCCTTCTTCGTTCGAACGACTTCGACAATCTTCAAATTTCTTCTGCAATCGTGATTCGAGTTCATACCCAGCAATCTCTCACTTGAAATCGAATCTTGTAACCCATCTCCAGAACACCCAATGAATTGTTCGTACTACTCGGACCTTCAATCTTGAAGACCCATTAAAGTTGTACATGTCGTCAACTTTTGGAAAGTTACCACCTTCATAAACATATCGGCTGGATTCACATCAGTATGAATCTTCACAAGCTTCAGCACACTGTCCTCAAGGAGCGAGCGAATATAGTGATACCGAATATCAATATGCTTGGTCCTAAAGTGAAAAGTCGAATTCTTTGCTAAGTGTATAGCGCTTTGACTATCACTATACAACTTAGGAGAAAATTGTTCTCTGTTACGCTCTTTCATCAACCCTTTGGGCCAAACCATATCATTGCACGCTTCTGTAGTTGCAACATATTCTGCATCTGTCGTAGAAAAAGCTACAATCTTCTGTATCCTAGAAACCAATGTAACTGTAATGCTTCCCAATGTAAAGGCCAAACCACTAGTGTTCTTCTGCCTATCCATGTCACCCGCCATATCAGAATCAACAAAACCCTAAAAGCATATCTGAGAACCCCCTTAACATAATGCCATATCTTGAGTCCCCTTTAGATACCTCAGTATCCATTTTACAGCTCTCCAATGCTCCTTGCCTAGATTACTCGTATACCTACTAACAACTCCTACTGCTTGGGCAATATATGGTATTGTACAAATCATAGCATACATGAGGCTACCAGCCGCAGATTGATAAGGAACCCTCAGCATCTCATCGCTATCCTTCTGCGTCTTCGGACAACAAGCCTTTGATAAATTGAAGTGACCTCCCAATGGTGTACTGATAACTTTAGAACCGTCCATATTAAATTGCTTCAATACTTTACCGATGTACTCTACTTGAGACAACTTTAATTTTTGCTGCTTTCTGTCCCTTGTAACACGGATACAAAGAACTTGTTTTACCACACCCAAGTCCTTTTTAGAAAACACCCAGGATAACAGTTCCTTTAACTTAACTATCTCTCCCATGTCGTCTCTTGCTACCAACATATCATCTTAATACAGAAGTAGAATGATATATGAGTTCCCCATATTCTTTATAAAACAACAGTGATCCACATTTCTCTTTGAATAGCCATTTCTGGACATGAACTATTCGAACTTCAAATACCACTGTCTCGGCGCTTGTTTCAAACCATATAAGCTCTTCGCAAGCCTACACACAAGATCTTCTTTCCTTTTCATAGAGTACCCTTTTGGATGCATCATATAGATCTCTTCATCAAGGTTACCGTAAAGAAATGTTGTCTTGACATCAGTTGCTCAAGATGCAAATCTTCAACAACAACTATATTCATCACAACCCGAATTGTAGAATATTTACAACATGAGTTAAAATCTCACCAAAATCAATGTCTTCTTTCTGCTGAAAGCCCTTCACCACAAGTCTAGCCTTGAATCTCCTTGAACCATCAAATTCTTACTTTAGTTTGTATACCTACTTGTTGTGTAATGCTCTCTTCCCCTTCGGTAACCGAACTAAATCCCAAGTTCAATTAACTGATAATGACTGCATCTCATCATCTATAGCAAGCTCCCACTTGCTCATGGCTTCTACATCTAAAGCCTCCTTGTAACTTTCAGGTTCACCACCATCTATAAGAAACAGTGATTTAAAGAATTTGTGTACCTTGCCAGAATTCTTACAACTCTCGGCTCCTTTTGAAGTACTATTGGAATGTCTAGATCATTAGGTTTCTTATTTTGATCTGGTGCATCGGACTTAACAACGACTTCTACATCATCCTCTCGCGAGGGTTGATTATCTTCAATGTTGACACTTTTTGCTACTTCACCTCGAATCCTTTCCATAGGTACTTTGAAGTTTTTATATATGACTTCCTCATTGAATATAATATTACGGCTCTGGATAACTTTCTGATTCTTTGCATCCCAAAACTGGTATCCAAACTCATCACCACCGTATCTAATGAAAATGTACTTCATCGAATTTGCATCTAACTTGGTCATTGTATCTGATTTATCAAGTACATATGAGGTACAACTGAAAATACGCAAGTGATTAAGGTTTACCCCTTTATTAATCTATGCTTCTTCAGGAATTCCAAAGTCCAAAGCCATCAAAGGCCCTCTGTTAATCAAGTACACCGCCGTACTAACCGCATCTACCTAAAAATACTTTGGCAACCTAATATTGAGTCACATGATCCTCACTCTTACATTTATTGTTCGGTTGATGCGATGTTCCAAAAATAGTCTTCTGTCTCCTAATCCTGTTTGATGTGCAAAAGTCTTTAAACTCGTCACTACAGTATTCACCCCCATTATCTGACTTGAGACACTTTAGTTTCAAACTGGTATCATTTTCAACTCGGGCCCTCCACCTCTTGAATTTATCGAACAAATCAAACTTTTTCTTCACGAAGTAGACCCACAGATTATGAGTAGCGTCATCGATAAAAGTAACATAGTAATAAAAACCACCAAGAGATGACACCTTAGTTGGCCCCCAAACATTCGTGTATACAAGATCCATCTTTCTGAGTTTCCTTGATCATCTAAAAAATTTAAAATAGACCTTCTTCTGTTTCGGAGGAACACACTCTTCACAAAACTTGAGATCGACCTCAGCAAGTCCTTCGAGCTTTTCCTTTGTCACCATTATCCTCATTCCCATCTCACCCATGAGACCGAGCCGTTTGTGCCACGTACTTGTATCAATCCCAGAGTGGTCGCACAAATAGTAGAAATTGTACTCTGCATTATATACAATGATCTTTGCCGCAGGCCTCGAGCTACTAACATAGATCCCTTTATAGCCTTCTAGAAGGTTGTTGTAGGGGCCTAACTTTGCGGATGAGGAAGTTGCCTCTTATACCACGAATACTATTTTCAAATAGAGGAATTAAACATATAATCAATAATATGACTAATCTACTGACAATATAATTATGTGGAGGCCTAAAATAGGATATTCCATGACCTTTGATGAGGATTTTTAAGAGTATTAATATAACTGTCGAGTTATCAAAGTTTCGAGTACTGGGTAATTTATAGGGTAATCGAAGGTAAACTTTAAGGGTTCAAGGGAGAGATTTTGTAACCCCTCCACAGTTCTCCCTCCCTCCTATTTATAGATCATAGGAAGGGTTGAGTCACCATGGGAGGTCAAATTATAAGTGTACCTTTCAGGACAACTGACTTATAATCGGAGTCGGTTCTAACGCAAAAACTGTCGGGTCTTACACTATAGCCGTTATCCTGTTTGCTCTGACACTGTAGCTGTTGTTAGTTCTAATACTGTAGTTATCAAGCGGTATACTCCGCCGTTTTATCTGGTGAGCTGGCCGTCTGACTTGTCTGCCCTTAACCATATGGGACCATAGTAGAAGTATTTCTGGTACTGATGTAGAGTTCATGAGCGGACGTATCTGCCTTTGATTTCAAGGCATGTTCATTGTTAAACATTTGTATAGTCTTGGAGGGATTGATTATGGATTTATTTGGCTTTGAGTCATCAGGTAGGCTTCGATGTAGCCTTCGAGTGTTCGACTGGAGCTGAAAGGCTGCGAGTAGGCTACTACATTCGCCCCCTCTTAGTAAGTGCCTCAGAAATAGGTATAGAGGCATTTGCTAAGAAAAAAATATTGGCTGTTGGGAGTTGAATGATTGACTGCTGCATATTGGGTTTCTGAGGAAGGTATTTAAGAAGTAGTGGTGATTACAAAGTAATAAATGAGGTTAATGAAGATATAAATACGGATTATGAGGGGGTAATACTGTATATTCTTCGTCTTCACTTTCTTCTTCTGCATTAGATGAAAACAGCATGGACACCACTACCAACGCTCGTTATTAGAGAAGAATGGGACATGCCAGAGACCGTCGAATAGGATGGAAAATGGCAGAACTGAAGTTGAAGTTCTTTGGTGATAGGGAGCTCGACTGGGACATGCCAGACTTGGTAAAACTAGAGCCTGGGGAGCCGATTAGCGGATACTCATATGCATATTTATGGGGGATGCTGCAGTGGAGGTTTACAGCGGCCGAGGAACGTTACCTCTTTCGGTCGGGTTTGGCCGAGCATATTGTACAGGAAGAGGATCAGTTGTTAGAGGACGAGCAGGGCACGACGGGAGGAACTGGCCCGTCTGAAAATAGGGTGGGTTCTTCGTAAGGTGGTGGCAGGGTGGTGGTGAAGGTTTCTATTTGCCCTCTTTTTTTTGTATGACTGTATTCGAAGGTTTTTACTTTTTTTGTTGAAGTCTGTGTATTTTTCTCTTCTTCCCTTCTTTTTTTTTGTATAATCGAAGTAATGGAATGAAATAACAGTTCACTGAAATTATGTGCTTTGTATCTGATAAATATGGTAGACGAATAGAATGTAGGCGCGAGATCGAACATCCAGCTTCGAACAAAGGGTAAAGAGTAGGGATAGTAACCTGGAAAGTTACTTTGAACTATAATGTTATAATATTTGAGATCGAAAACATATGATGGCATTTGACTTGGAATGAATAATTGACTCGGAATTCTTGAAGCTCGATGTATATATAGAAAGGGTTATGAGAAAATGTATAGAGGGGCTGATGATTCGAGACTAGGGATCTGTCAACTGGAAAATATCGAAAATAGGTGTTGAGTGCGCATGCTGATAAAAATGTTGAGTCTCGGAAGTTAAAAAGGTTTGACTGTTGAAATTCCAAGGAAAACAATTGAAGATTGTGATAAATACAGGTTTTAATTAATGAGGGTTTAAATGTACCTGTCTTCAAGTATAAGTAGAGTATTTTCAGAGAACTTCAAACATCTGAACCTTCTCTGAGTAAACATGTTTGCATCCTCACCCCGAAGTAGCGGAAACACTCCTTACACCAGGTACCAGAAAAGAGTGGCAGCATGGGACCTTCGCATATGGCAGAAGGCCCTCGAGTTAGAGCAGAGGTTTTCGGTAATCGAGGCTTGGATTGAGATAGGCCGGACTTGGTTAAACTAGAGCCAGGGGATCCCATCAGTAGGATGCCCTATGCGCACTGGTAGAATGTGCTACAATAGATGAGCCCGCTCCCCAGCAACCGGTTCCTGGAGTGTATAGCCAAGGAGGTGGTGGACAAGGAAGATGCTGAGGTTAGGTTCTGGAAGAAATGTCCTATCTGTAAATAGGGGCTTCTTCAATGTGGTAAAAGTACTGGCGTAGGATGGTAGGTAGGAATGTTTGTAGTTCTTTTGTTGATGCTGATTATTTTCTTCTGTGTTTTGGTGTAAGGGCGTCTGCCGGAATGAAATTGAAAATTTATGAAAAAATTGTTGAAGTGAGATATTGAATTGTCTGTGTATAAGTAGGACAAACATAATATGCGATTGTAATTTAGGCGCGATAACAGCTTGTCGAATGTCGAATGTGAAAGATATTGAATGACTAACAAATTTTGAAATCGAATATCGGTTATGTGTGGACGAATGTTTGAGACACATTATAGACGATGATTCATAGATGGGAGGAAGGGATTTCAATGGTAAGTGGGCTTCGACTGCCAAAACTGATAGACCAAATAGGTGGTATGTCAAAAATGACATTGCGCCTAGGACAGAGTGCCCTGCAGGCATCATGATGTTTCCTTGGATTATCGAAAAAGGTTGATTTGATATGAGCATTTGATTTTACAGCTTTGAGCAGGGACTAGAAGGTTCGACTTGGTTTATGCATAAAATTGTGTAAATGTGAGCATGGGACGTGCACGTGGGGGTAATGGGGGGTAAAGTCGACAAAACACATCCCAGCTGAAATGTAGGGGTAGTGGTAATGATAGCGGTTTTGGAAATCGATGCAGTTTTTGTTATTTTGAGGAGGTATATATAAAGGAAAGAGTAAAGTTACTATTCCCAGTTTCCTAATCATAGAAAAAATCAGAGAGATTGAGAAGGAGATCATACGCCATTTTTCTGTAGAGCTTAGTCGTTGTTGTGTGATCGTTTATCTTGCTGAGAGCAGGAAAATATACTTCATTCAAATAGGTATTTCGCCTAACCTCTGTGTTGTTGCTTCTTTTTCTATTTATGTATGTAGTGTACATAATAGGGTAGAGGCTACTAGGGTTTATAGTTGTGATGATATGACTGAGGACAGGGGGATACCATGTAGCTGGGGGTCTAGCCCATTAGGATTTCGAGGGTATTGAAGGTGTAACTGAGATTGGGGTCGAGTATTCGACTATGGTTGTATGAGTTGGAGAGGGTAGATCAAAATAAGCTATTGACACATAATTGTCGAATATATCGATCTAATTGCGTGCCTCTTCTTCTGTAGGGTAAAATGTGTACCCGTCAATCTTCGAGGCTGAGGCTGATAGACAAAAAGATAGAAGAAAATGAACCAAGTATGTCTGGTCATGCTCCCGTGGATGAGAGTAGCGACGTAAAAGAGTTGGTCATGTCAACAAATACCCCATTAACCGTGGCACTACTTGAAATTGAGGCTTCGAGTAATAAACATCGTAAGACTCGAGTGACCGAGGAGAGGGATGGGTGGAGATGGAGGGAGGAGAGAGAAGGGGACACGAAGGTAGTGTCGAGCCTTCGGGGGATAAAATGGGAGAGGGGGAGCAAAGTGGTGATAGTAACAATTTGACTAATTTGGGGGAAGCTGTGGGGCTGGTCTCAGCTAAAGAGAAGCTGAGACTGGATTGATTTATGGCTAAGCTAGAGTTGTCGAAGGTGGGGGTAGTATTATATACAATAGGGTCTAGGTATACCTTCAAGTCTATCCCCCGTGAGGGTTTTATGGCGTTTAGATGCCAGATTCGGCTAGGATTGCAACTACCCCTTCAAAGGCTGGTGAAGGAGGTATTGAACTCTTGGAAAGTTGCTTCTTGCCAGATGAACGGGAATTTCTATGAAATGATTAGAGTGGTTGAGGGAATGAATATGGAATTGAGACGTGAAGGGAGAGGTTTGATCGAGTGGTAGGATATTGCCTCGTTCTACTCGAGAAAAGAAAACCAGAAGGTGGACACGTACCACATCCAATATCACGCAGACAAGCCCTGGTTGTTTGATTTATGCTCAACGGGTCGAGGGTGGGACAAAGACTTGGTTGTGGTAAGGGGTAATTATGAGAATGCTAAAGGGGAGGACCCTTATAAGTTATCGCATAGGGTCTATAATCCAAGTAAGTTGATGGTCCAATATTTGTGATATATTGATCGAATAGACTAATAAATATGTTTTTGTTTATTCTATAGTCCCAAGTAGCAGATCATTGACAAATTCGAGGAATTATATTGATGAGCTGATCAACTCGGACGAGGAGTGGGTAAACTGTGTATTCAAGAAGCTTGGTATCAAGAGGAAGAGGCAGAAGAAGACAGATTTCCTACTTTGAAAAGTACGCATTATTGAGAAAGTAAAATTGACGAGGAAGGTAAATTATGTTCCCAAGGGGCAGCAGGCACCGAAGCAGGCAGTGCCAGTGGCCGAAGGTGTTTGTGACTTGCCAAAGTAGGCGTCGAAGCAAACATCGACGCAGGCTTACAAAGGGAAGGGCAAGGTCATTCTCGAATCTCCAAAGGCACAGCAGCCGAAGGGAACTCAGCGCAAGAGGCACAGGGAACTGGGGGAGGATGATGCAGAGGATGTGGATGAAGAACTAATGGAGGACAAACTAGAAGAACAAGCTCAAGCCACCGCTGCTTTGATTGTGACACTCTGTGGTAATGACCTAGAGAAGGCTGGGAGGTGAATGAATAAGACTATGCATCAGGTAACCGTTTTTTGAAATTCCAAAACTTTTCTAAAGTGCACCATGCTTTGAGAGATATTGATGGCCCAAATATTCTAGTAGTGACATGCTTGGTCGCAGGCTTTCATCAAGGCGCAAATGGTAATGATAAGGCAGCTGAAACAGGTGGTTCACAATCTGGAGCTTTCTTAAGGGACCGAGGCATCGCTGGTGTCTGAGATTAACATTTTAATATGAGATCAGTTGACTATCACAGCTGAATATGAGAGGAGGCTAGAAGCTCAAAAGTACAACCATACGCAGGTGCAGGAGTCGAGGCTGACTGGGAATGATAGGGTAATTGCATAATAGAGGGAGACATTCCAAGGGCAGTTCGATGATGAATGTGAAGTTACTGTCAGGCTGAAGATATTCATAGAATATTTGGGGTATGATCCCAAAACTTTGAAACGCATGCCCAGAACCACTAATCTTATTGTTGAAGATGTTGTTCGAACAGAGGGGGTAGAAGTAGATGTTGCTGGTGTAGGTATGGGAAGTGGCGTGGAGACTCTTGCAGTCAAAGAAGCTATTGTTGGGACTGAAGTGGCTATGGATGCTGCTGGATTGAACTCTTCTATTGAAGGTACTAGAGGTGTTGGCGCTGAAGAGCCGGTAGGAGGAGATGATGTGGCTACTCCGATATGAGGTATTGTGTTGGGTTTGCAAAATTATTTTTTATGATCTTTATGTTGTGTTGTAATATTTGGTGTGATGGTATTTGAACAATGGTTAGCTTACTTTGGACTTAAGTTGTGAACTTGTGATTGCTCTGAATTGCTGATGTATGCTGAACTTGATTTGAATTGGTTTGTTGATTTGTGTTGAACTTGATTATCTGATATATGCTATACTGAAACTTCTTGCATGTAGTAGAGTTGTTGATATTCTTGTATACTTGTATCTGCATATGTTGTAAGTACAGAATGTTTGTAGAATTATCGAACCTTGAAGAGCTTCGAGCAGGTTCCCCGAGTATCAGTCGAGGGATGGACGTGACACCTAGGTGAGACCAAGAAATTTACTGGACTTTGAAGGCTTGGGCCAAAAAAAGTAGAACGTGGTCGCCCGCAATATATTTTTGAGGGTCCGGTCTCGCGACCATTCATGCCCCTCGAGTTTGCTCAAAATTTAGTGACTTAAAAAATTTCAAGGTCGCCCCCAAGTATCAGTCGGGTCGAAGGGTTGACCTGATACTTAGGCTAAACCAAGAAATTCTCTGGACTTCTAAGGCCTGAGCCTGATCAAAGTAGAACGTGCTCGACCCCAATGCATTCTTGAGGGTCCAGTCTCGCGACCATTCATGCCCCTTGAAATTGCTCAAAATTTGGAGACTCGAAAATTTTTAAGGTCGCCCCCAAATATCAGTCGTGTCGAAGGGTTGACATAATACTTAGGCTAAACTAAGAAATTCACTGGACTTCGAAGGACTGAACCTGAATAAAGTAGAATAGGATCACCCCCAATGCATTCCCGAGGGTCTAGCCTCTCGAACATTCATGCCCCTCGAGTTTACTTGAAATCTGGAGACTTAAAAATTTTCAAGGTCGCCCCCAAATATCAGTCGGGTCGAAGGGTTGATATGATACTTTGTTTAGACCAAGAAATTCATAGGACTTCGAAGGCCTGAGCCTGATCAAAGTAGAATAGGGTCGCCTCCAATACATTTCCGAGGGTCCAGCCTCTCGACCATTCATGCCCCTCGAGTTTGCTCAAATCTGGAGATTTGAAAATTTGACTGGAAGGCACGACGCGCAATTCAGAGGGAAAATATATCTTTAATGATTATACTCTATTTACATCAGATGAAGAAGGTGGAGGCCACGTGGCCTTCTGTATGAGACTAGTTGCAATGTATTCCATGGATTAGGCAGAGGTTCTGCGTCTTCTTTCATCAGGAAATATAAACCCTTGTCAAGATTCGGCGTACATAAGGTCCTTCCCAAGATTCGGCTAGCTTGTCGGGATTTCGAGGCTTCGAAGACTGTGTGACACGTCGAAGTACAAGGTCTCTAATGCTGAAACTTCGCGGTCGAACTCTCTTGTTCTATGACTTCAAAAGGGAGGGATGATAACGGTCGAGGTTAGCGATGGCTCGGTCTCTGGTTTCGTCGATCCATAACATATTACATCCAAGTTCGAACTCATTATCTTCGTCTGGGAGGCTGGGATCGCTTGTTGGTACTTTAAATTAAGTGGGTAGTACTGCTTCGGTACCATAGGCCAGAAGGAAAGGTGTGCAACCCATCGCCTTTTGTGGTATTGTTCGATAGGGACCAGAGGACATACTGTAGCTCTTGAACCCATATTCTTTTCTTCGCATCGACACGTTTTTTTAAGACCATCGACTATTATTTTATTGATTGCTTTGAACTGATCGTTCCCTTGGGGGAAGTAAGGAATTGAGGGGGAGAGGATGATGTTGATCTTCTTGAGAAAATTTCTAACTTTGTTCCCAAAAAATTGTGGACCATTGTCACATCGAATCATATGAGGGCAGCCGAAGTATGTAATAATGTTCTCCCATAAAAATTTGATGAATTATTCTTCTCTGGTTTGACACAAAGGTAAGGCTTCGGCCCATTTGGTAAAATAATCTATTGCAACAAGGATATTTTCTTGGCTACCCAAGGCTTTGAGAAAGGGACCCACAAGATCGATGGCCCAGTATTTAGATGGCTAAGAGACTTGGCTAAAGTGGAGCTCTTACGAAGGCTTATGGATGTCGTGGGCATGACGCTGGCATTTGTCATAGTTTTTGGCGTACTCTTTGGCTTCCTTCTTCATATTGGGTCAGAAAAAACCTTGGGAGACGGCTCGAAGGGTCATAGATCGACCAGAGGTATGAGCACTGCAGATACAGGTACCTTCATGGAGTTCGACAAGTATTGTAGAGGCTTCATTTTGAGAAATGCATCGAAGGAGGATGCCATTTGGGGATTTGCAACGTAACTTGCGTTTGAGGATGGTGTATATGTGGCAATTTTCTAATAATAACCGTTTGGCTCTGGGATCATCTAGGGGGATAGCATTGTTGAAATAATCAAGAAATGGTATTCGCCAGTCGCCGGGATCGAGACTCTCACCCCCAGTATTAATGGTATTGACTTCCATCTGGTCGATATTTGGGCGTTCGGGATTTGAACTGGCCTAACATAGCAGCTATGTAGGCGAGGGCATCTGCATGTCTATTTTTTCCTCGGGGGTAGTGAGTAATAAAAGATTTTTCAGGGAAACGGCCCATACGCCAGCGGACGAAAGTAGCATACTCAACTATGCGACCGTTAGCTTGATTTTCACCGTTATATTGCCTCTGGACAAGTTGGGAATCTGTAAAAATGGCGAGCTTAGGGACACCGAGTTCAAGTGCGAGGTCGAGGCCATGGATCAAGGCTTTGTACTCAGCCTCATTGTCAGAGAATTTAAAATTTAGCTTGACTGCCTTTTTAATTCGATCGTTGGTGGGTGTAACCAGGATAATACCGATCCCCGAGCTGTTGGGCCCAGCGGATCCATCTGTGAAGAGTCGCTAGCCAGTGTTAGGGTTCTAGGGGTCGGTTGGTTTGGGCTGGTCCTCTGGTAGGTCATCTTCGTGTTCCTCCCAGTCGACATCTTCGACCGGGAAGTCAGCAAGGAAATCGGCAACAGCTTGGCCTTTGTGGGATATTTGCTTCTCGAATGAGATATTGTGTTCGCCAAGATAAGCGGACCACTGCTGTACTCATCTAGATTTTTCTTTCTTGCTGGGTACTTCTCAAAGGGGTTAACTTGTGATAATACTGATGGGGTGAGCTTGAAAATATGGTTTGAGTTTTCGAGAAGTGTAGACGAGGGTGAGGTACAAATGCTCAAATTTTGTGTATCGAGTTTCTACAGGTGTCAGGGTTTTGCTGATAAAATATACAGGTTTCCCGATGTTCGATTCGAGTCGAATGAGGACTGAGCTGATAGAAGTATCGGTGACCGTGAGGTATAAAGAAAGTGTTACGCCTTCGACAGGTGTGCTGATGATGGGTGGCCGACCAAGGTATGTTTTAACTTTAAGGAAGGCCTATTCACAGTCGGGTGTCTAATTGATCTCAGGGTTGTTTTTCTTTTTAGCCTTGTAGATATCTTGGTCGCGTAAGAGGGAGAAGAGCCAAGCACAGCTGTCTGATGATTTGGAAATGAAATAGTTGAGGGCCGCTATCTTGCCAGCCACCTTTTAGACATCTTTTTTGGTTCGGGGGGAAGACATATCGATTAGGGCTCGGATATGAGTAGTTCGATCTTGATGCCTCATTTGTTGATAAGGTGGCCTAAAAATTTACCAAACGAAACACCAAACTGGCATTTGTCTGGGTTAAGTTTCATGTTGTATGTTCAAAGTATCGAAAAGACTTCGGTCAGGTCTTGGATGTGGGTCAATTATTGAAGGCCCTTACATAACATGTCGTGGATGTAAACTTTGACTGACTTGCCAAGTAAGGGTTTAAACATGGTTGTAACAAGGTATTGGTAGGTGGCACCCACATTTTTTAGACCGAAGGGCATGACATTAAAATAGTAAAGGCCTTATTCGGTGATAAAAGAAGCTTTAAATTGATCCTTGAGGAGGAGGGGTACCTGATTGTAACCCAAAGCCGCGTTCATCATTGATAGACGCTCATGTACAGCAGTAGCATCTAGGAGTAGTGAAATGATCAGGAGGAGAAAGCTGTCCTTTGGTGAGTGTTTGTTGAGGTCTGTGAAGTCGACACAGATTTGATCTTGCCATTCTTTATAGGAACTGCAACAATATTTAATATCCAGTCAACGTACTTGACTTTTCTGATGAAGCCCATGGCTATGAGCTTGTCGACCTCAAGGTTTACAGTTTCTCAAAGTCGTGGGGCCAATGCATACTTCTTCTACTTTACTGTTGTAGAGTGAGGGATGAGGTCGAGGTGGTGACATGCTAAACTGGGGTCGACACCGGGCATCTCTTGGAATGTCCATGCGAAGATGCCTTTTTTTGTTCGAAGGAAGTCTGTGAGTTCAAGGCGCTCGACTTCATCTAGAAAGGTACCAATAAATGTACCTCGACCAAGACCGCCGAGTTTGATATATACAGTAGGTTCGATGGGTGAGATGGCAGTTGTTGAAGGTACAGAGATAGAGGGAGATAGTAATTGTTATTGTAGTTTGACGAGTTTCCAGGTCTGATCGATCTTTGGGTGTTCACATGAACGGGAGAGGCGTTCAGAGCCTTTTAAATTCCATGTACCACAGGGGGTAGTGAAATGAAGGGTCTGGTGATAAGCCAAAGGTATGGCGCACATGGCATGGAGCCAGTCGCGCCCAAGGATACCGAGGTACTCAGATTTCTTATCGATGACAAGAAAAGTGGTTTGAAATGTAATTGGGCCGGTAGTAACTGGGAGGCTAATTCGACCAAAGGCAACTTTGGTAGCCCCATTAAAACCTTTCAGTTCAACATTGGCGGTGGTGATGAGGTCTATTTTATTCATGGCTTGAACGGTTTGAAGAAAAAGTACATCAGCTGCACTTCCTGTATCGATAAGCATGGTATGGAGGACGAGGTACTCGACCTTAATCATTATGACTAAAGGGTCGGAAAGGGGAAAACGAACGTGCGATGTGTCGTAGTCGATGAATGAGATACCCTCGGGTCAAGGATATTGACTAGATTCTGGCAAGAGGGCAGGTAGCTTTTCCTGGTAAGTGAGTTTGCAGCATTCTTCAACACGCTAACGCTTGCATTTAGAATGCCCGCGGTCGATATTATTTAACTCGATGAAATGAACTTGGTAGATGTGAACCTCGGCTGGGTCGACAGCTGGGGCGGGTTGAGATTTGAGGTACGACCCGTCGAGGTAACTAGGAAGGTCGGTAACATACTGATATAGACGACCCGCCTTGAGGATTATTTTGAGTGAGCGCTGTAGGGTGAAGCATTTGTTGGTGTGATGGCAGCTACACTTCTGGTTGGCACAGTAAGGCTCACCTTGTTTGACTTTGATAGAGAAAGGGGTCCGCCTGAATCTGTGGTAGAAGGGTGCTGATAAGAGCAGTAAGTTTGGGGAAGACCGATTTCGGTCATTTTTTGCAAGCCTCGGTAGTAGTGTTATCAGTGTGGGGACGTTTGCGGCACTCGGTCTTCTTTGAGATGGGAGTGATCATGGGTGTAGAAGTAGAAGGTCGGCCCTGTCAAGACTTGTTCTGATTGGGGTTCGAAGCTTTTCCCTGGCGATTTGATTCGCGGAGGCGCTCTAGGTCGATGTATCCGTTTACTTTAGATAACATCTCCTTGAGGGTTTGAGGTTTGTGGAGCACTAGGTACTCCATAACGTGGCTGCTATTTGGTAAAGCATTGGAATGAGTGAGCACCGCGCTCCCACAGCTGAGATTTTGGCCTTGCGCGACTCATCGAGGAACCTCTTTGTGAAGGCATCGAGGGTTTCGCTGGAGGATTTGCATAAGTTGAAGAGGGTATCAATGCGGACCTCTTGATCTTTGTTGAAGGCAAATTGGGTGATGAAAAGGCTAGATAGCTGCTCGAAGCTTCTGATCGAGCTACTGGGAAGGTTATGATACCATCTGAGGGGGCTATCTGTGAGGCTGGTGGGAAAAAATTGACACATTAGGTGGTCGGCCGTCGAGTAAAGGCTTAACGCATTTTGGAATTTGAAGATGTGGGATTGAGGGTCAGTGTTACGATATTTGCTGATTTTGAGGGCGCGGAAGTTTCGAGGTACCTCGATAGCGAGGAGCTTGGGGCAAAGGGGGTTGTTTAACCGACTCCACGAGTTTGGTATAGGGCTTGCACTAATGCGGATGGCAGGGTGAATTTTGTAGTCGAGGTCTTACTGTGTAAAATAGGCAGGATGAGAGGGGGATCTTTGTGGCTGAAGGGGATGAGGTCGAATGTTTGGCGTATGTTTAGCGTTGCGCTCCCCGAGATGTTATCGAGCAGGGCAGCGTTTAGGGTGTCTAGTGGTGCGAAGGGTAGAATCAGATGAATCTTCTGTTGGGTGGATGCCAAGATGGATAGACCCAATAGGGGGAATAGTGGGGGGAGAACCCTCGCCACCAAGATGGACCGGGGGTACTTGGAGATTTTGTAAGGTCCCCCGCCGGTTGCGAGCAGAGACACGCGACGGGGCGGGTGCTCGAAATGGTAGAGGGGCTTCTTGTGGCTGAGATCGTTGTAACTCGTGAACTGTACTCCCCAGGTCGTCGATTGCATGATGTTGTCTGTCTGCATCATCCAAACGGCGTTGCCATTCAGCTTTGAACTCCCGTCAATATTCTTTGTGCTCTTAGTGTAGTTGGGTATGGTACCGCTCCTCAGCCTAAGCGAATTGCTGTGTTAGAAGGGCAAGCTGGGCGGCCACTTCGTCAGCGGAGTTGTCGATATGGGTGAAAGTAGAGCGGAGGGTGGGGGCCATTGGAAGAGAATAGTAGTATTGAGAAAAGAAAAGTACAAGACAGTGAGAGATTGGTAGGGTGGGTAAGCACAGATGGTGCCAAATGTAAGGACCTAACTTTACGGGTGAGGAAGTTGGCTCTTACACCACTGATACTATCTTCAACTAGAGGAATCATGCATATAATAAATAATATGATTAATCTACTGACAATATGCTTGCGTGGAGGCCTAGATTGGGATACTCCGTGACCTCTTATGAGGGTTTTTAAGAGTATTGATATAACTGTCGAGTTGTCAAAGATTTGAGTACTGGATAATTTATAGGGTGATCAAAGGTAAACTTCAAGGGCTCAGGGGAGAGATTTTTTAACCCCCCCCCCCCCCCCCTCACAGTTCTTCCTCCCTCCTCTTTATAGATCATAGGAAGGGTTGAGTCACCATGGGAGGTCAAATTATAAGTATACCCTCTGGGACAACAACTGACTTGTACCCGGAGTCAGTACTGACGCCAAAACTGTCGGGTCTGACACTGTAGCCATTGTCCTATTTGCTCTGACACTGTAGCCGTTATTTGTTCTGACACTGTAGTTGCTGAGCGGCGTGCTCTGCCATTTTGTCTGGTGAGCTGGTCGTCTGATATGCCTACCCTCGACCATGTGTGACCATGGTCGAAGTATTTCTGGTACTGATATGGAGTTTATGCATGGACGTAGCTGCCTTTGGCTTAAAAGCATGTTCATTGTCGAGCATTCGTATAGTCTTAGAGGGCTTGATTATGGATTTATTAGGCTTCGAGTCATCAGGTAGGCTTCGATGTAGCCTTCGAGTGTTCGACTGGAGCTAAAAGGCTGCGAGTAGGCTACTACAGTTGCACCAAAGGTACTCACATACCCGCTATCATCCTCTAATTTGCTAACTGATATCAGGTTATGCCTCAATTAAGGTATAAGTGGTACATTCTGTAAAACCAATGTTCTCCCTGAAGGCAATAATAACCTAGCATTTCCCTTCCCAGTAATATTGTGTGCACTCTTATCTACAAGAAAGACCGTACTGAAGTTGCCTTTGACAATATTAGTAAACAAACCTACATTCGCAGTAACATGGAAGGAAGCGCCCGAATCAACAATCCAAGATTCGCTAACATCGTTACACGAAAGTAGTAGAGCCTCCTCAGAACTAACCTCCTCAGTAAGGTTCATTATATCTTTTTCATCATTATCAATCATTTTAGACGAAGAAGAGTTATAATCTCGCCTGAAGTGACTCTTCTTTCCACAAATCCAATACGCACTGGGCAGCTTAGACTTTCCTCTTGACTGTGATAGACCCCTTCCAAATTTTGGCCCTTTTCTGTAAGACCTCCCTCTTTCCTCGACGTTCAACATACTGCCGTTTGAACTCGAAGAGGGTTCAGATGTTTTACGCCTATTATTTTTACTCATAATCAGCGAGACTATAGTGTCAAATTTTATGTCTTCCTTCCCCGAAGAGTTACTCACAGCTGTAATGAATCCTTCTCAGCTTTATGGCATCTACCCTAGAAGAGTCCACGCTCTCACCTCCTCGGTAAAAGTAATTTTAACAGATTCCAGTTAAGCATGTATGAAATTGAACTCAATGATGTGAGCTTGCACACTACCATTGTCCTTCATCTTCAAAGTAAACAAGCGCCATAAAAGGTGTACCTTATTTGCCCTGGACGATTTCGAGTACATAGCAGGCAACGTCTCCATCAAACCCTTTGTTGTCGCAACTTTGGAGATCATGTGTATAATCTGAGATGATAGCGCTAACTTAATGGTTCCAAGCACTTTGCGATCCAATCGTGCCCACTTAGCAGCATCAAAATCTACTGACTTCATCTTAACTCCACCCAGTTGTAAATCAAGATCCTTCTGATAGAGGTAATCTTCTATTTGTATCTTCCACTCACCAAAGTTTGATCCATTGAACTTTGCGATCTTCAACTTCTCATGATCAGCCATCGCACTTCACCACACAAGCCCTAATACTCGCTTTGACACCAATTGTTGGGAATTGAGGTAGCTACTCTCTCCTCTCTAACAAGAACGATACACAGAATAAGCCCTAATAGAAGAATTAACCAAGCAAGAACAATAAAGAACACAAGAAAGGTTTCCCAGAGGAGGGAAGTGGAAAACCCTTGTGGATGAAAAACCACTCCCCACAAACAATTCACTATGATAATCAAATAGGTTACAATGATCTCTCAAGCTTCTCAAGCTTTAATGGAGTCCCTTCAAACCCTAGCCTCTCTAAGATTAAACTCACAAAAGATAGCTAACAAAATAACCTAAGTCCTCTTTATATACTAGAGGATTAAATACAAGTAGTATAGATCTCGAGGCAGAACCCAACGTCTCAAAATAGACATCTAGTGCAAACCTACGCCAAGCTCGTTCTAACGACTCCAAGCTCGTTCAAACGACTTTGCGATAGTTGGTCTCAAGCCCTAGAAACTTAACATCTTGTTTGAACGACATCCAAGCTCGTTCGAACGAGATTGACTCATGGGCCAAAATTCCAGTGAGTACAAAAAAGTTCGTTCGAACGACTTTGAAGTTCGTTCGAGCGACTTCCTTCTTCGTTAGAACGACTTCGACAATCTTCAGATTTCTTTTACAATCTTGATTCGAGTTCATACCCAACAAATACTACATCGTTTTTGGTGAAACATTCTTCAACCGCAGATGTTGATGAGATAACTAGTACATGGATTGCCCAATTTTACCTCACCTACTAGAGAGATTTATTGACAGTATGAATCCTACATATGAATTGTTAATTCGAGGAAGGTCTGTCATGCTTCTTCAATTAATCAGCCCCAAGATTCACCCAAATTGATGGGAGAAGCAGACTCCTCCATTATGTAACAAGAAAAATCTGTTATATAATTTAGGCGGGTACTTAAGTTGAACAAGAAGTATTTGTCAGTGTGGACATTAATGGGGCACGAATATATTAAGATGATGAATACCCCAGCAGCCATTGATGCTTATAGGCGAACCGTGGATATAAATCCGTGTAATTATTGTGCTTGGTATGATCTAGGAAAGGCATATGAAATGATGCTAATGCCATTTTACGCACTATTTTAAAAAGTCTGTTTATTTGCAGCCAGGTAATTCTAGGTTATAGATTGCAATGGCTCACTGTTACGAGGCAGAACAACTGCATATGCTGGAGGATGCAATCAAATGCTATAAAAGAGCCGTAAATTGTAATGATAGAGAGGCAATTGCATTACACCAAATTAGCAAAGCTGCATAAAGAGCTTGGGCATAATGAAGAGGCAGCCTTTTACTACAAGAAAGATATAGAGAAGATGGAAAATGAAGAGCGGGAGGGGCCTAATATGGTAGAAGCTTTGCTTTTCCTAGCTACAAATTGCAGTACTCACATGATGACTAAAGAAACAGAGGTTTACTATAACAGACTCCTTGATTATAATGGTTTGATGAGTACTCTTCTCTTTTATACCTTCATGATGTATAAAGGGTCTTTTTACCCTTTAAATCAATTTCATGAAAGGTTATTCCAATTACATATAGTACAAACAAGTGATATTGTTTAAAAAAATTAATATATGAGTTAGAAAGTAGATATCCCCCGTTATTTCGACAATCGTATCACTTTTTATTTTTCAATTCTAATCTCCGAATACATTTCTAGTTATGCTATTATGAAGGTCAAATCAAAATCACTGCCTGACCAGATTGCTTGGAGTCTTCTGATCCATGGTCAACATTTTGTTTATGACAAAAGGGAAGGGATTCCGAGCGTGTCCCATTCGCATTAAACTGAATATCGGGGCATACTATATTGGTGTGAAACAACCAGTGTTTTTGTTTTATTGTCAGTTTCTGGTTGGTGAAGAGGAATACGGCTATAGAATTAAAAGGTCCTTGCGGAGAGAGGTGGAGATGAAAGTCAAGAAAGACATACAATGGAGCTTAAGATAAAATGAGTGTAAAATAAGAATAATTTGAGTACTACAAATTGTCACTCATGAGCAGCTTTGAAACTAATATATTAGTTTGTAAATTATCATGGACCAAAGAGGGAAAAAGTGTATTTACATTTCATCCGCTCGTTTCCCAGCCTTTCTATAAAGGTGACAATAGGCAAGGAGCCAATGTCCGCATCAATGAAATCAACGGTTAAGACCCAACTCTTTGGTTGGGTCTCTTTTCTTATTATAGATAGATAGATATTATATATCTAGGATATGCCAATATCCCTTATCTCCCCCTCAATTTTTCACATATCTCAATAACAACTTTACCAAATCAAATATCTTTTCTAATATACTGTGTATCAAATAAGAAACATGTATTTCTTTTAGAGCTAATATTAGATATCTCGAATATTATTTTGTGCAATCATACACAGATTTTTTAGGACATCTAAGATATTCCAAATGTCAAATGCAATCAAACAAACCCTTAGGTTCTTCATAACTAGGATCCTCAAACTCCTCTTCTTTAAGGTTTTCATGGAGATGTCAACATTGCCAGTGAGGTCTTTCTTCTATTTTATAATTAGTTTAGTATCCTAGACATCACTAACAACCCACAAATTCTGTTGAGAGAGGCTAATTACATGCCTTTAAGAATAGAATCCCATCTTGAATTGACTATTTGATCCTTCAAAAGTTATTCCCATTAATTTGTTTTTATACAAACTAGAATACCAAACTAGCAAATATCTATCTTCAGGATTCTTCAAAATAAATGTTATAGATTCTTTTGTGTTCTGCATCAACAAATTAATGTAAAAAATAAAAAATAACATTCCACCAAAATAATTTAAGAAAACCAAAATGCAACAACCATTATAAGATAAACTGGTCTATTTTACCATTGCCAAATAGATCATTTTTTGTTTGTAATATAAGATATCACAAGAATTGAGACAATCATTATAGAACTCAATAATATTCAAACACAAAACCAGTAACATATTCTTACATTCATAATTAAGTAATATATCAAATTATTACACTCAACCCCAACTTTAATCTCAACTATAATACGCTTGCATGCGTTAGGGCGTGCATATTTGCTCGTTATAGAAATAAAAAAGATTAAAATATTGTGTAAGTGAGAGAGCATACCTAATACAATTCAGAAACCCCAAACTCAATAAATTGGGTATAAAGCTCACCTTCATTCTGAGACTCTAAGAATCTTATCACGAATGAAAAGATCTGAATCAATTGTTAGAAAACAACAATGGAGAGCGAATCAGTACAACCAAAATATTCAACTTGTTAACAACCAAAATCTAATTATGAGGAAGAGAAGATGAGACCATACATTCAAATCGTTCTTCCGCAGTAGTCTAAAATATGAATCTCTAGGGAAAGATAGGTCACTACAAGAATAAAGGGTATTTGCCACCAAAATATCAGTGGCAAAAGGGTTTTTGCCACTGTTTTTACTGTGGCAAGGGTCGTGGATTTAGATGGGGTAGCTAAAGCTTTGGCACGAATTTTTTCGTGGCAAAAAGTTATTAATCGCCACGACTTTTATCGTGGCAAATGATAAATTTTTTTGCCACAGAAAAATCCGTGGCAAAAGCTTGATTTTGCCACTACAAAATCCGTGGCAAAAACATATAATAAATAATAAAAAAATTATAATGTTTTTGTCATCGAAAAATCCGTGAAAATCTGTGGCAAAAACATATAATAAATAATAATAATAAATTATAATGTTTTTGCCACCGAAAAATCCGTAGCAAAATCTTGCATTTGCCACTACAAAATCCGTGGCAAAAACATATAATAATAAATAAAAATTAATTTCAAAGAAATATATTTTATTTCAAAAATATACAGAAAAGGAAGATATGTTTCCAAATAAATATGGGTCATACTCAAAGCACACCCCTACCAGAGAATTTACTATGCAACAGAGCATCACAAGAAATAATGAATAGTACTCAAAGATGAATCACAGATAGCTAGAGAGAGAGAGAGTAGTCAAGCTGCTAACCTCGTTGTAAGTTGCTCTAGCCTTGCTTTCCACTTTTTCACAGACTACAAACATAAAAAAACCATAACCAAATTAGAACACAAGGTTATTAGCAATAAATTTGTAGAAATACAAGACCAGTTACATTAAATGAAAATTAACTCATCCCGATAATAAAAAATACACCACAATTTACATCTAACATGGAAACTATTAAATTAAAAACAATAATAATAAATCAAATAAATGAGCCAAGGATGACAGAAAAGATTACCTCTCATGGTGAATTGGCGGAGTCCCCTGCCGCTCTTATCCCCAGGTAATGCACGTGGACATCTCTTCTTCTTCTTTGCACTATAAATAAGTGCATGGTTAAGTAGAGAATCCTAATTAAGGAATAACTTAACTCCAAAATTTTACCGCCCTCGCGTTATTTAAATACTTGTTATGTTGAATTGCTTAAATAAGTATATCACATAACATTATGTTTGTTCGCATTGTCCGAAGACCATCCTTTTTGGCCATCAACTGTTCCTTTTTGGTCATCAATACGACAGCTACATAAAGATGCTTACAGTCACAACAACTCACATAAAAGATGTATATGAAAGATTTTGAGAACCTCATAAAAAATGGGGCAGAAGAAAGCAACAGACTTATAGCAGCAGATTCGAGCTATCCAGAAAATGGATGGAAAAGAATGCAGAGGCAGTTATCTGAAGCGCTTATCTTTGTTGGCAGCTGGCAGAGCTTCAAGCTACAACAACATTACAAAAGCATGTTCAGAGCCTCAACAAAAATAGAGCAAAAGGAAACAACAAAACAGCTGCCTACCAACACTTCAAGTTTGTTCAGAAAATGGTTGGGACAGCCACCTTAAATACAATGACATTCTTTTTTGAATCAAGCTCTCCAGGCATTCTCAAAGCAGTTAAAGATGCAACTAAACACTTTCACAAAACAGTTAAATATGCTTATATGGGCATGTTTCAGGCCATGAGTCTCACATGAATTCACCTGTGTGGCCTGTCTGAATATCCAGACGAGACCGGCAAAATATTCCAACTCTTTTAAGTGGTATGGGATTTTATTACAATCATATACCAAACCAAACTTCACACTCCAAAAGGATTTGACATGTCAACAACAGTCCAGAAGGACGCAGTCCAAAACAGTCCAAAGGGTTCCTACACGCCGAACCATGCAAGTTGGGAAATTACATGGCGATAAAACCATCATGGTCAGCCCAATAGACTATTACTTAAATTCTTCTCTACCACATCATACCATGCTTTGCCATAATTATCTCCAATTGTATAGGCTATGGAAATCTTTGATGAGCCATGCATGGAAGTTCAGGTACACATGTATTTGCTGAACTTAGCCTAGTACTACCGCAGAGGAAATTAAACTCTCACAACTTCCTTTAGGAGTTCGTTACTTGCATTTATTTTTTATTCTTCCCGAATCTCATTTGTCAGATTGTTATTGTTATTACTGTTGTAATTGTCTCATATATAAGGAATATACAGTGGCTATTATCAGTCTGTTTACATGATACTGTTTGCCAATTTTCTTTTGAATGAATAAGATAAAGAAGATGACTCTCCACGAAATCAAGAAAACCTTGAAGGAGCTCTCAAAGTCGGACAATCAGACCCTGAAGGACTTGAAGACAGTTTCCAAGAATTCTCAAAAGAAGAGAAAGATTTACAAGTAAATTTGACATCAGAAGTGTTTCTTTCATTTTGGGTACAATATCGTAAGTTAGACCTTTAAATTAATCAATTGCGATAAAATATAAGGAAATATCCAATACATATATACACAAATATCTGATTTATAGTATCAAACATACCTCAGAAGTGAAAACACTGCCAGTACTATTCTGTGTAATTCCTTCTTTGAGCAGAGAAGATATAGTGGGAGACAACAATGATGTACTCTCTGGTGGATTAATCTTCTTTCCACCAACATATGTTTTAACAATGGTCATCTGTAGTAGGAGAGTAAAATCAAACACCAAATTTAAAAGTTTTGGGTCAGGATGAATATGCAACTAGTATACCACTATGGGGTGGAGATCGACAGCAATTCTCAGTCTCCAATGGTCGTGTTGGCGGTGATATATATATATATATATATATATATATATATAGAGAGAGAGAGAGAGAGAGATGTTGGTGGGTTGATGAGTAGTAAATTTTGGGAACATATTTTGTAGCCTCAAAAGAAAGAGAGAGAAAAGGAACTGAAAAAGGACTCAAAACAACCGATCTGGTTCAAGGTCAATGTTCCAGTTTTGTCACTGCAAATTGTCGTTGCAGAGCCCATAGTCTCACAAGCGGAAAGCCGCCGCACCTGTATTAAAACTGTGTTAATAATGCAAACCTATTCGAATAAGGTAGTTAATGAAGAAGAAAAAAGTAATTAAGATGCATACCAGGCCTTATCTGCCATCATCTTTCGCATTGAGTAAGCAAGGCTATATAGAAGCCAAACAACATAACATAAATTACATAATGGTATGTAGAAATACGAAAGTCATTACAACAAGCAGAAAAGTGAAAAGACACTCACCTTAGTTTGATTACTAAGTCCAATTTAAATAACCCTGAGAGGTTCAAAAGTCAAAATATTTCAAAAAGAAAATAACAAAAACACACCGCAACAGTGAAAATTTTAATAGCTCCATTAAGAGCAGGACCAAGCTTTGTCTTCCACTTGATAAATTGAACTGTCCCATCCGAATTTTTGGTAAGACCAGTGAAGTATCTGGGTACATAAATATAGTTTTCAATATTTCTTAGTGGGCACATATAACATATAAAGCAAGAATTTAGATACTGGTCTCAGAATTACCTTGCCAAAAGTACAAGCACAAGAACGGCTACTGTAAGCCCAACTATGTCAATAAAAGTTGCCACTCCATTCAATCGCACCTATAGCAACTCATCCACGACATCCATAAGGTAATTTACATTTACTGACATAACTAATGTAGAAGGAAAGAAATAAACCTGCAAATGAGTTTCTTCACCAGTGTCCTCTGTAATACTTGCCATAAGCAATCCCCATTTTGTATTTATTCCAACTCCAGTTACCTGCATACAGTTTCAGGAAAGGAGTGAAATGGATGGTAAAGAACGACAGTTAACCTAAGAAGTCTAAGGGAAAAAAACATATATGGACACACATATAGAGAGAGAGAATGCAAAAGAGAAATAACATATCGTAATTACCAGCATAGTACCGTAACCATCAGCCACTTTGCATCCAGACATTAAAAACGGATCTTTCCGATCTTTCTGACACTGCAAAAATATATATATATGCCAGCTTCAGATGCAAATAGAAGGCACTAAATTATTGGACATCGCCAGGATGGTGTATGAAGTTACAGCAACAATGCTCCCTTTTTTTCATCTCCAAGGGGAAAAACTTTTGTGGATATTGATAATGATGACAATACTAAAAGATAGTAACCAAAACTTACAATCTTGGCCTCTCCGGTCATGCTAGATTCATCGAGTGCAAGAGAGTGGCCAATGGCCAAAATTCTATCAGTGGATAAGATGTGCTACAATGCCACCTTGTGTAATATTATATATAAGGGGGACTATTGGAAGGACATTTTTTTTTATTAATGTCTGTACCTTGATACACAGAGGTGCAAATGGAAGGTTACAAGGAGCCTGAAGATCATCAATCTCAGCCATCTGTGAAACCCTTTTTGACCGTTCATGGTTTGCAGTTGCATCAGAGGTTTCACCTGCTAATTCAGCTGCAAAACAATGATTGCAAATTTTACTAGTTAAAGAAAACAACCGGCTGTATCAAATAAAAAATAAACAAAAAAAGATCATGAAGAAAGTAAATACTACTAACCCTGTTTTTCTTGTAGTGGCCACATAAAGATGCTTACAGTCACAACAACAACTCACATAAAGATGCATATGAAAGATTTTGAGAACCTCATAAAAAATAGGACAGAAGAAAGCAACAGACTTACACCAGCAGATTTGAGCTATCCAGAAAATGGATTGGAAAAGAATGCAGAGGCAGTTATCTCAAGCGCTTATCTTTGTTCAGAAAATGGATAGGGAAAACTTTGAAGTTGCTGCCCAACTGATCCGTGCCTCTTATAGCTGGCAGAGCTTCAAGCTACAACAACATTACAAAAGCATGTTCAGAACCTCAACAAAAATTGAGCAAAAGGAAACAACAAAATAGCTGCCTACCAACACTTCAAGTTTTCATGTGTTGGACTTGGTCTTTTATGCTTTTTTTTTCTTTTTCTTTTTTTTCAGAAAAATATATCTCTCAACCACCATTATTTACTTGAAAAAATCATTGGTCAACAGAAGAGGGGGGAAATCCTCTTCAGGTAATCTAAAATAAAAATCTGCTAAAAAAATCTAATTATAGTACAATTCCATTGGAGGATCATAGGAAGTTGAAACCTTATTATGGGCTCCAATTTCATCGTCTGAAATTCATGCCGCTCTCATGAGACTTATTTCGGCATTGTGTTCCCTGATTCCATACTGCATTTAGTTCATCGTGATCATCATTAGAGCTGGAAGTACTCCGCAGAAAACTGCTGTCCCTGTCAGCACTCTCCATAAGATGCCCCGCGTCTGAATTTTGAACACCTGGAAAAAGATTGTGCTGCCCTCCAATAACTGAATCATTCAGAACACCTCCGCTAAAATTAGTAGAAATGGCGTTATTAAATAATGGACCCTGAGAACCGATAAAATCTGGTAGGGCTCCAAAAATATTTGGATTCTCTATATAATCAAGTAGTTGAGAGTTACTTTGGTTTGCTCCATTATTTGCATTATAACCCAAAACGTTAGACGAGCTATCTGCATAATCGTCCATAAATCTGGATCTCTGAGTAAATGATTGGTATTTTGACCCATTTAGTTGTGATTGGTGAAAATTATTCCTTGTCCTTAGAGAATTGGAAGCGACATCCCCAATCCCAGGAATTGATCCGCTTCGGTAGTTTTGATCCAATCCTTCATGAAACCTTGGAAGTTGTTGATTTATAATTCCGTGGCACGGATATATAGAGATTGAGAGTGGATTTGGATTAACAAAAGAATTTGTAATTGTAGTGGGGTTCTGAGCATGATGAGTGAATGGAATCATTCCAGGAGTAGGATAGCCACTAAAAGCATTTACAAAATTTAACCCATTTCGACCTTGTCCTCCAAAAGAAATAAGGGGAGTACTTGATGTATATCCATTTACTCCATTAGAAACACTGCTCATGTTGCTCTGGTCACCATCCGTCTTCTTGATAGCACTTCTAAATTTCTGAAGATGACTAGCAACATTTTCGCGCGTAATTCCAGGGACATTCATATATTTTAGTATCTTTAAAGGAACTGCCTCTGTTCCTAACTTTTTGACGGCCTCGAGAAACTTGTCGTGTAGCAGCTGAGACCAAGAGACCCTTGGTTTTTTTTTAGATGTATAATGTTCTTCAGAGTTATCTTCTGACTCGTCTTCTCTCTCAGTACTATACCTTTTCTGCCCTTTCTTTGATTTTGCTATCTGGTTTTCTTCATACTTTGCAACATTGAGATCATTTGAATTAAACCAAGTTTTCCTAATAACGTGTTGCCATATATTTTTAACTCCTTCAACATAACCGGCTTCACTAGGTAGTCACATGTGTTCCATGTTTAACAAGCTAGTAGAGACTTAACTTTGTAGTAGAAATTTGCGCTAACTTCAAGCCACAATTTTTAAACAAGCTAGTCCTGCAGCTGTTGATGGGTCAGATGACCACTTCTTTGTCAGGCAATAGAACTGGCTGCAAGCTTATGCTTTCAATAGCTTTGAGCCGGAGAAGAGAAGTGGCAACATAAAAGATGAGGCAAAACAAAACGTGGCGTAGTGATGATGTCTATAAGAGCCCCTTGCCTGGTAGTGGCAATGCCTTGATATTATTTTAGTCACTTGGGTATTGCTAGCCTAGCTGCAGGGAAGGCAAGGGGCTGGATTAAACTTTTCAGCATATGTGTTCCCCCAATCATAAATCCAACCCCTCCTGTTCAAGACTTAACCAGCGCAGTAGTGTGCTAGTAATGATTTCAGTACGGCTATAGGTTGAAACAAACACCATATATTCGTCTCGATTTCACTGCTCGAGACTCACACCAAAGAAATGCTTTACACCATCGAAATCATATTAATTTGCTCATACCATAGTAGCGGATAAATCTTTGACAGTTCGAAAATCTAATTATCATAAACTAAAATGATTCACCCCCATGTCAAATGCATATGCTACATTACTCTCCCTACAAGCGCGCTAAATTAGCCTAATCTTGGGATTACAAATCATTTGGGGTTACAAAGAGCGTATTGAAATTAAGGGTGTTCAACAAGGGGTTTCTCTAGTTTGTTGGGTATTTACATAAATCCGAGAATTTTTTTGATACCCAACCACAGAATCTCATCTAAACAAACAACGACCATATAATCAACAAAGACTGAATTTCAATTCATCAAAACAGGCATAACCCAAGAAACACAATATGCCAAAATCAGCAAAAATAAATCCAATCAAAGAAATCACAGATTATACATGTTAATTACCTTGATGAAAAAGAAGATATATCGCCAAATGCACTAATATATCAAGTATTGAATTTATTGATATAAGAGTGGATTTTGGTGTTTTTGATATTTGTTTTAAACAGTGAAAACAACAGCAATAAAGAGAAACAAACATGTGACTCTCTATAGGTACTCACATTGACTGAAGAAATCTTCAGATCGAGAAACTCGACATCAATGACAAATCGGCCGTTGAAGTTAGAATCCACACGCCAAACAAAGTCATCCCCGCTTTGGAGCAATCCTTTGTACTCTGCAATATAACATGAAATGATTAATGGGCAACATATACAAAATAACAGGTGGTATCATTTTCCAATGGTTAGAAAGAAAAAATGGTATCACTAAAGCAATGCAGGTTATAATTTTAGAAGCTACAAATGATTGGTAAGTAAACACTTTGCACAAACTACCCACTTTGCACAAATAATGAATCAACACATTGTAAGTAAACACATTAGGAATCACTCTACAATGCAATATTTCAGAATAAACAACCCATACCTGAGAAACCAAACCAGATTCTGAAGAATTGATTCAATTGAATTCTAGGGTTTCGGTTGAGGAGGAGAGTGGAGACTGAAGAGACAGACGATGTTTGAACAGTGCAACAAACACAACCATTAGCCAATTCCACCCATTCTTCAACAATTGCCACCAGAGAGAGAGAGAGATAGAGAGAAAAGTGTACCTGAGAATCACCTACAGCAAAGAATTGGTGAAGGAGAACTTGAATTGGTGAAGGAGACTCATAACTAATGAAGTAAATTCAGAGAAATCAATTTAATGAAGAAAATCGGTGAAGGAGAGAAGAGGTGAAGGGTTAACTTTTGTTTTAGCAAATCAGTGAAGGAGAGGAGGATGAGCAGAGAGAGGAGAGAAAAAATGGATTTCGCGCGAAACAGAGGCGGGAGCAAAAACATCAGGAGATTTGAATTTTCAGACACTTTTGCGACTACTAAGGATTATTAGCCACTGTAGTGGCTTGGCCTCCACTAATAAAACAACAGTGGCAAAAACTAAAAGCCATCCGTGGCAATTGCCCATATTTCTTGTAGTGGGTATGACAAAGATGAGATCATATGTTTAAAATGTTTTTGCAGAGGGATAACAACCTAAACTTGAATTCGAATTAGGAGATAATCAGAGGAAGGATGGAAGAGAATCGTGAGGAAAACTAAAAGTCAAAAACTATTTGTGAAAGGAAACCAAGCACTAGAAACAAAATAAAAGGTAAAACCCGTGCATCAAAATATAATACGAAAACAACACTCTAAAATGTCAACAAAGCGATGTCGTTTCTTTACGACTGTAATTATAGTCGTATGTTATAGTCTTCTTTTTTAATTTTTGGTATAGTGTTGTTAATTGGTCTTGTAGTTTTTTTCTTTTTAAACAATTTTTTACAAAACATTAATTCGGCCTAGAAAGTAATTGTTTTTCCTAAACCACCTTGTGGATTCGATCCCACTCTTCCGTACTAGAATTCTACAATCGTACTTTGAGCGGGTATTTGTGAGAGGACCCAAAAGTTATCTCATCATCTACATTGAAACTCTCATAAATTCTGGGAAATCTGAAAGCAATTCCAAAAGATAGCAAGGAGGATACACCTGAACGTCTGCTGGAACTTCAAGAGCAAAGTAAGAAGCGCAAAGATGGCAAGGAGTATTTATCTTCATCTTGCTTGTTAAATTTACCCTAATTACCAATATTGAGTACACAAATTTTAGTGGTTTATAAACTTAGAAGTCCAAAACATTTTTGTATTCAATTGAATGTATAAGAAAATGATAGGTGCGCCTTGCTACGAGAACCCCTAACCAATAATCTACACTTAAATCAAAATAAAACTTGAAATTTATTAAAACCATACAAACCCTAGTACAAATTACTTTAATTCTTTCTCAAACCAATGTAATTATAACCTAATTAAATTTGTAGACTCCTAATTGTTGAAAGGCTGCCAGATTATAGGACTACATTATTTGTCTTCTTCATTGGTGTTTTTCTTATTCCTTCTGGGCGGCTAGAGCTCAAAATAAATTGGTGGAAAAAGCTGTAGTTGGTGGATAGAAGCTTGCATAGAGTTAGAGCATCCACAACAGCCTCGTTAGATAGGGAGTGATTTTGAGGAAAAGTTTGAGGTAAAATATAATTCTTACTAAACAGCATACCTATTTTAAGGAGCCATATCATCAAAATAACTTATAAGTATCCCTTGTTCTCGCCCATAATAAGCTTTTCTTCTCTAATATTAAGGGTTCGACACTATCCATGTAACAAAGTTGTCTAAGGTGGTTACCCAAAATTTATTTCTCTCTTCATTATTGAGGATAAAGAGTATTGAAACCCAAAATAACTACCCTCTTGGAGAGGCTGAAAACATAAGTTTTAGCACTCTCTTTTTTACTTTAACTATAAGGAGATTACACTAGATGCCCTTAGAGTTGATTAACGTACATATTCCCCGTTGACACAAGTTTTAATGAAATCAACGTAAATAAACTCAATAGACGTGAGAAATATGTTTGTCCCAAAATGTATAACCTATCTAATTGTAACCTCTGTAAATGCACAACTTTTAGAAACACAAATTTTGGCCAGTCTGACCTCAAGGTATGCATTTATATTGATTTAAATATATTTTTTCCTGTTCATTTCACTAGTATCTCTATATACTCTTGGATTTGTAGTCCTAATGGTGTCCACGAAACTTGTTAACTAAAACGGAAAGAATATCATAGTTTTGTTAAGAACAAAAACTAACACAACTATAAGATCACACAATCATAAATAGAGAGAGAGAAGGTAGGTTTTCATTAGGTTAACTTAGGTTATAAAATACAGAGCTCTTATACGGTTATAAATAGAAGCCCTAAAACTCTCTAGGTTAGAAGTCGATGGGAAACCTAAAACCCAATTCGGGTTGGGCCCAGACCGAATGGTTCCTAATACTCCCCCTTTGGGGTATTCATATCTTGATGATTTGCCTCATCAAAACCTCTGCCTATCAAAACCCTTTGGGAAGAAAGCTATGTAAAAAAAGAGTACAAACTTATGGCAATGATGGGTGGTGGGCGCGTATAACATTGCCACATCAAAACCTCAAAGGAAAAAACTGTGCTATCAGGGAAAAGAGTACAATGCACATGTACCCATGTTAGGTGGAGAGTAGTCTCCCTAATGTCTACCTTTCAGAGATTTGTATCCCAGAGATGTCAATGAATATAAACTTCTCATGCCAATTCCGTGTACCAATTTCTTGAATATAGGATATGCAAAAGCCTTCATGAATAATTTTACTAAGTTGTCTTTTGAACGTACTTGAACAACATCAATTTCATTTGTCTTTTGTAATTCGTGAATATGGAAAAACTTCGATATAATGTAATTGGTCTTGTCTCCCTTGATAAATCCTCCTCTAACTTGAACGATGCAAGCAACATTGTCTGTATATAGAGTAATAGGGTCTTTCTGGACAGAATCTATTCCACAAGTTTCATTGATGTGATTCACTATAGAGCGTAACCAAAAACATTCTCTGCCAGCTTCATAAAGTACAAAATTTTATGTGTAATTTAAAGAGGTAGTCACCATCGTCTATTTTACTGATATCCATGATATCATTATATTACTATACAAGAATGCATATCCCAGCTGAGATTGGCCTTTATGCGGGTCTGACAAATATCCTACATCGGCATACCCTATCAATATATATTTACCATTTTTTGGGTAGAATAAACCCAAGTCTATTATGCCTTTCAGGTATCGAAGAATGTGTTTGATCCCATTCCAGTGCCTTTGGGTAGGAGCAGAATTATGGCGAGCCAAGCAGTTCACCGCGAATGAGCTATCGGGTCTAATATATCTGGCTAAGTATAGCAAAGCACCAATTAATCTTAGATACGGTACCTCGGGACCTAGGAGTTCCTCCCCATCATCTGGAGGGCGAAAGATGCCCTTTTCTATATCCAAGTGGTGGACTACCATAAACATCTTAGGACTGTGTGCTGCACCAGATCTTTTGAGGATCTATTCGATATATGTCGCCTGGTGGACGAGTATGCCACTATCAAGTTGTTCGATCTACAAACTGAGATAGTACTTGGTTTTCCTAAGGTCTTTCATTTCAAATTTATTCTTAAGGTATTCGGCGACACTCGTTATCTCCCTCGGAGTTCCGATGATATTTAGATCATCGACGTACACTGTAATAATAGCAAACCCAGTTTCTATCTTCTTAATTTAAACACACCGGCATGATTATTTCAAACCGAACAATAACTTATCCAGTTTTATTATATACACACCTCATGTGCCTGGCTTTATTACTTCCGGAAGCTTATACCCCTCGAGTAGCTTCTTGTAGATATTTGTATCTAGTATCCCATATAAATATACGGTAACTACGTCGATAAGATGCATATACAGATTATCCTTAAGAACAGACAGACTGATTAGGTAACAAAATGTTATGGCGTCTATAACCGGAGAATAAGTTTCATCATAATTGATGTCAGGTCTTTGCGAGAAATCCTGAGCAACTAGTCTTGCCTTATTTCTTACTACCTCTCCATGATCATCACGTTTCCATACAAATACCTATTTATAACCGACAGGCTTTGGCATCATGCCTGCAAATGTTAGGTCTAAATTCTTCACATTTTGCTAGCGAGCTAAGCTCATCTTGGATCATAGATTCTCACTTTTCTCCTTTTAAAGAGTGTTTGGAGCTACTGTCGATAACCTTCCTCATCATCCTTAAACCTGGGTATCCTAGCCGATCGTGTTATAATTTGAATGTTTTCTCTTGTAAGGGAGAAAAATTCATTATAGCATAGGTCTCGACATGTCGAATATCTGTGGCATATAACCTTGAGGGGTGTATTGAATATCATTCCATTACTATATTTTGATCTTGGAAAGTGGCCAAGGTGGTACATACAACCTGGTTTGTCCTTCTCCCCTAGTTTTTACTTGATATCCATTGTTATTGATATCTCGAAAGCTGAGTAAATTCTTGGTGGAATTACTTATGTATAAAACAGTTTGATACTGAGTATCCTACCATTGGGTAGTCGTAATGTGGCACTACTAGTGCCTTCTATCATGTTAACCAAGCCAGTGATAGCTGTGACATCGTCGATGCACAGGGTCAGAGACGAGAAGTATTTCTTATCTCTTATGATCAATTGCGAGGTACCACTGTCTACCAGATAGTTGTCGTTACTCATCTGATTATCGAAAAATGCTCTATAAGCATAAGGATCCATATTGGCAACATGTATATAGCAAATTTAACTATCATACAAATAGAATTAACTACTATGCCAAGCAAAAATTCTAACATATAACAATTATAATTGAAAATTAAATATCTCATAGATGATGATACTAAATATATGCCACAACAGTACTTATTTAACTAAACCAACCCCTATGCTTCAAACATAATCTGGGAAAAGTACTAACAAAGCAAATTTACTACTGACAACTAAACAAAGAAACTACTATGTGCTCTCAATATGTGACATCCATCATCCAATGAAAAGGTGTTACTGACTACTCATGAGTCTGGTCATTACTGTATCAGTATCGTCAAAGAAGTCCATCGAGTCTAACTCTATTGCCATAGAATCGATCTTGTCATTCATGTGGTGAGACTTAGTAGTAGCATGCTTGGTCTTCCAAGCTGCTTGACAGTTTCACGCACTGTGTCCTACTTCACCATATCGAAAACATAAAGATCCCTGATCTAGTTTTTTAATTTTCTTTTATCTCCCTTTGTAGCCAACTTCTTAAATCCCTGATTATGCTGAGGAACCAGAGCCTTCTGGTCCTCCTTTTTCTATGATTTGCAGACCTAATCCTCTGCACCCCATGCGCTGGTATTATCTTAGGTAGGTACAGTTCATTATTCTTCATAACTAGATGTTTGTCTTGCTCAGTGATGAGTAATGCCTGGATCAGATCTGAATGCTTCTTGTATTTCATTTTCTTAAACTTTTTTTGAATAACAGTGTTAGAAGTATGAAATGTAGACAAAGTTTTTCGAATCATTTCTATCTAGAAGACGTTGTCATCACTTAGTAAAAATAATGAGGTGATTTTCTGGACTACAGCATTATATGTTGTTACAGTCTTGAAATTACGGAACTGGAAATCGTTCCATTGGTTCAGCAGTTTCGACAACCTAATGATCTGCTGTAAACCAAAATGGATATATTCCATCTTCATCTCCAAGTTAAGATGATGGCAAATGGTTAGAATAGCCATAGCTTTAAAGGCTTCAGAAATGGTGTTATTGGGGACAATGGTTTTAGAGATACCCATTAAATGCAACTGGACTTCGACATCCTAACACCAAGATAGTTGGTGCCATAAATATCAACTGAGGATAATAGAGACTCTTGAAGTTTGCAACCATCTGAAATGCAACATATAAATTTTGATTTAGTAGCAATTCAAGGATAAGCATTCCCATCCATATATGAATATCACGGTAATTTAAAAAAATTAGGGAAATTAACTGGCTCTTAATCAGGTTTTAATATGTTAACCTGGCTCATATTCTAATGCACATGATATTTGTTAAATCACTAATTTACTATATAAAAGAGTTGATCTTAACTTAAAAGGTACTTTTTAATAGGTCTTAGCCAAGACAATATATTTAAAGCCACTTGTTATTGTAGCCTAAATTAACTATCTTAAGTTTTATAGACTCTATAGTTCTATAAGGTTTGTATATTCTAGCCAAATGAACCATTTGCTACGAATATATAGGGTTATTAGATGTTTAGCAGATGAGTGGTTTAGCAGATATTATTAAGTAGCATCTAATTACACTGGGATACAAAAAATAGGTTCCTAAAATCTATTTTTTTTAAAACTTTACAAGGTCAATCAGTGATTGAGTGCTCAATAATATCCTGGATATTAGAGTGTATTCAGAAATGAATCTAAGTCGTATTTGAATTAGTCACGGTTTTGTTTTATCTCTAACCCCTGGTTATAATAAATAGTATATAGGGGCATACAGTGTTTTAAAATTCTACTAGCTCTCGTAAAAAGCTAGGAGAATTAAAATGTTATTTAATATATAATATATAATATTTGTTACTAAAACTATAATGTGTTTAACCTATATCTATTTATTTTTCCAAAAATCAATAAAAAAAATAGGGTCCTCCTAGAGGTCAAAGTCTGAATCGATTAGGCTCAGTTAGGCCGAGTCTGGACCAAGTTTGACAGGGTTAGGACTGGATCTGGACCAGATGATGTGGCACTGAGTCACTGTTACACGTGACATGCTTCTAATCATGACACGTAGCAGTATGTGTACATAACACGTGGCCTGACACATCAGTATGTGGGACCCACTGATGCCACGTGGTAGTGCCACGTCAGTATGTATGGGACCCACTGGTGCCATGCCAGTACATGTGTGACCCACTATAGTCTGATGATGTTATCAACCCTAGGGGATGACGATAGCAGGCTATAAACCATATGATGATGTCATCCTTAGGTCAGCCGCTGTAATTTTTATTTTATTTTTGCAGATTTGTTGTGGCTTTTGGCCGTTTCTACGGATAATTTTCTGGCGATTCGTTCACTTCCAAAAGTTGAGCAATATATTCCTGCAGTCCTTGAAATGCAGGTTTTTCAACAAAAATACTACCGTAGTCTAATATTGACGAAAAAAAATACTGTAAAATACATTTTTAAACAACCTTTGGAAAAGGGTAAAAATAGGTAAAAAAAAAACCCAAAATCTCCATTTTTTGATCAAATCAGATCTAAACATGTAATATACTATATATCTAGCATGTATTGAATCTTAAAATGATATAAAAAGGATCTAAACATGTAATATACTATATATCTAGCATGTATTGAATCTTAAAATGATATAAAAAGGATCTAAACATGTAATATACTATATATCTAGCATGTATTGAATCTTAAAATGATATAAAAAGATTGAGAGAGAAAGAAAGATAGAAATCTAATCAATAAATAAATTAAGCTCCTCGTGGAGTCGATGCTGATAACGTGTATGAATAAAAAGGTTAATAGAACTATAAGATCACACAATCATAAATAGAGAGAGTAATCCATGAGGGTCTGAAGATCGAACCCCTTCAAAAGACACCAATTCGTTCGAGCGAACCTTGGAGTCGATCGAACGAGTTATGAGAGAAATGACCTAGAAGCTCCCTAAAAGACAAACTTGAGCAAAATTTAGTCGACCAATTCGAGCTGAGTCTATTCGAGCTAAGTCTATACGGCCTAAAGTTTCTAAAAGAGTTTATTCGAGCTTAGTCAATTCGATCAATTCAAGCTGAGTCTGTTCAGGCAAAAATAGGCAAAGTCATTCGAACGACATTTGGAGTCGTTCGAACGAAACTGGAGTTCCCAGAAGGCCATTTCAAGCTGAGGTAAATTTCAGGCAAAAATATGCAAATCCTTTGAACGACATTAGAGTCGTTCGAACGAACTAGAGTTCCAGAAGACCAATTCATGTTGGAGCTTTTCTTAGGCTTAATTTGGCCAATCATTTGAATGACCCATAAGTTCGTTCAAATGACTATCACATCACTTCAATATTTAAGGCATTTCAAGGGTATAATTGTTCTATTTTGTAGCTAGAAACTTGTAACCCTCATAAAGAGGAAAGGCTAGGCAAGATAAAATTATCTTAGATCAATCCAAGTTCTTGTAAAGTGACTTAGGGTTTTGAGAGAAATTCAGTTATAATCAAATCAATTAAAGCTCCAAAAGAGAAATTCTCCCACCAATTGTGTTTGTTCTTTATTTTATTTTTTTGTTTAGGTTAATCTCAATTCGATTGTGGATTAAGTAGTAACAGATTTCTAGTAACGATTCTCAGGGGATTTGTGGTTTATGGTCTCTGCACGTGACCGACTCAAGCAAACAGAGGAGAGCCTAGTGAGTCTGTTAAGGATTCACCGAAAACTTTACTCGAAGAAGAAGATAAATTTGAAGATGGGCGATTCTGAAGATCAACTCACGAAGTTATAAACTAAAGTTTCTGGCCTAACTACTACTTTAAGGGAGCTGGTAGAGCAATCACATCTCACAAACCTCGTGATAGCTTCCGCTTTGAAGTAACGGCGAGAACCCACGGAGAAGAAAGGGGTTACGAAGGAAGAAAGAAGCAATGTTAACGAGGAGATACATAGTGATTCTAGGATGCCAAATCCGTCGAGAAGTGATCAGTTATTGGCAAGTCAATGAATCCTATTCGAAATCTTCGTATCGATTTTAAAATTGAAATTATGGTATTCGACGATTCAATCGATGCCAAGAAGTTGGATAATTTGTTAGATAGGTTAGAGATCTATTTTTTCGTTTATGAATACTCTAATGCTCAGAAAATTTACTTTTCGACATTAAAATTTGCATGTCATGCACTCAAGTAGTGGAAGTCCTATATAACGAAAATGTCACGAAGAATGAAGCTTAGGTTGGAAGGAGTTCAAGGTGTTGGTAAGGAATCAATTATATCTGATTGGGTATAAGCAAGAGAAATGGTTCAAATGGCACAATTTGCGCCAAAAGTATGGGCGATCCATACAAGAGTTCACTACATAATTTCATAACCAAGCGTTGGTTTTGGACATTGATGTAGACAAGTATGAGGTTTTCATAACGTATACGGGGGGTTTGCAAGAGTCCATTAGAAGGGAGTTGAAGCTCTTTACTGTTGTAAATATCGAGGATGTTGCCATAAAAGCAATTTCTATTAAAAGCAAGTACTTGAAGAATGACAAGAATGACAATAAGAACATGTCGGGTCAAGTCTAGTTGGAAGAATAAGCGTAAAGGGGAGTCTAAAGGAGAGGGGACTTCATCTAAGGGGAATTACTGCTGTCATTGTAAGGCAAATGGGCACATTCCAGATAAATGTTGGAAACACCACCCGCAACTTAGGCTGAAGGATGAAAAGAACAAGAGAGAGAAACGTATACTAGCCGCAAAGATTGCTGATTTTCTAGATTTTGAGAAGCTAAATCCTAAACTTTGCCTTATGTTGCAGCAACATATGGCTTCCAAAGAGACGAGTTGGGAAGAACTTTTTCATGTTAGCATTCAAGTGAAGCAGAGCTTAGCAGAAGCCATCATTGATCTGGGTAGTCAGAAGAATTTGATCATTAAGGCAGTGGTAAAAAAGATGGGTTTGGCTACTATGACTCATCCTAAGTCGTATGGTTTGGGTTGGATTTTGAAAGATGCGGAGTAAAAAATCATGAAGCAGTGTATGTTCAAGTTTGCGATTACTAAACAGTTTATTGACGAAGTATTCCTTTAGATATGTATCAAGTCATCTTGGGTAGCCCTTATCTTTGGAACTGAGATACGATTCTTTACCGTAGAGCTCGCAAGTACCATCTTGTGAAGGAAGGGAAAGAGTTTCATATAAATGCTTGTAAAGAACATGTTACCTCTGACAATTTAGTAATGACGACTCAGGCGAATAGGTCAGTTAATGTGAGAGGCAAGTTTATTTTGTTGTAGACACGACCGGTTCAGGAGGGTCCATCAGCTAAGGTGTTGTCTACTTTGGCAATGTCTCCTAAGTAACAAACCGAAATGGAGAAGTTACAAGAAAAGTATAAAGACTTGTTTTTAGGCATAGAAGGGATGCCGCGCAAAAAGGATGTGGATCATGATATCACCTTGGTGAATGGCGGGTAACTAGCCAACATTTGGTTGTATCAGACTTCAGTAACCGAGTTTGATGAGATCAAAAAATAGGTACAAGAACTCCTAGGGCAAGGGGTTATTAATCTGAGTTGCTCAACTTATAGTTTACTGATGTTATTGGTACCGAAGAAGGATACGTTTTGGAGAATGTGTGAAGATTATCGAGCGCTGAACAAGATTACTATAAAGAATCGTTATCCACTTCCATGGATTGACGAGCTTTTAGATAAGTTGCAGAAAGCTTAATTTTTTACCAAGCTGGATCTCAAGTCGGGTTACCATCAGGTTAGAATTCAGGAAGAAGATACTTGAAAGACTGGTTTCAAGACCAAACAAGGACTCTTGAGTGGTTGGTGATGCCTTTTGGGTTATGGAATGCTCTAACAACTTTGATGAGGTTGATGAATGAGGTACTTCATACATTTTTTGACGATTTTGTGATTGTGTATTTAGATGACATCTTAATATGTAGTCAAACATGGGAGGAGCACCTCACACATATTCGTAAAGTGTTGGAAGCATTGCGATCACAACAACTTTTTCTAAATAGGAAAAAGTGCGAGTTTGGAAAGAAAGAGCTAGTATACTTGGAATTTATTGTTGGTGGTGATGAGCTCAAGGTAGATCCAAAGAAGGTCTCGATCATTACTGATTAGCCTAGACCCCGTATAGTAATGGAAGTGAGAAGTTTTATGGGTTCTTATCAGCATTTATGAAAGTTTATTCGGCATATTTCATAGATCGTCGTTCCGTTGTATTCCTTAACAAAAGCTGGTGTGAAGCTTGTGTCGGAAGATCACCATGAGAAGACTTTTTAGTTGCTGACGCGCAAGATTAATTACAGATGCGCCAATATTAGTATAACTCAATTTACAGTGGCCCTTTGTGGTCGAAACAGATGCATTTGACTATGCATTAGAGGCAATTCTATTACAGGATGGGACGCTAGTTGTTTACCATTATGAGATGTTTACAGGAGCAATGCGCAACTATCTTACCTACGATAAGGAGTTCTATGCATTATATCAATCAATGAAACATTGACGAAGTTACTTATTGAGGAAGGAGGTTGTGGTATATTCTGATCACAAACCATTACAGTTCTTATCTACGAAGTCTAAGCTACAGCAAGCTCGCCTTATGAAGTGGATGTCGTACCTACAATAGTTTACCCTTATGATCAAGTATAAGAAAGGAGTGGACAACAAAATGGCTGGTATGCCCCATTACCAACTATTTTTGCTTTGTTGGTAGCTATGCAGATACATTCAATTGTTCCTTCTAATTATGTTGTAGGGTATTGATAAACCCTATTAAATCGGGTGTTATAGTATAATAGAGGGTTATCGTTCTTCAGGGATGCATAGACCAAATCACAATTCTATTATCAAATTACATAAAAAGAAATTGCAATTGATAAATAACTTACACTGATTTCCCAAGATTATCCAATAAAATAATACGAGTCTCTCTGGAAGAATACCAAAGCTACGGTGGTTTTTTCCAGAGTAAAGATGATTCTAAACTCTTTTCCTCTATCTCTTTATCTCCTAACAAAAAGTCTTATTCTCACTCAACAACTCCTCATTTTTAGGAGATCTTTTAGCTAGGCTTGACTACCAAGTCTTCAAGTAGCTCTAGCAACTCCTGTAACCTTCTCTTCACTAGGTCATCTCCAGCAGCATCTTTTAACTTGTAAAAGTTAGGCTTTCAGGTCGGGCTTGGTTGCAATTGTCTTATTACCTGTAATAGTCAAACATACTTCAATTAGGCTCATTAAAACATAAAATAAGGTCCTAGATAATGTAAATTGAAAGACAAATATAGGCATTTTTCATGCCTATCAAATACCCCCAAACTAACATATTGCTAGTCCCTTAGCAAAAAGAAAAAAACAACTAAACTCTTTCGTAGTTTCTTACGATTGTATTTAGCATATGCAACAAGCCTTTCAACTTATAGGTTACCCATATAGGACGAGTTGTGTCTTGTGAGGGTTTTTAGTGAATATACCCATAAAATTCTATCATAGACGTTCTGGTATTATAAACAACTAATAATTATTGCTCCTGGTATCTCTAAAAATAGATTGAATTCATTTCAAAGATATAACACTTAAACAAGGGTTAACCATTAGATACGCTTCGAATTTATCAAGTCAATTTTACTACTATCAGATTAGATCAAGTTTCATAATTTTATCCTTCTGTGTAGTGAATTTAGTTTCTGGAATCAAGGAGTTTATAATCCTTTCAAATAACCTTAGCCTTATATTGAGTATGGTGAAAGAAATCTAGAAGTTTGTTCGACAAGTACCTTAGTTTGTTCACTCTCTTTTATTTATCTTTCAGGGAAAATATCTATCCACGTAAGTTTTTCATGGTAAGACTTTTGCATTTGAGTTTTTATTTGCTCTTTTATACGTGCAATTTTTCCTCCTTCACATAGTTCTCAACTATACTTGTAGAGACTCATTTTTTTACTTTTTTGGTCTCTTACTTTCACATTGATTCATGGCTTGCCTCGAGATTAATAAAAATTCTTCCTCTTTTAGTTCTAAATCTTGCGAGGGGACTTGAATTGTGAATGTCTTTTTTTTTCTTTATACGAGTATGTCAGCTTCGTGAAAGATCAATAACTTGTGAAAATACATACAAACTCTTAGTATAATTTTATGATAAATGAATATTCTTAGGTAATTGTCTCCCCCGTTACAGATTCTTCCTAACCCAAACTGTTGATTAATCAAAAGGTGATAGTTAGTTTTAACAAAACCTTGATAACATAACTACGTGAAGTACAATTATAAGAGTAATTTTCTTCTAAAACACATCTAATAGGATGGTAGTACCAAAAACTTAAAAATTCTTAACGCACTAACAATTTACGGTTTAAAATAAACCATAACCTTATAATTTATCCCAAATGCAACTCTAAGATTCTAAGAATGTCCAAAGATCAGAGTATACAAAAGATGTGCCTACAATACCAGAATACCCTAGAATAATAACTTTTCTTGGAAAAAGTTATGAAAATCTTATTTACCCCTACCCACAAACTGAATCAGCATGTGTCCCCACATTTGCCAAAAATTAAAAGAAAAGGAGAAAATCTAAAAATATTACCTGAGCATAATAAAGGTTGCCTCCCACAAGCGCTAAGTTTAATATCTTCAGCTAGACGATGGTAGGTACCCCCAATCTAGATAAGACTATTGTTAGAAATAAATATACCAATATTTCATATGATGGGTCCCGTAAATTTATATCCTCACTCGAGCCCGTAAAGTACTTGTGAAATGGTTTAAGTCTCTGCCCATTTACCTTAATAATGTTACCAGTACGAGGGTCAAGAATTTCAATAGCTCCATGTGGGAAAATAGTTTTGACAATGAACGGCCTGGTCCAACGGGATTGAAGTTTTCTGGGAAACAAATGAAGACGCGAAGAATGTAGTAGAACTTTTTGATCAACTTCAAAGGTCTTTCGTAAGATATTTTTATCATGGAAAGCCTTGGTTTTTTCTTTGTATATCTTTGCGGATTCATATGCATATTTTCGGAGCTCATCCAACTCATTGAGTTGTAGCTTTCAGTGAGACCCAGCCGTTGAAGTGTAAAAGTTAAGCATTTTTATTGCCCAAAAAACTTTATGCTCAAGTTCAACAGGAAGATGGCATGCTTTGCCGTAAATGAGTTGGTAAGGTAACATTCCAATCGGGGTTTTATATGCAATACGGTAAGCCCAAAGTGCATAAATTAATCGTACAGACCAATCTTTGCGATTTAGGTTAACCGTCTTTTGAAGAATATTTTTGATCTCCCGATTTAAAACTTTTACTTGCCCACTCGTTTGTGGGTGATAAGGTGTTGCCTCCTTATGGGTTACACCATACATTTTGACAAGGGCAGCAAAATTTTTGTTGTTAAAATGTGACCCTCCATCGCTAATGATAGCCCTAGGTGTTCCAAATCGAGAAAACATATTTTTTTTTTAAAAAATTGAGAACAACTGCACTGTTATTCCTTTTCGAAGGGATAGCTTCAACCCATTTTGATACATAGTCCACTCCAACAAGGATGTACTCATATCCAAAAGACTTGGGAAAAGACCCCATAAAATCAATGCCCCAAACATCAAAAGATTCAATAACTAAAATAGGGTATAAGGGCATCATATTTCGTCGAGAAAGGGCTCCTATTTTCTGGCATCTCCCACACGCTCCCGCATGCTTTGCAAAATGCATGCACATCGTGAAATAAGGTAGGCCAATAGAAACCGCACTGCAAAATTTTTGCCACGGTCTTCTTAAAGCTAAAGTGGCCTCCACAAGCTTGGGTGTGGCAAAATGATAGAATATTGGTAAACTCAGACTGAGGAACACATCTCCTAAGGATTTGGCCAGTACAATACTTAAACAAATCTGGATCATCCCAAAAGAAGTACTTCACTTAACTAAAGAAACGATCTTTGTCAGGTTTAGTCCAATGATCAGGAATGGTATCCGCGGCTAAATAATTAGCAATGCCAGCAAACCACGACAACTCAGGAACTAAATTCACAGCCATAAGTTGTTTATCAGGGAAGGATTCCCTAATCGGCAAGGATTCATCAACAGACTCAATCATTATACGGGAAAGATGGTCGGCTACAACATTGTCTGACCCCTTTTTGTCTCGAATCTCGAGGTCAAACTTCTGCAAAAGTAATACCCATCGGATTAGCCGTGCCTTAGCATCTTTCTTTGACAAAGGATGTCGAAGCGCGATATGATCCCTGTAAACAATCACTTTAGATCCTATAAGATAAGATCTAAATTTTTCTAGCGCATAAACAATGGCCAGGAGTTCTTTCTCTGTGGTCGTGTAATTCAATTGGGCGTCATTTAACGTTTTACTAGCATAGTGGATGACATGGTGGCGTTTGTCAATCTGCTGTCCCAAAACAACGCCTACAGAATAATCAGAGGCATCACACATTAACTCGAATGGTTTATTTCAAATAGGTGGTCTAATAATGGGTGATGTTGTGAGCTGGGTCTTAAGCTTATCAAAAGCTACAAGATAAGGTGCATCAAACTCATAGGCCACATCTTTGGCCAAAAGGCTGTTTAAAGGACGAGCAATCTTATTAAAATCTTGGATAAAACGACGGTAGAAGCCTGCATGTTCTAGAAAGGAACGGACGTCCTTGACATTTCATGGTGGGGGGAAGTTAGAAATGACATCTATTTTGGCATGGTCAACTTCTATTCCTTTTTCAGATATGATATTCTCCAAAACTATCCCCCTTTTTACCATAAAGTGGCATTTCTCCCAATTTAAAATAAGATTATTTTCCTGGCATCTGAGTAATACTAGAGAAAGATGATGAAGGCATTGGTCAAATGAGTTGCCAAATAATGAGAAGTCATCTATGAAAACTTCAAGGAATCGCTCTACCATGTCAGAAAAAATGCTTAACATGCAACGCTGAAATGTTGTAGAAGCATTGCATAAGCTAAAAGGCATGCGACGGTAGGCAAATGTGCCGAAAGGACATGTAAAAGTCATTTTCTCTTGGTCCTCGGGTGCGATAGATATTTGGTTGTACCCAGAGTAGCCATCTAAGAAACAATAAAATTTGTGCCCAGTGGGTCGCTCGAGCATCTGGTCAATGAAAGGTAAGGGGAAGTGATCTTTCCTAGTGACCGAGTTAAGCTTCTTGTAGTCTATGCAGACTCTCCATCCAGTGGTCGTTCTAGTGGGTATGAGGTCGTTATTCTCGTTCTTTACAACGGTGATTCCCAACTTTTTCGAGACAACATGGATCGGGCTAACCCACGGACTATCAGAAATAGGATAGATGATCCTAGCATCAAGGAGTTTTAAAATAGTCGGGTTCAATCTCCGTTGTCCTTCCCTGGACTTTTTGGCATTATCTTCCAAATTTATTTTATGCATACAAACCGAGGGACTAATTCCTTTAATGTCCACTATACTCCAGCCAATAGCTTTCGTATTTCCCTTAAGAACACGAATCAACTTCTCTTCCTGAAGGGGTTCTAGGTCAGCGACAATAATGACGGGCATAGTTTCGTTAGGACCTAGAAAGTCATACTTAAGGTGAGCGGGAAGAGGTTTAAGCTCTATCTTTGGGGAGGTTACTTGAGCCTCCAGAATGGGTTTCTTAACATCTAAGATTTCATGCTAACCTTCAGGCTCTGCAATTTCTAAAGTCGAATCTAATAAGGTTTTCACCTCATGGATATATGAATCGTCCTCACAATTTCCATCAAAGTGGGACAAAAATGCCTCTAAGGCATCTGAGGTACTTGACCTCTCAAAAGTGTTACTCACAAGACTCTGTATCATAATATACTCGAGTGGTTCAGAATTAGAAGGGGAATACGACGCATTAAAAATATTATATTATGTTGTCATGTTCCCGAAGGTTAACTTCATAATTCCATTGCGGCAATTGATTACCGCATTAGCTATTGCCAAAAAGGGGCAGCCAAGAATAACAGGGATCTCGTCCTCAGGTTTTGCCACTGGCTCAGTGTTTAATGCAACAAAGTCTACTGGATAAACAAATTGCTCAATCTGGATTAACACATCTTCAATTACACCCCTAGGAATCCTAATAGATCGGTCAGTTAGCTGAAGGGTCCTATTAGTGGGTTTAAGTACTCTGATATCCAATTACTCATAGACAGAGTAAGGAATGAGGTTCACGGCGGCACCTAAATCGAGTAGAGTTCTTCCTATTTTGCGAGTCCCAATCGTACATGAAATAGTAGGGCATCACAGGTCCTTGTATTTTGGAATAGATTTACGCAAAAAGACAACACTAACATGTGCATCTAAAAGAATAGACGTATCACTCTCGTGAACATGAAAAGCCTTTTTCGGGACATGTATGCGCCGCTTTAAAGTGCAAAAATCTTTAAGGAATTTTGCATAATTAGGAATATGCCTTATGGCCGTAAGGATAGGAATGTTAATCACACAATGCTTAAAAATCCCTAAAATTTCCTCATAGGCATTGCCCTTCTTAGCGAGAGTTAACCGCTGAGGGAAAGGAGCCAGTGGCTGAACATGTGTTATCACAGTTTCTTCCTCACTCACAGGTTCTTCTATGAGTTTACTTTGAATTTCCTTCTCAGGTTCCTTAGGCATTTTTACTAGATTATCCACTTTCGTACCACTCTGAAGAGAAATGATGGCGTTGACTCCATCACGATTGGAAGATCTAGGATGTTCAGTATTCCCTTTAGGATTAGCTTGAGTTTGACTAGGGAACGTTCCTTTGTCTCTCGTGCTTATCTCTGTTGCCATTTAACCTATTTGTCCCTCAAGTTTGGCAATAGACGACTGGGTTACTTGCATTAACGCCTTAAGAGTATCTTCTAAAGACATGGTTGGAGTAGACAGATTCCTATTATGCAGAGGAACATAAGGCACATTAAGGGGAGCTTGGTATGATAGATTTTGTTGCCACGAGGAACTAGACTGGTGTTGGTTTACTTGGTTGTGCGGCTAATAAGGGGCACTACCAGAAGAACCTCCTTGGTAATTTTTATTTCCATGAGAATTGGAGTTGTTGGAATTATTATTCCATCCACCATTAAAAGATTGGCTATTGGGACGTTGATACATGGCATTGGCCTGGTCTTTCCTACCCTCCTTTAAACTAAGCACGTTAGGGAAATCTTGGACCAGATGGTCCAAACTTTCACAAACCACACAAAGTGGCATCGCTACATGGTTAACATACGAAGTGGTAGGGAGTTGCTCCCTTTTCCCGATCTCTAAGTTCTCAATTTTATTAAGAATAGTTCTAAGAGTGGCAGACTCTGAATTAGAGTCCACTTGGTGTACATTTGCACTGTGACAAGGTCATTCCTTTCTCATAGTTTTCCATTGGTAAGGCTTATCAGGTACATCATTTAAAAATTTCTAAGCTTCGGTGTTAGTTTTCTCATCAAATGTACCTGCGCACATAGACTGAACACGAGCTCTAGTGTCATAATCTAGACCTTCATAGAGAGTTTGAACTATATCAATCAATTGAATCCCGTGATGTGGGCATCCTTGCTCTAAATCCCTAAACCTTTGTAGGTAGTCATATAATGACTCTCCTCAGTTTTGCGTGAAGCCATAGAAACTCTATCGTATCTTAGCAGTTCTATGGTTGGGGAAATATTTTTTTAAAAACTCCTTAACGAGTTGTTCAAACGTGTGTACAGAGTTCTCCTCATGAGTGTACAACCAATCGCGTGCGTTTCCCATAAGAGAAAAAGGGAACACACGTAATTTGAGAGAATCCTCTGTAATACGTTCAAGGTTTAAAATAAGCATATGATCCATAAAGTCCCTAAGATGGTTATACGGGTTTTCAATGGGACTACCATGAAATTTGGGAAGCATAAACAAGAATCCTAGTTTTAACTCAAAGTTTCCAGCATTTCTAGGAATCATAATACACGAAGATTTACTCACAACTGTAGGATGTATTCAATTGCGGAGAGTGATTCTCTCTGTAGCAGCAGGGTCGAGATCGTTCATAGCAGTAGGGGGACCATTAATGCCATCAGTCCCGCTCATATTAATTCTAACAGCGTTCTTAGTCCGAGCTTGGGTGTTACCCCAATCTAACATACAACTCAATCAATATATGCGAATACACTTAAAAACCAAAGAATGATGCAAGCAATCAAAAACGTTTTACTGGTCTCTATTTTTTAAGTTAAGTTGTGAACCCGGTCTCAGGGTTTAATACTCCTACTCCTGACAGTAGATCGGTTCGTACTTGAGTTGTTTTTACTCACTTTGGCAATAGCTCGTATACTATCTAGTCACCTAGATGCACCTGTGCTAGAAGGCGGGGAAAACCGTTTAGTGTCACCTATCCACACTAGCTATGCCAGGGAGCGTACGTCCTCTAGCAAATATAGCCACTTATCAGGTTTTCCTAGTGAGCGTGTTGCTCCAGGTCCGAGCGAAGCCTTTCGATTAACTATGTTTTTTATGGCTTTTTATCTGAAAATCTTTTAAAGAGGTCGGGACTGTCAATATCGAAAAGATTAAAAGCCGGGTGATGAACTCCAGGGTTCCTAATGCGTGGGTACGCACGGGTGATGAAATCCCGTTTTGATTTACCCTTATCTAAGCGTTGTTGCAAAAATTTAACATTCAATCAATCAAACAATAGTTACACACAAAGTACCGCGTCAGGGAGGGTGCGGTGAAAAGATAATTACCTACAGGGCAGCCTTTTTAGGGGCACGTTTGGTTACCTTGGTGAAACCGTTGGGAAGGCCCACTCAGGATCGTTTGCGAAGTACGCGTTGAAATGATTTTTGACCTGAGTAGGGGTTCCGAAGCTGTACCTGCAGCAGAGTACAATTTCTTCACCTTACAGAGCATCACTCATTAAACTTTACATACACATTTTCTCAATCCTTACAATAATAAAAATACATAAAAATAAATAAATTAAACAACTAAAAGTCTTCTTGACTGTCTTTGATGTTGGCTTTGCGCTTTGCTTTAATCAACTATGTCCATCTCCTTCAATAACTGAAAAACAATGCAAAATTCAAAATTTAAATCACAGTTCACTAAAATTAATCCAAAAAACAGAAACTAGAAACAAAGCAAAACCAAGAGTAAACAACTACTGTAGCAGCGTAGTAAACACAGTAAATTACTATAGCGTAGTAAATAGTAAATTAATGTAGCAGAGTAAAACTAGAAATTTTGATACAATTTACCGTGTCACAAGCACAATCAAAATCATAGTTACCAAGCTCCAAAGATTCAACAGTAATACTCGTTTGAACAGCGCAAGAATTAACAGTCTATTATCAACAAAAGCATGCAGGTTCTAGCAGCAGCAGCAGTAAGCAGGAGGTAGATTGAACTCCGACAAACAATAGAACAAAATTGTAACAAACAAAATAGATTAAAGCAGCAAGTAACGTGATGACTGGAGCAACAACAACAATTGATTGTAACAAGAGATGCAGCAGCATCAGCATCAGCAAGGTGTTCAACAATCTCTGTTTGGTAACAGCAGGTCTGAGTTAGGAAGCAACAATGGTAAACAGCGGCAGGAATTACCGGTTTGCAGCATTGGCAGAAAGAACTGATTACAGTCAGTTTCAAGAAACTCAGATGTACAGAACTGATTGCATTCTCAGGTAGTTGGAAGAACTGAAACAGTAACAACTCCGGCAAGGTACTAAACAACAAAACCCCAATCTTTACCTGCAAACAACAAAATCCCAATTCCAACTTGCAAAAGCAAAACCCCTTGATCAGAAAACTTCTATCACCAACAGCAAAAATCAAATTCTAGAACTTTAATCAGAAACCTTTAAATCACAGAACAACAATCAGAAAATCATCCAATTGTGCAATAATTAAGGCCAATTCAGATATCCCCAATTACGCCCAATTTAGAATCTTCACCTGCAAATAACATAACTATAATTTTCGCCGATTGGGTATCTCACGTCCCATAATTTTCAGCAAAAACAAACCCAAATTATGAAATTCAACTACAGAGACAGAGATACAATTGAGCAACAATAAAAAACAATCAAATAGGAAACCAAACTTAGGGAATCGAACAATAAAAAACAAACCCTTTTGTAATTGAGCCACAATCAGAAGGAAATCTGATGAAATTGGAGTGTAAAACCCGCAAATCAGATATTAAAACTTCAAACGCAGAGATTAAAATCCCCAAATCAGAGAGAGGTTTTAGGGTTTCACGAAATCTCAAAGCTTTTGTCGAAGAAAAGTTACAAGATCCCAAGCACAGTCGCGTTAATAACTCATAAACTAAGAAATTGATAGAGGGAGTAAAAGTAGAGAGAGATCTTAGAAAATTTTAAGAGAGAAAGATGTTTTGGGAGTCTGAGAGAGAGTTTTTGTTTTGACAGAGATAAGAGTTTTGGTTTTGTTAAGATGAGAGAGAGAGAGAGAGTCAAATAACCAAAAACACGCCTGACAAACAAATAAAAACAACACGCCTCAAATTAAACAAAAACAGGAATAGAGAAGAAAAAAAAATCGATGCGGATGTAAAATAAAAACTCGTCAAAAGGAATACTAATTTAATAATAGAGACACAATTTTGTAAATCGATTACATCCCCGGCAACGGTGCCATTTGATAAACCGTATCAAATCGGGTGTTATAGTATAATAGAGGGTTGTCGTTCTTCAGGGATGCATAGACCAAATCATAATTCTATTATCAAATTACGTAAAAAGAAATTGTAATTGATAAATAACTTACACTGATTTCCTAAGATTATCCATTAAAATATTAGATTAGAGATCACATTATGCCCGGTGCTAGTCCATTTGGGGGTGAGAAGACTATGTTTGTGGTGGTAATGTCTATTGGCCGAAGATGTATTTGCTGTTGTACTATGGTTCCGTGTTGTGTGTTACGGATTCGCAAGATGAGTGTTCTTATTCCATATCCAGAAGAACGGTCACCGGGAGGGCATGCGATGTTTTCATAGACCTGAGGTATTTTGGGCGTTCTCTTTTTTTATTTCTGATAGGGATAGTCATTTTTGGTCATTGTTTATGATCTTAGGGGGATGATGGCACTAAGTTGAAGAGAAGTACGCTTTGCATCCGCATACTGACGGGTAAACATTGTAGTTATTCCACACTTTGGTTTACTTTATCCGGGGATTCATTTTAAGCTCCTAAGAGTGGGATAGATTTCCATATCTTTATTCTGCGCTTAACCGAGCGTTCATGAGCCACTTGAGTCTCCATTTGAAGTTTTTTTTTAGGATACTTTTTTTTTTTTTTTTTTTTTTTTTTTTTTTTTGGTGGGTTTTTTTTTTGTTTTTTTTTTTTTTTTTGCTTAAACCCTGTTGATTTGGTTTTAGTCTTGCGATAAGCCCTGTACAGGAAGGAGGAAGATGAACATTTTAAAGCTCATTGTTTCATTGGAGGGGAACAATGTTCCATGAGTCGGTTGAAGTATAATTGAAGAAGACTTAAGCAAGTATAAGCTCGACACGACAACATTGGGTTGAGTGTACTTTTCAAGAGGACAACCAAGTTTGGTTGCATTGGTAGGAACGACTAAACGGATAAAATAAGAAACTCGAGCCTATCCCTTCGGTCCTTCACTATACTCTAAGGTTGGTGACAATGCCTTCCAATTGGTTTTCCACCTTTCATGAAGATGTAGTCGGTGATTAGCGTCGGAGCTTTGAAGTTGTTTTGATCCATTCTTTTAGATGAAGACTCTCCAATCGACACTCACCTACCCTCAGTTTGATGACTTACGGATAACAAATAAGAAGATCCATTGGCAGAGATAGTCTTCTAGAGAGGAAGTTTATGCCACCAGACGTGGTAGTAACGAGTTCGTTCTGAGTTGAGAAGAAATGTCATACCTAGCAATCGAGAAAGGTACACAAGGCAATAGGCCCCACAGCATTTTCTTATCTCTAATTCTAGCTTGATCTGAGCTCAAGGTCTCTAAAGGGGCGAGTCTGTGATCCATGAGGATCTTGAAGATCGAACCCTTCAAAAGATGCCACTTGTTCGAACTAGTTATTAGATTAACGACCTAGAAGTTTCCCAAAAGACCAACTTGAGCTGTCTAGTCGACTAATTGCGAGTAAGTCTATTCGAGCTTATGTATACACCTGGAGTTCCCTGAAGCGGTCTTTTCGAGCTGAGTCTATTCGCTTGAAGTTCCCAAACGAGTCTACCTCAAGCTGTATCTGAGCGACCAATTCGAGCTAAGGTTTTGTTCAGGCAAAAATTCGGCAAAGTCATTTGAACGACACTTGGAGTTATCGAGCTAAACTAAGTTTCCAAAGAACTTTCAAGCTGATTTAATTTTTTGGCAAAAAAGGCAAGTCGTTCTAGACTACTGGATTTCCATAAGACCAATTCCATTCTAGTGCTTTTCTTAGCTTAATTTTGCCAGTCGTTCGAATAACCCTGAGTTCGTTTGAACGACTATTCTTAGTCTTCACTAGTTTAGTCCATTTCAGGAATAATGGTCCTATCTTGTAACTAAACTTGTAACCTCATACAGGGGCAAAACTAGCAATGTAAAATTATCTTATATCAATCCAAGTTCTTTGAAAAGAGACTAAGGTTTGAGAGTAATTCGATTGAATCAAAATCAATTAAGAAATTTAATTCAAAGGGAAATTCTCCCCACCATTGGGTTTGTTCTTCATTTTAATTTCTGTGGATGTTAATCTTCAATTGATTGTGGATTAAAGAGAGAAGTAGGCTTTCCTTAGGCTAACTTATTATAAATACAGAGCCCTTATAGGGGTTAAATAGAAGCCCTAACTCTGCTAATTAGCGCGTGGCAATCCACACCCAGTTTTGGGTTGGGCCCAGACCGAATTGTTCCAAATATATCACCAGTTTTTGCATATGTTTTCCTATCTTCACTATCTTACATGGTAATTAATCAATTTTAACTGATCGTCCTTTCTTCATCATGTAACCTGTATGATATGCTACTAATATGACATTTTAATATTGTTTGCATTTCTTGCTTACGACCTATTGGTCCACTTAACGAATGAATTGAAGCTTCAACAATATCCATGATGACTGGGCTCAGGCACTCTCATTTCACAACTGCAACGGCCTAAAGATAAGCGAGACACAAATTTTTTAAACAGTTTCTTAACTTAGATCAATTGGGTTCTGATGAAAACTTCATTCGTTCATAATCAATCTCACTACTATAACGACTGACTCATTGACCGGGCAGATTTTTTTTATTTAATTTGGGGGGGGGGGGGGAGGGCCCCCCCCTCCTAAGAGCATCTCACAAAAGAGTATGTTTTCCGGTTTTACATACCGTATTCTATCAATCGCATACTGTTTTAGTCCAACAGCACATTACTTTTTTTTTTCTTTGGGCGCTTAAACGGTTTTTATCAGACGCCTAATCCAAAAAGCACAAATGATATGTATTTTTTCTTGAGCGCTGCAACTATTCCGCGCCTACGGCGGTTAATTTATTACTTTTCCCCTTGGACAGCTGGATTAAAAAATTTGGGCGCTAAAAACGGTTCCGCATCTAGACAGCTATATTAAACGTGTTGGTCGCTGAACGGTTCATGATGCCTAGGCGGATGCGCATACTTCTCACCAAGTTCAGGTTTCGCATACTTTGGCGGCCGTGTGGGGGTGAGTATGCTAAACCCAACCCTCTGTTGCTGCGTTTTTGCAAGAGTAAATGAGAAAAACCTTAACATCATACCACCTGTTGGGTGCTTATAAAGACATTTTGCTAAAAAAAACCTTCTAGTCGATAGCCCTAAAAAATAAAATATAAGAAAATTATAGTTACTAAGCTATATTATTGTTGTTTCTCTATCATTAGTAAAGGCTAGCCCGTGGGAAAGTACAGAATCTACTCCCATTGATAGGGTTTCACTCATGTTCACCACAATGTTTTTGTTTATTGTTTTCTATTACCATTGCTAACCCAGAACTTTATTGTTCTCTTTTTACCAAAATTCCTTACCTAGAATTTCATTCATGTTGGCACTATTTTTATTGAATTTTTCTTTTTTCCTTGAAATAACTTTGTTATCGCATTTTTTCAAAAATTCATTTGTTTTTTGTAATATTTTACTAAATTGTATTATCCAAAAGTGTGATTGTGATCTTATGCAACCTATGAAATATGGTGTTTCTAATACTTTTTTTACTTTCTCTTAAGAAAACTGACCCTCTCATGGATCAACTGAGGGTTTGTCCTACTGCTATAATTGTATCTTTATAATTTTAAAGATACGCCTTCAAGATTACACTGCCCGGGGAGTAGCCTTGTCTTTGTTGCCTACCTCCCTGCCTATCCTCCAAGCTGGTTCCTTAGTCGCTGCGAAAACTTCATTTATTATTATGACCACGGGTTATATGTTATGCGTTAAAAACGCCATACTCAACGTTTGTAAATAAAGGCTAGAGTACTATGACTACACTGTTTTGTATTTAAATTTTTGATTGAAATAAATCATTTAAGTGTACTTCTTTTCCGACTGTGAACCCTAGCTTGACTTCCCCATGGAAGAGATCGAAACTCCTACTTTCTAAACAAGCCTTTTTCTTCTGTAAAGTCACGAGCATCATTCTGCGCAGTAATTTTTCTGTTTTGTGTGCTTTAGTAATTAATACTAGAAGTTCTCAGTAAATAGGTAATGACGAAAATCTACAGTAAAACAAAATTAGATACATATCTGAAATTTAAAAATGCAAAAGATTTTATAATATCAATTAGGTGATCAATAATAGGGAGATATATAGATATCTTTAAAGCTATATATTTTGTCAAAAAAAAAAAGGTATATTTTTAGACAGATCTTGCTTTCACAGTATAAAGAGACCTGGAGTGTTGCTAAGACATTGAAGAAAAAAGGATCTTTAAGGAAGTTTAGCTTAGCGTCACACATGTAAGCAACACACTTTTCATTTCTTTGTTTTATCGCTTAAGTTTCGATATTGAAGAAAAAAATCTGGCCACAGGGTGCGTCACACTGTTTTTGCGTACTATGCTTAGTACTTCCCATCATTGTGTTCACCTAAATTTGGCCATAACGAGATATATTCCAAGGCCACAATAACCTCTATACATGTTCGTGCTTGGTATGGAAGCTATTTGTGACGGCAGAACGATCACCTCAAGTAATATTTGCTTTAGTCGTGTTTTTTTTTGTTAGTTTGATTTCTCAGAAATAAACTTTGTTTGCCCCTTCTACAGAATGATATTTTCCTGCTGTTTAATGCAAACTATATTTGGTTGTGTTTTGATTTAAAGGCTTTCTCAAGCGTGGAGATCTGCGTGTGCTCAAAATTGTACGGTTTAACCATACCAATGGAACATATCTGACCCTCCTTGACGTTCGAGGTCCTTGCGCTTCGAAGATATCCCTTTCAGTAAAGATACAATGTATAATTATTCTCTAGATACTATATATATATTCTCGTCCTTTTTCTTTTTTCTTTTTCGATACAAAATACCTCTGGACTACATTTTGTACAAAACATTCTTTAATATCACTTTTTTGGCGGGATTCTCTCATCACCATGGACATTCTCCTTCTCACAAAGCGAACCCAACACCATTTCTATCTAAATTGTTTAAAAATATTTTTAGATATTATGTCTGTTAGAAGATGCAAACTAACATCAATCCCCTTGACCATGGAAGAGATCATCGTCACCCAAATTATATATTCTTCCTCTCATAATGCTTTTACGTGAGGAGACGATAACCATGCAAATTGGCTCTGGTCCTCTCTTTGTCCCAGTTTGTTGGGACAATATTCATCTGGTACCACCGTTGACGTGGCACGTTATTTGTGATTAGATTCTTTTGTGAACTGGGGGTGGGTGGGGGGGGGGGTGGGGGGGGGGTGGGGTGGGCGGTGCTATCATCGAGGGATCAGGAACATTCAATGCAACGGCGCCCTTATTGGTTGTCGCCATATTGCAGATTTAACCTTTTCGATGTAATTAACCTAAACTACACTCCGGCCGATGAATAACGTGCCTTTTATTTATTTTTACTTTTTTATTTTGTATTCTGAACTAATACTTGAATCTCGGCATTTCATGTAGCTGCAGTCCACTCAGTTTTTTGCCTAAACCGTAAATGAAAATGACGCAGTTTCTACCTTTTATTGTATTTTTTATAATTTTAGTTCTTGAACTCCTTAACACATGTTAACATTACGTTTTATAATTATTCACTTTATCACCAATTTGCCGGTCCTCAAATATGTGATCTGCCATTGCTAACCATTATTATTTTTAAATTACTTCTATATTTCTGATCACTATACTGAGACCCGGAGGGAGGACCCCCCCCCCCCCCCCCCCCCCCCCCCCCCAGGAAGGCCCCACCTAGACCGTGATCGTGACAAAGTTTGGTGGTTGCCGTATATTTGCCTGGAACAGTACGTGCATTTCCCGGCATGCAAACGGTCCTACCACTAGAGGACTACATTTTAAGATTAGTGAAGGGGCCCATTATATCGTTAGCAACATGAATGGCGCCGATTTAACCTCGTATATCAGCCCCAGTAATCTCGTACCACGATGGATTGAATTCTGTTCTCTCTCTATCCAAATCGCGACGCGAAAAAAAAAAATCAAGGAATTATGGAACTGTACTTATTCTTCTCATAAAAAAGCAGTCTAAAATTTTAATTATACTAATTAATTTTCTGGAATTAAGGTGATGATTTTTGCTATGGTTGTGGATTCTTCTTTGATAATATTTCAATTATTAGTGGGCAGGGCCATGGTAATTCGGTTATTGTGTACTAAAAGAACTTAGCCATATTAAAAGAGTTGTAGTAGATAATAGTATCTTCTCTTTTTTGACTTATATATAAATGATACCTCTGTTATAGAAACTATTTGAAATCCCCAAAAGGATTTCTCGCGTCTAATAGAGTACAAAAACAAAAACATTGAATAATACATGCAGTGTGGGAAGTCCTAGAGCCAAAGGAGCTCGTTGACACAGTGGCAGAGTACATGGAATAATTGTAATTTTACAAACACAATGTACGGATAAGATCAAGACATGGCAGGTACTATAAATACACGTTAGCAATTTACTACATGTTCAGATATAAAAAGTATAATTAAGAAATGTTCCATTTCAACTCTCTTCTTTTCCCGTCTCTAGGGGCTCTGGGTATGCTAGAAAAATTACTTTGACAAAATCCATGTTAACAATGTCGGTGTCTCCAATATTATAGATCAGTACACTGTAATGGGGTAACAACCTGTGGAATTATTGTAGCAAAGCGCCTATATATTCTTAGGTTCATTTAATTTGAGACTAGATTTACAAAACATTGATACTACAAACATGGAAAATGGATTTATCCTTTGTGAAGAGATTCGGCGGTACAATGTGAGTGATGTTAGTTTCCGAGTGAGTGACGGGAAACTCTTCAGCCAGGATGCAATCAAATGAGTTGCAGCAGGACCGTGGTGCACCAACTTGTTATGCAAATCTACATCCAACCCGGAAAGTCAAGTGCATCAATGCACTGGTAGGGCAGGAGAACGCTGCGCGATGCTTGCTATTACTCTGATTAATATTTTTGTCCTATGCAGTGCCGAGAGCTGCAGCCGCAGTTTTTGTAGTATGAATAATATGTACCGATCACTTTTTGGTTGCAACAAAAAGTACAGAATTGCTTAGGAAAATAAGTTTTAACTTCAATAAAACTTTAGTTGTCAATTTAATTTCTCCTTTGTCTTCTGCCACCTTCTTATTATACGTTCTTAATATCTCAAAGAGGACTGTGGATACACACAAATCACACTTATCACTAAATTATCACAAACAATTAGTTAATCGACGTGAAAAGAGGAAGGTGATTGATTTAAACGAGTACCCATTGTCACATTAATATTGTTGGCCTCTTTTTTCTACATAAAACACTATCACTTGCACCTAACACAAACCCTTTGCACACTCAGCTTGATGTATATAAGTTTACAATTTTTGATTCTGAGAAATGTGCGCTTGACGTCCCTCAGGTACGCGTTGCAAAAGATTGCACGATTGTTCCGTGCTCTTTGAGCTATTAAGCTACACGACGTAAACTTGGATAATTAAATATACTTTGTTGAGGATTGGGGTCCGCCAAGCCCAGGTAGGAAACCCACGGGTGGGGTGTCCGATGGGCTCCTAACAAGCCCATATAAGCTAGGGGTTAGGAGAGAGTTGTTAGAGAGTAAAGTGACCAGTGTTGCTGACACCTTGTGTGTAGGACCACACTATCTGAAGTGACAAAAACGTGCATGTGGACCCATATGTGCTAACGTGGTAGACATGATGTACTGTGGACCCACCACTATTCTGTAGCGATACAATTGACTCACCGGTAGCATATGACATTGTAAAAGTTAGTAAAGAAATGACAATTTTTATTGACTAGGACCCTACCTCTAGGGTCCCCTTTTAAACAAAAATTGGAGTAGGTGCGTTGATAGAAAACTAACTACTTATTTGATATAGGATACATAGATTATACCTACTTAATATAGTTATGGTAGCTTCTAAAATATGTATGACCATTATGTACTATTATCCTGACAATGGATCATAGAGGTTAGAAACCAAGATAATTAGAAATATTGGTTGTGGTAGCTATCTAAATCACTGTTAAAGTCACAGATAACATTAGGATCGTGGAATTGACTTAGTTTATTTTCTAAAACTTTGTATCGAGGACAATTTACGATCAGGTATATTATGCTCTTCTGTAACTTTATAGGTCATAGGCACAAGTAAACCCTTATGTCCTTAATATAGTTCAAAAACTCGAACTATTTACCTATCTTAGAACTGCAGCATACTTCGGTTTGGACCAGTTTGTATCTAAACATCTAATACCCCTCATATTCTATCAAACCTAGGTCATTTGGCTAGAAAATGCAAACCCTATCAACAACTTTAGGCTATAAACCTCTAGTTGTTAGTATAGGATCACCAACACTAGTTGCTTTGAATAGGCTATCTTGGCTAAACCCTATTAAAAACATACTTTAAGGTTAAGTTCACCATTTTCCGGGGGGTTAAATTATTGATTTGATTGAACCACAAGTAATATTGGCTACAATCGGTGCTTGAAATATGATTTCAGAGTCTAAGGACCATGACACAACAAGGTTCCCTAAAGTATGATTGAGACCACTAACTGAATAGGTATATTGCCTTTTATACAATGAATGTTTTCAAGTCTACTACTGGTATTGATCTACATACAGAAGTATTGTTGGTGAGACCGCACATCTTCAAGTACCTCCCATACTATAATTCGATTTGGTCTAACTAAACTTGGACCTCTTTGATACAAAATCTATCTGCTATTGCCGTATTTGGAACAAGACTATTGTTGTGAACAATGATTCTCCTAAATAGCAAGTATAGCTTTGTTGCACTCTCATCTTATATTTAGGGAAGACCTGAATAGAGATTACCGATCCAGAGGATAGTGGTTTTTTGGGAGTTTTTTAGAAGTTTATTCGAACAAACTAAAAGTTTGTTCGAATACACCTTTTGTTCTGAATAGAGTTTTTTTCCTATTCGAAACATTTCCCGAGCCTGAGCAGGCTTTGATTCGAACAACTCACAGGGCTGTTTGAATACATTTCAGCCGATCAGTTTTATTCGACTAGCTTATGCCTGTTCGTATACAAATCCGTCTGTCAGTTTATTCGAATACAAATTATGTGTACTTCGAATACATCTTGTGTATTCAATAGAACTTATTGCGTTCCACCGGCAGGAACAAGAGAACGATACCAACCTTTTTGTTTGGCGGGTTGATTGATTGGGGTGGTTTTGACTCGAGATGCGTGGGTTTTTTGTAATTTTGACGTCCCTCGATATAAAGACTTAGGTATTTTTTAGGTTAAGTTTTTTAGGTTAGATCTAGAGAGAGTTATGAGGAAGAAGCCTGGCGTTGTTTTGTTTGGAGTGATCAATTGTAACTACCTCGTTCTTTTACGTAATTAAGCTTTTCTTTTTGCCTAATTTTAGTGGTCTTCGTGTTTCGCTAAAAAAAAAAAAACTAACTAAAAGTTCTCATCGTATTGTGGATTAAGTGGATCAGTTTCAGTTACGATCTTCAGGGGGTTGATTGTGGTTTATGGTCTCTACACGTGCGTCTCAAGCAAATGAAGGAGAAGACTAGTGAGTCTGTCGACGATCTATCGCCAAACCTAGTTGAAGAAGCAAAGAACGATTTGTGAGATGAGATCCCAAACGAAACGACTCACGATATGAACAAACATTTTCCTTAACTATCTACGTAGGGGAAGTTAGTGGAGTATTCTCTCACGAACCTCCTAAAGGGCTTCCACTTCGATGAAACGGCGAGGCTGTTGTCATGAGAGAACAGGGGTTGAGCAGGGGTTTGGTGCGAGCCATCCGATTTTTGATATTTAGTGCTTGCTCCGAATCGCGAGGATGATCGGTATTGGTAAGTTCCACGAATCGTTTTGCGTAATGTTCGTATGTGGTTTAAGATTAATTTCGGTATTCGACGGTTTGATCGTGTCAGATATTTATAACTATTTGATGGGTGAGAACACCTATTTTTTCAGTTTATGAATACTCCAATGCTCAACAAATATCTTTTGCTACATTGAAATTCGAATTCATGCACTCACGTGGTGGAAATCTATGGAATGCATCCAATAGAGATTTGTTTGGAAAGAATTCAATGTATTAGTGCGAACAGTTTTTTTCCGATTGGTATGACAAAAGATTGTTTTCTAGGCACCATTTATGCCAACATTTTTGAACAAATCCGTTACAGGAGGTACACTACGGCGTTTTTATAACCAAGCTTTGGTTTTGAATATTGATGTGAACGAGTATGGGTGTTCATGAAGAAACCGGGGGGTTGCCAACTCCATGAGAGAGGAGAAGCTCTTTACAGTGGCCATATCGAGGACGCTACCGTTGAAGTGTAATTTCCATTGAAGCAAGTATTGTGAAAGTGACAAGAAACGGACCAACATAGAAATACTCGGTGGCTACAAGTCTAGTTAGAACAACGGACATAAGGGAGAGCCAAAGGAAGGGGTCTCGCCAAGGATTCTTGCAATCATATAAGGCGAGTGGGCATGTTTCAACTTATTTGGAACACACCCCAGAGCTTCGTCCGAAGGAAGAAGAGCACGAAACAAGATAGGTATAGCCACAAAGGGTTGTTGACATTTGGATGTCATCAAACCCCGTCCTAACGCTTACACTTATGTTCGAGGCCTACTCTGCGCTGACGAAGGAGGAAATGTCGGAAGAGTTTTCATGTCAATATTCAGGTTTAAAACAACTTTTGTCAAGGCCGTATGGATCCAGTTGTATCAAAATTTTGATTGCTGAGATGTTGGGAAGAAGATGGTTGCAACTACAGCTTATCCTTAAGCGTAGGGTTTGGGTGGTTTCAAAATATGACAGAGGTGATGGTCATGAAGCAGTGTACATTCAAGTTTGCAATTTTTGAGAAATTACTGACAACGGTGCGTGTGAAGTGTTCGTTGGCTGTGATGTGGGCAGTATCTTGGGTAACCTTTAGTTTGGACCGGGGGAAATGCATTCATTACCCCCCCCCCAGTAGAGCTCGAAGTATCACACTTGTGACAGAGAGGGAAATGATTTCCATACATGCTTGTAAGGAGCATGCCACTACATCAACATTTGGTAACGGTGACTCAGGTGAAGGCGGTTGGTTAATGCTAGTCGGCAATTGTATGTTTTAGGTGCGCGGTCTAGAAGGATCGGCGCTAGAGAGTTGACCTTATAGACAATATTTGTTTAGAGCAAAACAAACCGATTTGGGAAGTTACAAGGGAGGTTGTGGTACATAACGACTCAAAACCATTCTAGTTTTTTACTACACATTCCAAGTCTAAACAAGCTCGCCAGATTGAAGGGGAGTCGTATCTACAACAATGTCCCTTGAGTATAAATATAAGAATGGACTGGACAACAAAATGGTTTGATTTGATTAATCTGCTACCCCCATTCCACTACTTCTGCTATGTTGGTTTCTATACCGAAAACAGATGTGTTACGTCCGGCTATGGTTACAGGATATGATGCATCCTAAAGGGCGCAGTGTTTTTCACCGGAAGTTATTGCAGGCAATACCATGTTCCTTTGATTTCCCCGTTCCGGTTTGGAAGAAGGGTCCATCTACCAAGTAATCGAAGTGGTACCGCAGGGAATTGGGCACAGCCGCATCCTACTCTCCAGTTTCTAGCTTGACAGGCGCTCACGGTTTCCTAAAGGGTAGCCTGATCTAGGAGGATCTGATTTTTTGACTTTTAAGAAGTCTAGTCGCACAGACTAAAAGTTGTTCGAAAAACCATTTTGGTATTTCGAATAAGTCCTTTTCCTTCACAGACATTTCAACCTGATCAGTTTATTCGAATAACTCATGTCTGTCGAATACATTTCAGCCTGATCATTTTATTTGAATATACTTATGTCGTTCAAATACAAATCAGCCTGGTCAGTTTTATTCGAATACAATATGTGTCCTTCGAATACCCTCTTTGTTGATTCGAATAGACATATTTTTCGAACAGAGTGGCGCTTCGCGTTTTTCTTTTGACGATAGTTATCTTTATGGCGTGGCTTTTACCTTCGAATGCGTGGGTTTTGTAATTTCCAGTGCCCTCTATCTAAAGGGAATTTAGTTATTTCTTGTTAAGTTTTTTAGGTTCGATCTTAGGGAGAGTTTCTGAAAGCAGCTAGGGTTTTTTGGAGTGATTAATTGTAATCTACTTCGTTTTCTTTAAGCAATTAAGCTTTATTTTGCCCATTTTAGTGTTCTTCGTGTTTCTCTACTCACTAAAAGCCTCTTACTTCGTTTGTGGATTATTACCCTTAGTACTAGTATAATATAGCTAGGATGCGGCAACAATTTGTTCGGCAATGCAACTCCACTATTATTCCTATGGAAAAAGATGAGGTAATAGGATAGTAGGAAATCTATTAACTTTTTACGTTTTTACATTATGCACGTCAAGGGTAACCTTTTTATAGTTCATTCCGCACGCAAACCGAATTCAAGTTTTCTCATTTCTGACAAAAATAATAAGCTACGGGTTAAAACCTCAGCTTATGCCTACTAAAGTTACATGTCCCAGGGCGCACAATGTTGGGTTTTTACAGGAAGCTGCGGACAGGCCGCAG